>CM041631.1:2925855-3031124 GCA_023333625.1 Bothriochloa decipiens
TCCAATCCATGACAGTCGCTGAGGGCCTTCAAGGGCGGGTATGGGTATGCCAAATCATGGGTGGGGTCTCCGAGCTAGTGATGCAAGAGTAACAACGGCTTTGGAGGCTACTATCCTAGATCCACCTAAATGATAGCGACGATCGGGTCATCTAGAGATGGACAACTGATGAAGCATACTCATCTAGGTCTGCCTACCGAGCTCTACAGATGACCTCTCACCCGATACCGGGGGGGCAAATGGATCTGGCAGACGTGGGCGCCGCTGAGAGTAAGGATCTTCAAGTGGCTGGCAATCCGGGGCCAACACTGGACGGCTGACAGGAGACAGTGACATGGGCTAGACGCCAGGGATAACCGCTACCTATATGACCAAGAGTCAGAAACCATCGACCACATCATTGCCTCTGCTCCTTCTCAAGGCAGATTTGGTGGACAATCGTGGCGGTCCTAGGAGCGGATAGGTCACCCATGAGCGCGACAACTATCCTGGAATGGTGTGACCACTGGCGTCACAGATGGAGCGGCGACAAGAGGAAGGGAGCTGATTTCCTATTCTCCCTAGTGGCCTGGGAAATCTGGAAAGAAAGGAATGCGCGATGCTTCAGGTACGAAGAAACATCCATCTCCATGCTCCTCTTCACCATCAAGCAAAACGTCGACCAATGGATTAAAGCTGGTGCTTGTAAACTCCGTTGTTTATTACGCAAGTAGTTCGTTTAGGCTCCTTTGTAGGGAGGCAGCGCTCATTGTATATCCTACCCTCCTAAAAATCGTGCCTCGACGCATTTGTAAATAATTTTCTACTTAAATACAAAGATACGTAAATTTTTTACGTATTCGAGAAAAAAAATATTACAACTTAAGGCGCTGCCACTGTAAAGGCAACCTGAAGGCTACTCACCACTGCTACCGGAAAAAGGAAGAAGCTATACAAACCAATTGACTTGCCGACAAAGAACAAACAAAAAATCACGAGAAAAAAGAAACAGCTCAGCTATGGACATGGGGTCTAGGTGCCATTGCAATCTTGTACTTCCTAATCTCATCCTTGCATAGAGAGGCTACTTGGGTAGGATTTAACGATTTCTGCTGGAATTGTCTTCTGTTCCTCTCCTTCCAAATGTTCCACCGGAAGTATATGAAAACTCCGTCCGTTCATTTCTAGGAAATTTTCGCCTACATCGCCCCCAGTAGGTATGTAACGAGCCCGAGGAGCTTACCGATGGTAGCACTGTCATTTGTAACCATTGCGTGAGAGTATCCCAGACCTGTTTTGTAAAAGGGTATGCATGGTGATTGTCTGGTTGATGAGCTGCATGCTGCTGCTCGCCGTTCGTATCGTCAACATCAATGGCCATTGTCTGGTCATTTCAAGTCTGGTTATTGCTGGTCCTCCAGCTAGCTAGCTATACCAGATAAGATCAGATCGACGATGATATGCTTCAAACTCCACAAGTCAAACACATACATGGACACACAGCACGGTCTCTGACCAACAAAGCTAGTGTAGATGTCATGCAAAAAACTACAGTAGTGCGCGCAGTTCAGATTCAGAACTTTCTGTCCAATGGACCTACCCTCCTACTACTTCGTACTGATCTGTTGAATTTTGAGGAAAAACAATAGACATGCAGATCCTTGATTGTTGGCATTATCTGTCTGGAGTTTCCAGAAATTCTGTCACTTCCATGACATAACATTATTTGCACATATCGAAAAAAAAGAATTATTTGGCAAAGAAAAGAACGGTTAACTTTGATAAATTTTAAATACTAGTAAATATGCCCGTACGTTGCAACGGGACAAAAAAAACTATTAAAATTCATTTGAAATGATAACATGAATGATAACTTAATTTTTATATTTTTATGATTTATTTTATGATGATTATCACATTTATAATTATACATTAATAATCACAATAAATAACAATGGCATATTAAACTTGCATCGAATTAACATACTTTGGTATATTTTTCTTTTTTCTTGCAAAACGTATAGTTATTTAGATATAAATAAATATATTATAACTTTATAGCTTTTTTTATACTGCTCATGGATATCGACCTTTGTAGCTTTTTTACGTATCGTCGTACCAACTTCCGTAACTACATTAGGATTGTTCTGTCCATCGATGATGATGACAATATTTTTTTCACATAGTAGCTCTTGCCACCAACCACATACTGCCGAACATTCTGGTTCATGAAATAATTAGTTGTATAATTGACTAATCCATATTTAAATACTAACAAATTATTTAAATACAATTGACATAAATGTTGTAAATCTTTCTCGTTAAAATTTTAATAAAAAAGTCAAAAATTATATACTATCACTTTTTAGTTCATAAAATAATTTGGTGTGCCCTTAACTAAACAAAACTAAATTGGTGGTATAAATCTTTCTCTTCAAAATTTAATACAGAAATAAACATAATAATTGTTAAAAAGTAGGGATTATGAACCGAGCCTTGTCTTGGGTATGAATTGGACAACAAAAAGTCCATGAAGACTTAGGGGGACAATGACCAAGAGGACATCCTGTACATATTCAAACCATATGCATGCAACCTATATAAGGATGATTAACACACATGTAGACAAAAATACAACCTAATTATATTCATAATATATATGGATGGATCATATTTTTATAAAACTAATAAAATTGGTTTAAAATTTTTTCTAATTTTTCTGTGATTTTTTATGAATTTTATAATATTTTAATATTTTACATCCAGAACCCTGGTCTATTTCAAAAATTATTAAAGCTCTTTCACCTTTTTCTCTTTCTTGTATTGTTTTTATTTGAAACCTTATATTATTTTTTTATTCTATTCACAATCTAATCTCTGTAGCACTACCGTACTGGAGTTGGAGTCAGAGAGGTGACGGGGTGGAGCGGCTGAAGGGCGGACATAATTTTTCTAAATCAGGGAGCGGACAGATTATTAGGTGAAAATTTTAATATTTTATTGTTATTATGATTTCCTAACCGTAAACATATAGGACACGGAGAGGTGAAAGAAAAAAGAGGTAGAGAAATTTTGCCTCTTTATAGATAGGTATAGATTATGACAAAGCTCTAGCATAAATAAGTGTCTAGTTAAGAAAAATACGACACAGCAATGACAGTTATAGCACAAATCCAAAACAAAATCAAAACATATAGAAATCTAACATATTCAGTAAAGAGCTAGCGTAGTACCTCTGGCCGACTACCAGAAGGCCGCCGCCACGAAGGCTATAAAGAGCCCGGAGCCGAGCCCGGCAGCGGCGGGCAACAAGGCCGCGGTGGTGGAAGAGGACGCCACTACGGGACCTGGCGCGGCGGCGGCCCCTTCGACGACGTCGACGCGGATCTTCATGCCGTTGCCGCAGTGGCCCGTGAGGCTGCAGAGGAAGTAGCGCGTGCCGACGGCGGTGAGCGGCACGACGTCGTTGCCGGTGCGGAACGCGGAGATGTTGTTGGCGCTGGAGCAGGCGGCGTAGCCGGCCTCCGTCACTTCCACCACGTCGTGCAGCTCCGGCGAGTACGTGAACGCTGCCACACACGCACGCACGAATCGATCATGCATCAGTCTGACAGCGGCGACGACCGAGAGATAGATGGATTCAAAGAGAAATAACGGATCCATGGAGCTCGTCGATCGACGATCACGCACTGATCCTGTCGCCCGGGTGGAAGGTCTTGCTCTTGACCCACTCCGCGTAGTCGGTCTCCAAGTCCCACAGCCCGTCGGGCGCGCCCACCGTGTACGTCGCCGCCGCGGCCGCCTCCATCACTACGGCGGTTACCACCGCCATCGCCATGGCCAGAACAGTCAAGGAAGCTCTCATCATCATCATGTATCCGCGTATATAACAACGTGCTCTTGTTGGTCTCTCTTGGAGCTAATTAGCTAGCGATATAGATTATATAGATCGGCCATCGGCGCTTGCAGTAGGTAAATGACGATGGAGAGTGTTCGGCAGCAGGTATGTAAGTGTAACAGCTCGCATGATTAACGACGGATCCTTATATGTACTTTTAAAAAGGGTGCTCTCCGCGTTTCCCACACGGCGATGGTCACGGGCCACGGCCCGAAATGGCATAAAGCTCCTTAGGGCCTGTTTGTATTTCCTCGTCCAAACTTCAGAGCTCTATTTAAACTTTAGATGTTAAAAGCTCTAAATTTATGGTACAAAAGTCAGCTCTAAATTTTAGCTCACATCACAGTGTTTTACAGCTTTTAGAGCTCTAAAGCTTAGAGGAGAGGATATAAGCAAGCCCTGAGACACGAGCGCTCCCATAAGGTTGATACACAAATGGCTTAATGATAATACCGTTTGGGCTCAACATGAGATCCACACCAGGTGAGGTTAACTGCGTCGTGTTGATCCATTAAGCCCGCCGCTGCACCATGAATGAATCGTGTCGACCCGGTAAATCCAAAACATGTCACAAATTTTCAAAGAAAAATATTAAAAAATCACAAGACTACAAATCCTTCACATGTTCACAGATACTGGCTAGTGTACACCAAAAGTAGCAAACATATCCACGCGGTACAAGGGACGCGTGGTGAATATAGCTAGCTAATGACGGCGTGCTGATGCAGCAGCAGCGAGACCGCTACGACTACGAATCCGATGGCCGAGGTCGTCGGCGCCGCCGTGGCGGACGACGACGAGGACTCCGGCCCTGCGGCGGTGGCAGCGGGACCCGGCGCGGACGAGTTCGTGGCGGCGACGACGTCGACGCGGATCTTCATGCCGTTGCCGCAGTGTCCCGTGAGGCCGCAGAGGAAGTAGCGCGTGCCGACGGCGGTGAGCGGCACGACGTCGTTGCCGGTGCGGAAGGCGGAGATGTTGTTCGCGCTCGAGCATGCGTCGTAGCCCGCCTTGGTCACCTCCACCACTTCGTGCAGCGCCGGCGAGTAAGTGAACGCTGCCAGGACAGGGCAGGGCGTCAACGACTGAATCTAACGAAGCAGAGACACGCGCGCACAGAGGTCAGAGAGGTCACTGACTGATGTTGTCGCCGGGGTGGAAGGCCTTGCTCTTCACCCACTCGGCGTAGTCGGTCTGCATGTCCCACAGCCCGTCCGGCGCGCCCACTGTGTACGTCGCCGCCGCGGCCACCTCCGCCACGACGGCGACCACCGCGAGCAGTACCGCCGCCATAGCCATATGAACTCGAACAACCATCTACACGTACGTAAGATCGATGCAGATGAGAGGCTGGGTCAGGATCTCAGAGGGAGGGTCGATCGAACGCGTAGACTCTGGTGGAAACTCGTTGACATATATACGTGCTTGCACTACTCTATGTGCATGGTTGTTGCAGGGTCGATCTTTCGGGCCGTTTGGTACGATGACTGTGCGAGTTTAATGCCGGGTTTTCTCGCTGATGACCCGTCGACGACCCGACCGACCCATTGGATTATTGGTGACAAGGATGGATATAGACGACGTTGCGTGACAATAGGATCAACGCCACAAGAAAAAGTTAGACAATGAATCAAGGATGATGGTTGCAGCTAGCTGCACTGCACGTACAACTTAATCCGAGGGGACCAGGACCTGCCACTGGATGATGGATCACATCACATCGTTTTATAGCGCTGCATGCGGCCGACCGATGAATTCAAGGGATCGCGTTGAGACCTGCTTGATGATGAGAGTCTGCGTTTAGAGGCTTTCAGACTGCGTCCGTGTGCACGCCTCACTACCTGTGGCTGTGCCGGGCCTGGATTGGAGGAACACGCGTTTAGAGTTTGGTTCACTTCCATGTCTGGCTACGAAATAAGCCAGGTTAGTCTAGGCCAGACTTTTCTTTGGGTAAAAGGAGCTTCATTGATTAATCAACTTCAGAAATACTATCAGCCAGAATCAGGTCACGCAAAACGACCAGAGGAATGGGTGCTGCTGGAGAAGGTGGTCAACAAGAAGGAAACATATGGCTGATGAAGCTGAAGGAGGAGTTGACAAGATGGTGAGATGTACTTGAACGAAAAAAGCTACGGTGTTATGTGTTTTGTGGTGTTTGGTTGCCCCAAACCAGTCAAATCAACCCATATGCTCTTGCCATGATCAAAAGAACAACCGGAATTTTTACGAGCAAATACTCCCTCTGTCCCTAATTGACCGTCGTCGTGGGTTTTCGTGCCACAAGTTTGAATCAATTTGTACAAAATACGTGTAATATTTATATCTCCAAATAAATTTATTAAAAAATAGATGAAAAGATCTTTTCGATGATACTAATTACTTAACATAAATATTTATATATTTTAATATATAATTGCCGGTAGTAGTTTCTCGGGAAGCGAGAACGACAAACATTCAGGGACGGAGGGAGTAAGCACCAAGATAAGTCGATCAAGATTCAGAAAATAATATGAACAGTCGAACTTGGGGTCAAAAAAGTTGAACATTTTATAATTTAGAATAGAGAGAGTAGATATTTCTACATCAACTATGATTCATGATTTGTTGTATTAAAACTTAATTAAATTCAATATTCTCAAAAGCTTATTTCAAAATGTTAAACAATGGGTGCATGCGTAGTCCAGATGGTCAACACCAACTAATTATATTGAACAACAAGAGCTTCTACTAGTAAATAATAAGCACCAAAATATGTTCAGTCGAACTTGGGGTCAAAAAAGTTGAATATTTTATAATTTAGAATAGGGAGAGTAAATATTTCTACATCAGCTCTCTCTATTTGTGGCCTGCCTTGAGTGTAATTCTAAAAAAAAACTCCCAGTTTATTGTTGGGCCCTCTCTTTTATCTTTTGTTAGACGATCACGAGCTTAATATAATATGGTTTTGGTCATACATATTTCCATGTTTATATCAAAGCTCATATTTCGTTGGTCATGTATTTTTTATTACTTTTAAGGCAAGATCAAGGTGACTAATTATTAATTAAATAAGTTGAACATGTCAGATTTAATTCAAGTTCATAGTCCATTTACACAGCCATGACAAAATTACCCTACTACAAATGTATAGATATTAAATTTAAAAAATGGAGCATAAACATGACTTCAAAAGGAATTTTCCCATTATTCTTTTTTGCATTTTTACAGAGATATAAAGAAATTGCACAAGAGAATATCATTTTTTACAGAGAAAGAGAAATTGCACAAGAGAAAATAGAATATTATTTACTAGACATACGCTGCCCCTCTCAAAACACTCCCATAGGATGAATGACCACATGTTCTCCAAGAAGGAAAATAAACCGAGGAGAATTCAAAGGTTTTGTAAAAATGTCAGCCAATTGATGTTCAATATTAACACGGTCAAGTTACACATTTCCTTGTGCTGGGCTGACCAGTGGCGGAGCCAGGAATTATATATGGAGGGGGCCGGACAATCAAATACGTATAGTCTACTATAAAATTTCAATATATATGTATATTATAGAGTTTTGATCATATATTTGAAACACCAAAATCTATATTAAATAATTAATTATGCATGTTGTGATAAATTTGTGATAAAAAACATAACGATAAGTATAAATAATTAAGGGAACAAACATACTTTATTAAAATTTTCCTCTGCGCGTCTAAATCGTATCGAAGTCATAGCAATCTCTTTCGTGGCTGTGGAAACTGGTAGAGTTAGCACAAGCCTAATCAACCTGCGAAATAAGAATATTATTAGCAAGAATAAGCATGACTATGATTCTTTTAAGATATAATAATCAACTTATTGTTGTAAAATGCAGACCTTAGTTGCATAATGTACTCGTTGAGCCTTAGCTGCCGGCTGCACAACCTTTATTGGATCTTCCTCTTCTTCGTTATTCAGTCTCTGATTCTGAACATGAAAGCCGGAGCCCAACCGTCCAGACTGGTACTCACGTTCAGAATCAGAGACTGAATAATCAGTTTCCCCGCTCGCTCGTCTGCTTGTCTGGTGTGCCATCACGACGTACACCTTGACGTGTGACAGTATACTCTAGACAAGGCCCCGGAAAATAAAATTGTCTTCTGACGAGCGACCGTGGCCATGCTTAGATCCTCTCCAAACTTCCAAAAAATTTACTACATAAAAAAAAAATTCTCCGTCACATTAAATTTACGTAGTATTAAATACAGATAAAATAAAAAACTAATAAAACAGTTTGCTCTAACTTTACGAGATGAATTTTTTGAGCCTAATTAGTTAATATTTATAAACAAAATATTACGATGCGCTACAAGGACTCAAGCACCTCCTAACTTTGGAACTAAACAAGGCCTGTGATTGAACTAAACAAGGCCTGTGATTGAACTGACAAGTAAATATAGAATGGAACTGCCGCCGAGTTTGAAGGAAGATGATCAGGCACCGTCCCCGTCTCGTTGTTGACTGAGTAGGGGTACATTTTCCCGATCAGACCAAACGACGGCGTCATGAGCCCATCCATGATCGCGAGAGTTTTCCCGGTCGTAGACTCGTGGTCAACTCGTCTTCTTCTTGCTCTCTTCACTGTTTTTTGCGTGCCCATCCCTTTCTTATCTCTGCTACATCCCCGGCTGCAGCTTCTTTCTGGCCGGCCGCAGCTTCTTTCCGGCCGGCCGCTTTCTCGCTCACCTACGGCGAGTATGCCACAGCATCTTGTAATATGGCTACTCCTCCTCCTCGCCGCGGCGGCAGCGCGGACGGCGGCCGGAGCCGACTGCACCGTCGGTATCGGCAGCGAAGACTGCCTCGCGCTGGGCTCATACTACATCTCGCCGAACCAGAACCAGAACCTCACCTACATCTCAAGCCTCTTCGGCATCGACAACTACCTCACTCTCGGGCCCTATAACACGGGGTACCCCAACCTGGATTACATCGCCGCCGGCAACCGCGTAAACGTCTACTTCAACTGCGGCTGCCTAGCCCTCCCGTTCGCTCCCTTCTCCACCTACCTCGGCGGATCCTTCCCCTACATGGTGTCGCAGGGAGAAAAGCTACGCCAGCGTCGCGGCCGAGTTCCACAACCTCACCACGGTGAACTTGCTGCAGCCCGCCCCCCAGCAGCAGCGTCAACGATGTCCTTGACGCCGGCACGGTGGTGAACGTCACGGTCACCTGCTCCTGCGCCAACACGGACGTGTCGCCGGACTACAGGCTGTTGGTTACCTACCCGCTGGGTGACGGGGAGACGCCGGACTCCGTCGCGGCGAGCCACGGCTTGTCGTCTCAGGCAGACCTAGACCTGTTCAGGAGCTACAACCCCCGCGCGGACAGGTTCAAGGAGGGAGACGTCGTCTATATCCCTCTCAAAGGTGAGACTGAGATCTATCCATGCTTCTTGTTGCATTCATTCATGCTACTTGTTTGATGATTGACAATATACAAATTTACAATTTGGTTTTTTCTTTGAAACGAACCGGCACAAAAGCTGCCCACTATATTAGAAAGAATGACACTACTCTCTCTATTTTAAATTAAAGTCATTCTAAAAATCTTTAAGAGTCAAAATATAAGTTTGATTAAAATTATAGAGAGAATTATAAAAAATTATGAAACCAAATAGTTAAACTATGAAAATATAACTAATTTCCACCGCCGTAGGTTTCCCTATGAGCACTTGTGGAATGAATTTTCAGGTAGAGATCTTGTTTGATCTCCCCTAGTCCCCCCTAAAAACGAATATAACTAATGAAGAATCTAGCGATACTTAATTTGCATCATAAATATTATTATCTTATTATATAAATCTAGTCAAATTTGAAATGGTTTGGCTATCTAAAATTCTTTAAATATCTTATAATTTAGGATGGAGGGAGTATATTAGAAAGAAGGCCATGGCCCTAGACAACAGTGTACCAACTATACACCAAAAATTTACAATTCGTGAGCCTTTTAAGATTTGACTTTTGTATCCCTATGACATGCGGGTTCTAAGTTGTTAACATGTAAATTAGGATGTCAAATCTTGAAAGGCTCACGAATTGGACATCAATTTTAGAGATTTCTTGTGTTGCACATGCATGGATTTTGGTTCGCTTAGCTTGTAGTCCAATGGTAGGACGGTCTAGTGAAACGCTACACATCGGGGTCCAAATTCTGGTGCTCGCAGCATTTCTTAGGATTTTTCCAAGGATTTTCCGGCGCTATGCGTTAAGTGGTAATCGATATTTCCGTCGATTATGAGGTGCCAGTGGTGACTTCAGAAATCTCCAGATCTGTCAGGTGCTGAGTCCTTCAGAGGTGCTCATAGGAGTAGGGTTTATGTATATGTGTTCATAGGGGGTGAGTGTACGTACGTTCTATGGACATCTATGTTGTACTATGTAATTCTAAAAAAAAACATGCAAGCAATTATCAGCTCACTGTTCTATTTCTATATATATATCCAGATGGCTACTATAATGGAATTATCACACCGAGCACTGGTCCAAGGAAAATCAAGAAAGTCATCATAATAAGTAAGACAAATCTCTCACTCCCTCTTTGACAATTCTATCTCAAAAATCATAGTCAATAGTCATACTATCTTGGGCAAGTGGCGAGGTGGAGAGCGGCCAGCACATATAGCATTAGACATGTAAGTCGGTCACTCTTGGTTGACCAAAACTCTAATTAACCCACGATTACTTCACTGCTCCCCCCGACTAAAAAAGAGTGTTATTACAGGGTTTGGGGTTCGTGCTGATCAAACTTTATTAAGTTTGATTAGGTTTATAGAAAATATTAGTAACATTTACATCTTCAAATATGTTCATTATAAAAATATATTCAGCAATTTATCTAATGATAATAATTACGTAACATAAATATTAATATTTAATATTTATATATTCTTATCAAAGTAAAAAAATGTTTGAATTTTTGGGAAGTGAGAATGACATTTTTTATGGGACGGAGGGGGTACTTGCTTAAAAGTAAGCAGAAAAATTGACGTGGTAAACCTACATTGATTCAAGTGAATGCATAGGCCGGCTCTCTCTAGCCTTCCAGAGTGAAGACTAAGATTAGAATAATGTCTAAAGTATCACACGGCTCAAATGTGAAATTTCAGCATTGAACATTTAGAAGCATCGTCTTTGATATATTTTTGGTTGCTTTATATTATCCAACACTAGGTTTATGCATTATTTCTGTTCTTTGACAGGTGTTGTTGCTGGCACCTCCGGCCTATTCGGGGTAGGCATAATCCTCGTCTTGTTCTTACTCTGGTACAAGAAATATTACGGCTTGCTGCCATGGCAAAATTGGTCAAGGAATGCTCCAAGGATTGAATCTTTCCTGCAAAAACAAGAAACCTCACACCCTAAAAGGTACAGTTATCAAGATGTGAGAAGAATGACCAAATCTTTTGCTCACAAGCTTGGCCAAGGTGGATATGGAGCTGTCTACAGAGGCAACCTGGCTGATGGCCGTGAGATAGCTGTCAAGACACTGAAGGATACTGAGGGTGATGGCGAGGACTTCATGAATGAGGTGGCTAGCATCAGCAGAACATCTCATGTAAACATTGTTACTCTCCTAGGATTCTGCCTGCAAGGGCTCTAATCTATGAGTACCTGCCCAATGGTTCGCTCGAGAGATATACGTTTGGAAGTATGTCTGCCGAAGGAGAAAACAGTCTACGTTGGGATAAACTTTTTGAGATTGTTATAGGAATCGCGCGAGGGTTAGAGTATCTCCACAATGGCTGCAACACCCGCATTGTACATTTTGACATCAAGCCTCAAAATATTCTTTTGGATCAGAGCTTCTGTCCAAAGATATCAGATTTTGGGTTAGCAAAGTTGTGCCAACAAAAGCAGAGCAAAATCTCCATGGTCGGGATGAGAGGCACAATAGGCTACATAGCTCCAGAAGTATTCAACAGAAGCTATGGAGCAATGAGCAACAAATCAGATGTGTATAGTTATGGTATGATGGTTCTCGAGATGGTTGGAGCAAGAAAACAAATCGATGTTGGCATAGACACTAGCAGCAACTATTTTCCCCAGTGGTTGTACAATAAATTGGATGAGTTCTGTGGCGCTACCATATCTGAGATCGGAAGCGACATCACAGAACTAGTGAGGAAGATGATCATTGTTGGTTTGTGGTGTATCCAGTTAAGACCTACAGATCGGCCATCCATGAGCAAAGTCCTTGAAATATTGGAGAGCAAAACTTTGGATTTACGGTTGCCACCGAAGGCCTTTTGGACCAGCTAAATTGAGCAGCGTCCAACATGTAGATTTTGCACTCTTTTTCATGATGCGATGTTTTCTTTTAGTGAGTACCATAATGGGTACTGATTCGATTTTACTCTTCAGCCCCTTTTGCTCTTTTTTTAAGATAAAGGAACAAAGTTCCAACCTCTACCATTCGAACTCCTTTTGCTCTTTCAGAGAGGAAAATTGATATCGGGTTTAATTCCATGTAATAAAAAACACACACAAAACCAACATATGAAATCCGCCAATCCAGGAGTAAAATGTTCATATGTATAAAGTTCGACCCTTGACCATGACGAATACTGCAATATATAGATATAAATGTCTAATTTACCTTGGTTTGTACAAACTGCAAGAACTTTTAGAACTTGAACGTTGCTGGAAGGTGTGAGCATCTCAAAACGAAGGACTAGAAGCAAGAAGGGGAGCTTGCTGTGTGTGTCACCGTCGACAGCTCTGTACCTGCTCCGGTGACTGAAGCTGCACAAGTAGCAGATGGCGGGGAAGACGAGTCAGGTGCTGGCGCCACCGCTACAGGGCTGGCGGAAAAGGCTGCAAGGCCCAAGAGGGCGAGCGGAACCCGAGGACGAGTGGGCCGGAGTGGGTGACTAAGTAACGGCCATGCGTGGCCCAGGCTGGGTGCGGCCCATAACGGACTTGGCTATAGTGGGGCGGCTGCGGAGAGCTCGGCGATTTGCCAGAGTTGGTGACCTCGTTCCACCGAACTTGATGCTATTTTTATTTTTCTTAACTTGAGAACTTTTATACGACAAACTTTTATTCATCTGTCATTCCTCAAGAACATGAACTTTGCAAGAGATGCCATGATGAATTGGGCATCAGAAACGGTGAGAAATGGAATGTGATTTTGGATACCACCAATGCTGAGGAATAATGAAACGTGATCTCCTTTTCATTTGCATGGTTTACCTAATCTTTCCATTAAACCAAAGGAGATCTGCAAGCTGTACAGAATGGAACCAAATTTATCAAATCCTGATGTATTACATTACATGTCAGACTATGGAACAATCAAATCCTGATGCCCTGCCCCAGCTCTGCTTTTTGAATAAACAAAATAAATTAAGAAATGGTAATTGATCCGTGTCTGTTTATACTGCATCTGTATCTGCATTTTGCTAACTGATCCGTGTCTATCTATACCGCCTCTATATCAGCATTTTGTCTCCTGTGTCTATACTACGAATGGATGTATGGTGTTCATTCATGATGATCCACAGCATATGCCTTCATGTCAGGACAGAGTTGATGAGGATGATGGCCTGCTGCAGCGTTATAGGAAATAAGGAACTGACAAGATATATCAATGCAAATTATCTCAAAATGACTGAATTGCACTTCCATATGCTGTAGCAACAGTGCAGCTATGCAAACATTCAAATGAAAACGACATTAGTGGGGCAGATGATTACCTGCTACGAATGAAGAATGACTATGAATGCATTGCGATCAGCTCATCATCTTTGCATTTTCTGATGTTAATGTCTATGTTAGTATCAGATGAAGAAGGTACGATGTCACAGCAATGGCGTCTTAAGGCCTGAAAATGCAGAACAGTCAGAAAAAGGAATTTAAGACGTTAGCCTAAGCGATGCAGTTTAAGCAACCATTGATGCCAAAACTTATCCCTACTCATACCTTCCCAGGAGCCAGTTGCAGTTGTTCTGATGTCACATTTATCAGACGCAGATTCTTCAGTGGGATCAAGTCAGGCGGGCATTTCCTAGGTGGCTGTCTATTGTAAATGGTTTCTGTCTTGCCTTCCCCTGAAGTAATGCTTTTCAGGAAGAAAAGAGCTCCTCTTTTGCACTCATCTCGGGGGTAATGTTTGGTGTCGAACATATACACATCTGTAACATTGCGACCCCTTTTCCATGGTACAAAGGTTTTTTGCACAGCAAGGAGGTCAGGGAGCAGCACATTGCCTTTGAACACTTGGACTGAATAGCCCCAAGAGACTGATACTGTAAGTGATCTTTTTTGGTCGTAGCACACTGTTTGTTGCAGAATCCTGGCTGGATCAGCATTAGCAGCTCGGAAGAAATGTTGCATTGCTCTGGTCCGATCCATACCAGGGTAAAGAGGATAAACATGATCGAGATGGTGCAGCGAAACTAAAGGGGAAAGAGGATGTGCTCTTAGGAGCCCAGAAATATCCCCATGAAGATCGATCTGGTCAAAACAAATGCAACAGAAAGAATTATAGATGTAAGTCGAAAGTTTAATTTTTTGGGCATATATATTTTCAAGTAGTCTAACACTATTTTTTAAACATAAAACTGAAAATATTTATAGTGTCAGCACTCTGTAGATTTTGTTAATTGCAAAGAGCAGAGTATAAAGTAGCACACGCAAATACGAAATGGACACCACAGCCATGACAACTGATTGTATAAAAATTGCAATGCCATACGCTTCAACAACAAGCACTAGTATTGACCAATGCTTTAGTATAAATAATCTGAAAGGGATGTGTGCCAGCGTGGTCCTAAGCAACATTGTGGACCATGATAACCAATTTTCAAGTGCCCCTCACATCAACATCGGTTGAGGTACTAGACTACCAATACAGATCGCCTTTGAATAGATTCAGCACTACAAAGTACAAACAACAAAAGTAGCAGAGGTTAGCCAGTAGCCATCATGTGGTTTTTATTTCTTGAGAGAGTTCCAAAGGATAAGCCAAGGATCAACAGGAAAATGCAGAGAAGTTCATCTAGTGTCATAGTTCCATTTTTCAGAGACCACCAGTCCGGTAGCCTAAAGTTTGCCTTTTGGCAGCATGCTTCCTACTTGTACTGGCCACACAACACAACCAGTCAACCAGATGATAGCAATATCTAATACAGAGTTTATAAAATCTCAGCCACAAATTATCATCAGAAAACTAAATATTCACACAAGAAAAACGGTGTCTTCTAAAAAATCTGAACGCCGTACGTCCTACAGACATCTGAGGAGAAAGAAGAGTTATGCTGCCATGGATACTTTAATGGCTCCTCCATCAGGTAGAGGTCCAATGTCTCTGCCACAATAAACTACTCGAAGGAGGAATGATTGTCACTACGAGGTAGGTTGTCCAATTTGGTCAGACAATTCCTGTGACAATCCACTAACCCAGTTTAACCCAAAGAAAACCAAGAAAAAATTCATCTTTATGGCAACTGCTGATATAAAATTTAACCAAACATTCCATGATCGCAGAACAGAACAACAGCATATAGGAAAGTACGAAGAAGAAGAAGCAGGCACCTGGTGGAAGCCTGGCTCGTGGGTGAGCTCGACGCCGAGCTCGGCGAGGCAGGCGTAGATCCTGGCGTCGCTGCCGTAGAGGTGCGGGTACCTGAGGACGCACGAGTCGAGCACGCGCGCGAGGCGGCGCGCGAGGGGCCAGCTGACGGCGATGCCGCCGCCGCCGTACGCCATGGCGAAGCCGTGCCACGCGTTCTGCGCCGCGGACTCGGAGCGCGCGCCGAGGTACCAGGGCTCGCGGTGGTCGTACTTCCGTAGCGTGTGCAGCAGGTTCGGGAGCACGAACGCGGTGTCGTCGTCGGCGAGCACAAGCCACCGCACGTCGTGCACGTCTTTGTTCTGGTTGAGGGCGGAGACGAGCTCCCCGGCGATGCGCGCAACGCGGACGGCGGAGGGGAGGCCGCGCGGGTGCTTGTAGGGGAAGCGGGACGCGTCGGCGGAGACGCGGAGGGCCAGGCCCGGCGGGAGGTCGCGGGCGTCCGGCGCCGCCGGGGCGTCGAGGAAGAGGAAGGCGCCCGCCGGGGCGCGCAGCCAGAGCCGGAGCAGGGGGAGACGGAGCGGCAGCGTGCGCTTGGAGGAGGCGATTCCGAACACCACGTGGCGCAGGGACGTCGGCTCCGGCGTCTCCTCCTTCTTCGGCGCAGGAGGGGGAGGTGCGTTGGAGGAGAGTGTAAGGGAATTCGGCTCCTCTGCCTCCGCGCGGCGCGATGACGCCGCCGCGTCAGCGGTGTGCGTCCGGAGGAGCGGCGGTGGCAGGGGAGCCGGGCGGTGGAGGAGGTGGAAGACGATAAGGATGGAGAGCAGGGGCAGCGCAAGGAGGAGGGCGCGCAGGGGGACGCCGTGGGACCACGGGGTCGCCATGGGCAGCGCGACGCGGCGGGGAACTGGCCGGCTCCGGCGCCGAGCCGTCGAGGCGGGCGAGGTGGCGGCGTGGTTGGGTGGGGAAGTGGAGGGCGCGTGAAAAGGAGAAACCAACCATCCGTCCGCGACGGAAGGAATCCGGTGCGGAGTCAAATTTCAAATTCAAGTCAATTTTGTTGGGAGGGACAGCTATGCAATCCCTTGCGTTCCGGATGGACGGTTTTATATTTGAAGTAAAAATAACAAGAATGTTTGGATCCATAATAGTTGACTTTAGAACATAATGCTTTTGGAGAGCTATTTAAATAAAAATTATTTTTTTAAAAAAAATCTCTCTTCCAGAAACTTTTTTTATATCTTAAACTTGTTCGGCTAGAAAAAAAAAAGTCGCTACCATTGCTGGTTGTATCTGTAGCTACAGTGTTCATCACTCTACTTAACGTTGTAGCTTCAACCGTAGCCTACAGTGGCAGTGTTTTTTTTTTTCCTTTCAGCTAAACATGTCGCTTGTGTGTATTTCGGATAGTAATATCTTCGCTCTTTTATCTTTGGCTAGTTTAGAAATATCCCATCTGTGTCTTTGGCTAGAAGAAATCATGATATAGAGAATTGAATCTTTGAAGATCTAATTGAAGAGGACTTTTTCTTTTTTGTACCAAAATATCTATTATATTTTTCCAGAATAATATAAAGAGGCTCATCAAATTGCTCTAAATCCAAACTAACAAACTAATTGTTAATTCACAAGTTATGGACTAACTATGATAAATATTGTGTAACGTGTAGCGAGCATGACAATGTGTAGTTCTTTTGATATGTATTAAAAACAAAAGTAATTTCATGTGTCGCCCTTCGTATGCAACACAATAGACCCGATATCTAGAGTGATGGGAGTCGACAAAGTCGCATTTGTCGTGCACTCACGAGTTGCATGGCCACAACATTTCAACCATTAGTCATATTTAGTTTGTGCATGGCCATGAAGAAGAAACAGAGGATATATGACGTGTTAGTTGTTAGAAAGATGTAGTTTTGTGTCCGCCAGGAGGCCCTCTGTTTTATAGTTCAGGTTAATAATCAAACTAACTTGGAGGTTGAATGCCTGTAGTAGTCAAATGTTGGAAGGAGTAGGGTCCACTTCTCCAATTGACTCACCATAGCGACATGTTTGTTTGTCCAACGTTTAGGTTATGAATCAAAATATCAAGGAAGAACGTACTTCCTCTACCCAAGTTGTAAAGCCGGTTGACTTTATTATCTCAATTTTGACCGCTCGTATTATTAAAAAAATTTATGTAAATATAGTCAAATTTAAGACATTCTAGAAGAGATTTAATTAATAAAAGCAAGCCATGACAAAAAATGATATTTTACACAAAATTTTGAATAAGACAAATGATCAAACTTTGTGTCTAAAAAATCAAATGACTTATAATTTAGGACGAAAGAAGTAACAGTAAACAGGAAAAAAGATGGGAGAGAATCCTCCATCCTTGATCACCAACACGGGTACAGTATGGGAACACAAAAGAGGAGTGGAAAGTGAGATAGCGTGACAGGGTCCATGAGTGAGACTCTAATGAAACGTCACACGCATTGCATGTGTATTGTTGTGATGCATTTTGACGTAAGCAAAGGTGCCGCTCGCTTCGTAAAGGAAAGAATGAATTTGCTATATTATTATTTATTAGAAAAAAATGAATATTCGTCGTCGATGGAAGGACGAAAAGGATAGGAAAGAGACGGGTGGAGGGGCGAAGAAAAATGCCGGAGCATCCCGGTCCGTCGAGGGCATCATCATCATCGCCAGACCACCACGGGCCACGATGCACCGGTCACTGGTGTCTGGTTGACGACAGAAGAAGAGGAGTAAAGTGCTGGATGGAAGGAAACCTGGGCCACCCACCTGTTTTCCTTCCTTGCTCCACTCCACCCCCACAGGACGAAAAAGCAGTGCGGTCCGGTCCAAAAAGGAGAGAACGACGCGTCGTCTTGAGATGCGTCATGGGTCAGTCATGCCGCCGCGCCCCGTGCGCAGCAGTGGCTGCGGCTGCTCATCATCCGGCCGGCTGCCAAGGGAACGTCATGTCCAAGCCTTGTTCCAGCGCGGTCGCCTTTGGCTGCGACACGCCAGAGCCTTCTCTCTCAGCAGCTTTCATTTTCCAACGGATCGCCGATTTGATCGGTCGCCCGCGGACACGGCCGATTTGATCTGAGCGCGCCAGCAGCTTTGTTGCCAACCGGCGCGGCCGCATCCGCCGCCGCCGTCGCACTCGTCAACAACATCCGGCCGGCCGGTCCCCCACCGCTGATTGCTGAACCAGCTTATCCTCCCCTCCGCACGGAGCTGGCCAACAGCAGGACAGCCGCTAGCTGCTTGAAACGTGTGAGGAACCTGGCAACTGGAGGCGCAAGAGCCAAGAAGCCAACAACTCGGGCAAACAACATGGATCAAATTCAGAGTAGCTATTGCAATTTACTGATAATAACCATTCTTAGCAGATGGTCCAAGACTTGGGATCAAAGGTTTCATCGGATCTTAGATGGACGGACGGACGGACGGTGCTGCTCAAGTATGTAGCTCGACCATTCTTCAGTTATGCACAGACTGAATGAGCTTCGCAGCACGCGATGACGTTACGTGATCCAGCAAGGTTTGGATTCCCCAACACCTCCAGCACCTGGAGCTACCTAGCCAGGTCGGAAACCACAGCACAGGCACATGATGAGTGGCGGCGTCTCAGGTCTACAACAAGACAACGGAGAACCGCAAGTTAACAGAGGCCAATACAGTTCAGTGTCCATTCTCAATCGATTTAGCAAGACAAGATTATTTAACATACATGCACAGTACGTACTCAAGTGGCTGCAAAGGAAAGAACCTTATAAACACACCTGTAACCTAGGTACATTAATTTCACAAGGCCCCGAGACGCCAGTGCTCACACCAAGGCGGTCCTAGTCGACGGCACGGAAAAAACGAGGTGAAACGGCGTGAAAACGGGCAAAATCAAGAAAAAAAAGGGCCGCGGATGGGCCAAACCCACGCAGAAACAGCCAACGGGGCATCAAAAAGGTCCATACCGGGCCCCCACATGCGGTCAAAACGACCAAGCCCATCCAAGTCGAGGGCACAGAAAAAACGAGGCGAAAACAAACGGAAATGGGCCAAAACGGGCCACGAATAGGCCGCGGGACCCGGTCCCTCCTGGGTGGCCCACGGGTCCTGGGGGACCCACCCATGTGGCCCCCACATCAAGAGTCCAAGGCTCGGTCCATCTGTGAAGAAACACGACTCCTGTGCGACTTTTGGGCGAACCATGCGGAAGGGCTGAAAACATAGCAAATCTGCATATCACAGATTTTGTGAGGTCCTGAAAAACGCAGTAGAAACCCATACACAGAAACTGCCTGAGCTCCTGGAAGGGGGTGATGCCCCTCTGGTATAGTATGGGGAGAGGGTTTGGTTGGCTGAGACCTTGGGCAAACTACTGTGAAACCATTAGTTTTCGAGAGTTCCTATAGGACTGCTCCACCAGACCCTTCGACCCTCCCTCTTGGCCACCGTGGTCGGCCATTAACCTTCCATGGCCAGCTTTTGCTTGTGGTGGTAGGCTGCGGCTGGCTATGGCTACGGTTCGCCATCCATACTCCTTACATGAGTGGTTGCTTGGTTTTGGCCCGTTGATTGGTAAGATTGGCCATTCGTGGTCGGCCGATAACCTACCATGGTCAGCTTTTGCTGGCCGTGGTGGGCTGCGGCTGGTCATGGCTGGCCAGAAGGCAGCCACGGCTGGCTATGGCCTGTTGATGGATAAGTTTTGGTTCCTCTCATGCTCTGTGGACCTTCGGTTGCCGTCCTCGCAAGTAGACCCACCGTGCCAAGCACGGAGGGATGCATTGGATGGCTCAATCGTTGCGGCTACGTTGGCGCATGAATTGTTTTTGACCTGTGACTACTAGGAGGACCCCCGCCGATGTGCGGCCGACTCCTGGCGCCAGTGTCACTTCATTCGTGCGGGCACCTTGCCTTCTGTGTTGACAAGTGCTTGCGTGTTGCTACCCGTTCCACGGGAAGTTGCATTTACATGTTGCCTACGTTGAGCGCACCCTATGGGTGTGGCTCATTGGCTCAAGAGCGCTTGTGGCGTTGCCTCATGTGTCGACTGCCATGGATGACAAGATCAAGGACACCTCGCTTGCACTTTTGGTCATGGATGCGGCTGACGCTGAAGGCCGGATTGCATTGCCTCCTGTGCCTAAAATCTAAGTCTGTTTGGAAACAAGGACAGCTAGCATGGCTGGCGCCTCGTGTGGAGGCCAGTGTTGGCTCGTCAATGAGTACGTGCTACTTGGTTGATCCTGCCACCAGTAGTCATATGCTTGTCTCAAAGATTAAGCCATGCATGTGCAAGTATGAACTAATTCGAACTGTGAAACTGTGAATGGCTCATTAGATCAGTTATAGTTTGTTTAATGGTACGTGCTACTTAGATAACCGTAGTAATTCTAGAGCTAATACGTGCAACAAACCCCGACTTCAGGAGGGGCACATTTATTCGATAAAAGGCTGACGCGGGCTCACACAAACCCTGATGATTCATGATAACTTGACGGATCGCACGACCCTCATGTCGATGACGCATCATTCAAAATTCTGCCCTATAAGCTAGGTCCAAACTTCCAGTCATTTCTATTAGCCTTCATCGGTAGGTCTCCCATTTCATCATATACATGAAATGTCCAAAATACCCTTACTTCTTTTCTTTCACTCCAACACACCCCTTCGTCAAATCAATTCGAGAAAGAAAACAAGCGGCGAGAGGAGTGGTGCCAGATGTGCCATGGGATACCCAAGGCAGCGGGCCGTGCAGCACCAAATCAGGTCGGATTGATCCGCCCCAGCTCGGGATCTAGGATGCTTCGAGGCGCCAGTGGCCCATCAGACCGCGCAGGGGTGGGGCCGCTGCCCACCTAGTATACTCTTTTGGAGATAGCCTCACTCTGTCATCTCACTTGATTTGGAAGTTTGGAAACTAGTGCAACATTAGTCGCCCAGGCAGATATGTCATTCAAACTAGGTGCAGTTGTATCTTTTGGCTATCGCACTCAGATAGGCCAGTGAAGCTGGACCTTTGGTCGATTCAAAAATGGTGATGAAATATTCAGAAAGAGTAAAATGCATCGTAGGTCTATGAACTTGCACGGTTATGTCAAATAGGTCCATCAACTTATAAACCAAGCATTTGGCTCCTCAAACTTGCGAATCCGTTCACTCCAGCTCCAAATATCGAAACCAGCCTAGTTTTGCTGATATACTTTATAGTTAGACCCCTGAAAAAACTTTAGTTTAAAGCACGAGTCTCCGGTCGCGAACTGGAGCAAGCACATGCACTCGTCGAGGCTCAGTCCATGTGGAACAGCCGCGGGTCCATCCCCGTCGAGCACACAGTAGCACCAGGAACAGGCACATGCACACAGTGGGAAGGATCATCTCCGGGCATAGCACCACGGCCACCAGTGCACCAGCACGGTCGTCGGCGGGTGTGCTCAGGTGCAGACCCGGTGCGCCCACCGCAAGGTGCTCAACGCCATCCTGGCGCTGTTCACCACCTTCTTCACTGTTTGATGGATTTTTGTCAGAATAAAATCTATACATATATACTCTTATGTGCTGCGTGTACTACGAGTGTATAAAAAAAATGCATACGGAGGTGTATATTCTTTTGTTACATACACGCAAGCAAGAAGCTAAGCTAAGAATTGAAGCCAGTAACAATTGGGTGAGCCTCTCTACGTGCTATACTACTGCAGGTCCATGCACGCCATCCTCACAACATGCAAACAAGAGAAGCTAACAGATGCACTCCTAATGTGTATGTACACTTGTATACGCATCATGGAGCTGGCTGTAGAGTTGGTGCAACGTGTCTAGAGTTTCTGGAACCTTAGCCACTTAGCGAGGCACGTACGGCATGCACCTGGTGGAGCTCTCGGAGCCGACCGCGGCCATCAGCCAGGTGCAGCGTGCGCGCCGCGACGGCATGCCCTTCTTCAACGGCAAGGAGCTTAGCTACGTGGTGGTGGTGTTCGAGGCGTTCCAGCAGCTGAGCTCCGTGTGGGTGCGCGCCTTGACATAGAGCTCCAGGAAGATGGGGTCGTCTCGTGTCTGTGCTCTGTTTTCGCTTCTAGAGATTGCTTTAAATTAAAGTTTACTTAGGGGCCTAACTATAAATTATGTCAGTAAAATCGGGCTAGTTTTGGCATTTGGACTTAAAGTAAATGGATTCGTAAATTTGAGGAGTCAAATACCTAGTTTATAAGTTGATGAATCTATTTGACACAGCCGTACAAGTTTATGGGCCTATGATATATTTTACAACCATGACTGGTATGTGTAAGTGCATCCAAAAAGTGGAAGCTTTCGCGTCTAAACTGACATGCATTTTAATGGGGTCTCGGTCTGTTCACGATGCTTGCTTCCTCTACCCTTTTTATCTATTGCTCTCATATTTCGAGAAGTCAAATGAACTCAACCTTGATCAAATATATATGTAAGAAATAATAATATTTATGATAAATAACTGTACCATTAGATTGATCATTAAATTTATTTTTATAATAAATTTATTTAAAGATGCAAATGTTGCTAATACGTGTTCGTCTAGCAAAAACCTTAGGGAAAATAGCAAAAACCTTGGGGAAAATAATCACGGCACCAAAGAACTGCATAAACTTACAAAATGATGAGCCACCTCGAGCGTGACCACACCACCAACACACGAGAAAGAAGAAGAAGACAAGAGAAATTAAAGAGAAAAAAGACAAGAAACTAACCTACCTGCTAAACTATAAACAAGACTAAACTAAGACTAAGAATTACAAGTTGTTGAGTTGAGCCACGAACGAACAGAAGAAAAGGCTTCATCCTATGTAAATGGACACAAACTTCATGTTTGAAAGCAGCCTCCTCAGAGGACAAGCTAGGGGTTTTTCCTACTTGGGATTTGGGAGCATCATCCAGGCCAAAGCAGTTCCCGATGCTCGACTCTTTAGGTCCAAAGGCCACAGAGCAATGAGGATGCAAGGTGGCAAGATTGATGTTGGTACGTCTGTCAAGAACTGAGACCAATCAAAAATGCCGCCACACACCCAATCTTGCACGAAAACTATTGTTTTGCACAATCTTGGATAGTTTGCCATTTTCTTCCCTAGCATATAGGAAAGGACAATTTCCATTTGACAGATTGAATACCAAAGTCATGCTTCAAAGGAGGAATCTATTTAATGAAGAAAATGTGCATTGTGTTCTATGCACAGGTAGAGACGAAGACTAGGAGCACTTGTTCTTCCATTGCAGATTTGCCAAAAGGTGCTATGAGAAAATTGGCATCCATTAGAGCAAAACCTCAGCCTATACCCAAGGGTGGATCATGCAAGACAACAACAAAATGCTCCTTTCTTCATGGAATTAGTAGTCATTGTGGCTTGGGAGATTTGGAAGCTTCGGAATGATAGAAGATTCAACAATGGACCAGTGCACGTCGACATTGGGTTTTAGGAATTTCAAAAACCAATGTTTACTCCAATCCCTTCGTTTTAAGAATGATCTTAGATCAGCCTGCTGGTTTTAGTTAGATGCATTTTGTACCCTTTTAATTTTGTAAAAATGAAAATGAAGTGATGTGGGGATCTCTACCATAGTTTTTTTTGCTTGAAAAAAAGGACAATTTTTGTGTCACCCACTAACTCTTCTTGTAGCTCTTCATCCATCACCACCCACTCTACCTGCCTCCACTATTAGTGATGACTTCACTTGTGATACCTCACTAATGGTTGAGAATGGGACTCTCAAGGGAGAGGTGAATGAGATCACTCATGCCCTAGGCAAGGCCTATGGTGGTGAGGTCTGCTTGCTAAAATGCTTAGGTAGCAAAAGATTTTCTCTCAACAAATAGAGATTGGGCTATACTCCTAAGAAGGGCAAGGCTATACTCCAAAGCCTAGATTTATAAAGAGTAATGGTCGGTTTTGCAATAGATGCAAGCTAGCAAGTTGGGCACCTAAAACATAGTTGAAAGATGAAAAAGAAAAGGAAAAGTGCTAACATTCATTCCATATGCTAAAGATGGCACATTTATGTCTTGTGGGAACATTCTCTTGAGAATAAAAGATTGTAAGCAATTGTATACACTTGGAATGAGTTTCCTAGACATCAATACCTCCTTGTCCTGCTATAATGCCTCTCGTGTGATCCTTCAGAACATGTAGTAAAACTAAATATGTTCAGGCTCTAGAGAAGCGACCTTGGTTAAGCTTAACCCTAGCAAATTCTATTTCCTAAACTCCAACACAAACTTCTAAAATTTTGGAGGAGGTGGATCTAAGCTATTTGTAAGGGCTACATGAACCCTGTATAACAATTTTGCACTAAACACACAATTCTAGAAGAAATTAAATTAACCATTGTCTTGAATACCATGATGGCCACCACCTCTTGGTATGAGGAATGCTTCACATGTTGTCTTTGGAAGCAGTTAAATTGTCTATTACTAGCTTTTAAGGATCATCTTGGCACTTGCTATTTACATATCCAATGGTTTAAATCTACTAGTTGGATAAGTTTGTAAATCTTAGTCACACATCAGTAGTATGGTTTCTATAGTCCTATCACTCATGTCCTACCTTGCAAGTAGTGGAGGTCACCCTTATTTATATGCAACCATTGAATTGGTACCAAGTGACAATCATTCTAATATCCACACAAAATATCTGATTTCTACAACATTCCACACTTCACTACAAACATGTTTGGATATTCTAACTTGGCTAGAGGTTAGAGTTAGTTTCTAACTCTAAACTAGCCCTAAACTAACTCTAGCCAAAGAGGTGTTTGGATGCAAGGGTTAGATTGACAATAAATATATTTTTAATATAAGATCTTTAAATATAATATTAATCATGAGATAAATCTTTGTTAAAAATTTGATCGAAACATATCCATGTGGGGTCTTGTTTTAAAGAGTTTATTGTAAGAAATATTATGGTGCAATCAGATTTAATTAGGACACATGGTTTAGGAGATATGACTTTTTTTATTCCAAAAGCATGAGATACATGATGATGTCATCAATTTTGTGTAGGCCCATCAGAACTAACCCAAATAATCACCTCTTAGTGGGGATAGTTTTTTAGGTGGGTTAAATGCAACTAACTCCAATCTAACCCTCCTATTTTTTAGGGTTAGTTGAGTCCCAAATAACTCAAACTAACTCAACTCATGGATCCAAACAGGGCCAATATAGTTTTCCCTTGGCTATATCTTTTGTTGGGAGGGACAACTATCCTTTCCAATGATACTCATACAAATATCCCTTGCATTCCGGATGGACGGTTTATATATTAATAAATAAAATATATAAACAAAAGTATATGTTTCAACCATATGGTTGACTATATCTTTGTAATAATTTATAGAAATGTAATGATTTTAGTAAAAAGGAATATCCTTCATAAGTTTTTTAAAATGGATCTTAAATATATACATTCTTTTTATTTTTGTTTTTTCATCTAACTAAAGAGGCTGCTTAGGACTGCTCCGCTCTATGTTTCTATAGCCAAACGGTTTCATCGCAATACATTATTCGATAAAGAATGTTGAAGTTGTAGAGCACGTAATTAGTGAGTAATCAGTGTAGTTCCTTTAACCCCATGTAGCTTAGGCTATGTGGGGCTGCACTTCTCGCGCTTGTAACCAGATGTTTTTGCTCCTTCTTATTACTAATCAAAGTCAGATAACCGGATCTCTCAAAAACAAAGACGTTCAATACTTCAGGTTTTTGTGGACATGCTTCAAGGTAGAGTTTGTGGAGCATTTATAGACACACCTTAAAGATTGAGAGAAAACAACTCTCTAGAGTGCACACAAGCTATAGAGCTATTCATTGTATAAAGATATATAAAAATGACTTTTACTCATAGGATCATTCAGAGAATAAATTTATATAATACTATTGATGTGCTCTTAGAGTATCTTCTCTTTCTATGAATAAAGTTTTTTGTAATATTTCACCTTTCACTTCCAATAACTTCTTTATATCTTGTGTGCACATTGCATTTTTTCACGTTCCAATAACTTTTTACGAGCCCATAGATACAAGGTCTAATTGATAGCTAGCTAAAAATTAGTAGTGCATCCAAACAGGTATGCTACATTTTTAGTTAAGTCTTTGAATAGTGGTAGCCAACTAGCTAACCAACTGTGGCTAATTTATGTTAATGTTTAGTCCCAACTAATGACTAGACATGTATATCCATGCATGCCCTATATCTAGTGTGCACTTTGAAAAGTTATCTCCACTGTCCGTCGGCCAGCCGGCCAGGAGATCTTTTCACTCCATCTTTGGCTAACAAAAGAAACTATAACAGAGAATATTTGTAAATATATAAACCGTCCATCCGGTTTCACTCCATCTTTGGCTAACAAAAAGAAACAATAATGGAGGATTTATTTTATCAAAATCTTTATTTTATAAATATAATAAGATTTTTGGAGTTGCCCCAAGATTCAAATAAACATTAATAAAAAATTATGGACTATGCCAAAAATTTCCTATAGATCTTTTGATGTACGTATAAAAAAGGTAATACAATTTTATAACAGTGTGGCTTCACCAGTAGTCGTTTTGGTAGTACACAATAAAACCGATATTTGGAGTGACGGGAGTCGCCGAGTTATTACATTGTCGTGCACTCACAAGTTTCACGGCCATAAGATTTAAGCCATTATTAGCCATATACTTAGATAGTGCATGGTCATGGAGAAGAATCGGATGATATGACATGTTGGAAAGATGTATTTTTAGACAAAAAAAAAAGAGGCACAATACAATTTTCAAACCTCCAATTTGCATACTAGTTTGTTTTGTCAATTCTGAACTCTGAAACTAGATATCGACGCTCTCTTGTTGCCAAAACCAGACAAATTTGGTCCTCTTATTAGTTTCAAAAAGATATTTCTATATTAAAAACCATAAATACGATTCATTATCTAAAATTTCATAAATAATTTATTTTAAATATAAAACAGATAAAACTAATAAAAGGTTTTAAAAAAAGTTTTTACTTGTTTATGATCTACATATAGACATGGAACTAGTTATTACTGTCCCTATCGATTCATTGCTCCTTGTAGAAAAATGCCGGAGAATCCCGTCCCGTCCAAGCGCATCATCATCATCGCCAATACCGCCACGGCCCACGACGCAGAAGAGTAGTAAAGTGCTGGATGCAAGGAAACCTGGGCCATCCACCTGTTTTACTTGCTCCACCCCCACGGACGAAGTCCAAAAAGGAGAAACGAACGACGCGTCTTGAGATGCGTCACATGGCCTCCTGGGTCAGTCATGCCGGCGCCCGTTGCGGGCTGCGGCCACGGACCATGGCGCGCGGCGCGGCTGCTCATCATCCGGCGCCGGCGGAGGCCAAGGGGAGGGGACGTCATGTCAGACAGAAGACGTCACAACAAGTCGTCTTCCTCCGGCGGGTCGCCTCTGGCTGCGACACGCCAGAGTCGGTCACCCGCGGACACCGATCTGAGCGCGCCAGAAGATTTGGCGCCAACCAGCGCGGCCGCTTTCTTCCGCCGCCGTACGAGGCGGTCGTCAACAACATCCGGCGGGCTGGTCCCCCACCGCTGATTTCTCAAGCGATCCTATCCTGGCTGTCCTCTGCACGGACACGGAGCTGAGGACAACAGCTACTAAGAGCTGGTCATGCAAAGCCACGCCGTTGCTGTTGCTGGGCACCAGCAGGCTAGCCAGCACCCAGCAGGACAGCCGCTAGAGACCTGCAGCCAAGAACTCGGACCGGGGCAACAGCATGGACTCATTTCAGAGTAGCTATTGCAAATTTACTGATAATAACCGATGTCAGATGCATGAAGCTAGGTTCCATTCCAACCCGGCCTCATGCCAAGTTCATCTGCTGCTAGCCTGCTACACTGCTATAGTTACTATAGTTGATTCAGATATGCAGACTTCAATGTCCTTTAGTTACAGTCCAGCAGCCCCGGCCGTAATACATGGCTCGGGTATTCAATTTGTCTCAATACTTCTCTCAGCTACTGAAACAGAAATAAACAAGATGGCGATCTTAGCAATAGCATACCAGTCTGCCAGTCTACCATTGTAAGAAGACTTGGGATTCAGGGTCGCCTGGTTGAAGTAGCTCAACCATTCTTCACTTCTGCAATACTGAAAGAGCTTGACACCACGCGACCACGCGATCATCGAGCAAGTATTGGATTTCCCACCACCAGCACCTGGAGCTCTAGCCAGGTCTGAAAGGCCGGATGTTGTTGAACACAGCTGCACTCAAATGTTTCTGTAAGGCCAGCTGCACTCCAATGTCCATTCTCGATCGATTTAGCAAGACAAGATTATTTAACATAATAACATACATGTACAGTACATGCTCAAGTACCTGCAAATGAAAGAACCTTATAAACACACCTGGAACCTAGGTACATTGCAGAACATCACACAATATAGTTTCCCATTTCTTCGTTTGGAGATGATCAAACCTTCCAGCAGCGTTCGAGTTCTTGAAGCTCATGCAGTTGCTGTATTTTTTTTTTTTGGATCAAAGACCTTAGCCCTGCTTATTATAATGAAAGCAAATCTGCTGGGGAGACCAGCTTACAAGGTTTACCACACGGAATGAAACAACAAAGTTCAAAGATAGAGAGAGCATTATAACTCCCAGAGCGCAGCTGGAACTAAACGAAAGCAACCAAAAACAAAACAGAGTAGAAAACTAAGCGGCTCCAGTCTTCTGAAACTTCAAGCTTGCCACCTCCAGAACACCTCTGATCAAGACACCTCCAGTCAATCACACCAGGTCCATTTCCATCCCCAGCTTCAACAGCTCAAGATTCAGTCTTCAGAGAATCATATTCACCTGCTTTCTGACCTGATATATTCTCCATCTTCTACTTCTCCTTAAGTTTCAAGAGCTTCTTCCACTGTGACAGAAAACATTGCAGTTGCTGTAAACCATCTCCTGATCTGACCCCATCTCACTACAACAGCAGCAGCAAATCCGACACCAAAGCCCAGCCCGACAAAGAGAAACAGGACCACATCAACATGATGAGAAGACTGGTTCACATGTTCCACACTTGGAGAGTGAGGTGAACCACCACAAGGTGATTTAGGCAGTTGCAGTCCACATAACCCTGAATTCCCTCCAAATGAGCTGCTGTCAAATGTAGAGAACTGACGTGATTGTGGTATCTGTCCCACCAAGTGATTGTTTGACAAATTTAGAGAGCTAAGAAAGGTAAGTTTAGTTAGCTCTTCTGGAATATCTCCTGACAGTTGGTTGCAGGACTCGTCTAGTGACTCCAAATCAGTCATGCTGCCAAGTTGGGCTGGAATTTTTCCAGTGAAGCCATTGTGTGACAAATTCAGTACGCGTAGTGATACAAGGCTTCCAAATGTTTCTGGAATGGTACACTCCAATCTATTGTTTGAGAAGTCAATTGCTGTTACGGTAGTCAACATCCTTGGAAATGACACATCTTTCCCCTTGTAACTGATATCAATAGAATAATGATAGAAATGTTCATTTGCGTCTGAGGTATTTAGAGTAGACAGAGTTTCCCCTGAAATATTGAACTCTGCCATCATTGACTTTAACCTCTTGAACCATTATGGCCTCAAATTACCAGAGAAATTGTTCCAGGCAAGATCGATAATTTGCAAGCTAGGGAAACATTCCTCACATTTTCTGCCCCCCAACAATATCACCTATTGTGCCATACAGTTGGTTTGATCTCAGGACAAGTACAGAAAGCCTGGGAAGCACCCTCAACCAAGAAGGAAAAGTATCAGCTATTCTGTTGCTTCCAAAGTCCAGAATCTCCAAGTCACTGCAGTTAGAAAGTCCCCTGGGAAGTTTCCCTTCAATCTCATTGCCATGTAAATCTATCGTCTGTAAAGAACAATCGGTTGTAATACTGGAAGGCAAAGTCCCTCGAAACAGATTCTCCCTCAAATTTAGAACGTACAAGGATTCTATAAGACAAGATGGAATCAGGCCACTAAAGCTGTTATATGATAGATCAAGGACATCCAACTCTGTGGCATTGCAAATTGAGGGAGGTACATGTCCGTTTATATTATTTTTGGATATGCTGAGATAACTAGTGTCCCAAAGATAGTCAGTCCAGTTTGGCAGAAGGGAAGAGAACATATTGTTGGAATATTCCAGGACCTGTATTGATGACTTTGGCATAGTTATCTGCCCTGAAAGTCTATTGAAACTAAGATCAAGCACGTACATTGGTGTATTGAAAGGGAGAACAGCTGAACTAATTTGCATACCCGTGAACATGTTATGTGAAAGATTCAAATGAGATTCTCTAGCACTCCATGTTGTCTCCCAAACCCAATTCGGAACATCCCCACTGATTTTGTTACATGACAGGTCCAAGTATGACATACGTTCAATATGCCTCAAAAATCTTGGAAACCGAGTTATATTGCAAGATGCAAGTCCCAAATAGCGAAGTCCAACCAGATAGCTGGTACCCAATGGATTACTATCATCTGCATCCATGACCTGCAACTTATTGTAGGAAAGATCCAAAAGGGTGAGGTCAATTAATCTCTGAAAATGTGCCAGGTCCACTGAACCAATCAAATTGTTTGAGCTAACATCTATATATTCCAAACTTGTTAGCTGAAAGAAGGCCTCGGGAATCAAACCAGACAAGTCATTGTTTCTCAAGAACACAGTCTCCAACTGTGAAGTTGCCGTGTCAAAGTCTTGTATAGGGCCAGAAAGCTGGTTGAAAGAAAGATCCAGGTAACATAACACAGGAAGATTGAAAATGGACGATGGAATCTCCCCTGTGATGAAAATAAAAAATATTAAATAAGAAAGTGTCTCCGCTTCTACAAATTCAAAAAACGGTGGCTACTATTTTGTTCAATATGAATATATATTTCTCAAAACAAAAACGAACAAATAGGTATTGTACTCTAGAAAGATGCCAACCTATTTTTTTTGGGAAAATTGCATTACTAACCACTTCTAAACAAACGGTGATGTAAAATTATCAATAATAAGGAACCACAAAGTCTAACCATATTTTAAAAGAAAAGATGTGTATGCGCATGAATGCTCGTGAGAGAGAGGAATTATTACCGTCAAGATTGTAAGAAAGCTCCAGCTTTGTTAGTTGTGTCAAATTAACTATTGAACTCGGTATGCTTCCAGAAAAATTCCAAGCTCGAAGAGTTAAGCATCTCAATTTACTGAGCTGCCCGATTGCACAAGGTATCGACCCAGAAATGCGGCGACCATGAATTTCCATGGTTTCCACGTTTGTGAGGTTGCCAATTGCAGCTGGCATTGGACCTGAAAACCAATCATCGATATACATGTTTCTCAAATTTGTGAGTTTGCCGATTGTTGCTGGCATGACACTTGAAAACAAACAATCTTTAAAACGGATGTTCCTCAAATTTGTGAGGTTGCTGATAGAGGTTGGTATGGAACCATATGCTATGCAGCTAGTAATTTCCAGCGTTTCCAGGTCCACAAGGTTTCCAATTGCACTAAGTATTGGACTAGGGAGGTTACAATCCTGTATTTTCAAGCTTCTCAAGGTCTTGAAGTTGCTAATTAAATTAGGCGTTATCGCAGAGAAGTTACCTCCAGAGAGTCTCAAACTCAATAGGTTCTTCTGTTGTCCAATCCATGAGAAAATTGATCCTAAGTCACTGACTGACCACAAATAGAGGTCCAACTGGCATAGAGACCCAAGTCTACTAGTTGGGAGAACATCCACAGTGAAATTCCCGTCAAGACTTAAATGCTTCAATGACTTGAAATCACTAAGTGATGATATTATTCTTTCATAAGAAAAGTTGGTTGACTCCAGTCTCAAAGTCTCTAGAGAACTTGCATTAGAAAAGTTCAGCAGGTTGCCTGAGAGCTGATTAGTAGACACATCAAGAACCCTTAGATTTTTGGATTGAAATGGTTTGGTAGGGAACCATCCTTCAAGATTAGTACCAGAAAGTTGAAGTACAGTTAAATTGAGAAAATCCAGAAAGAACTCTGGAAACAGACTGGCAGTTATACCATAATTTCATTGGAGGTTGACCACAACAAGTGAATGGAGTCTGGAGAGTGATTTATGAATTGGATCACTGAGGAAACATTCAGCCAAACTAAGTACCTGAAGATGAGGAACATATGTAGCAAGAGATGTGCCCCACTCTTCTCCGATATGGGACAAATCCACTCTGTCAAGGTACAGCTCTCTTAGACTGCTGAGGTTTGCCACTAGGGTGTCAAAACTGAAATCCCATAGCCATAGATAGTTATCATTACATTTCATACTGGAAGAGCCATAATAATCATTGTCGAAGTAATAATGAGAAGAAAGATCTAGGGAGACAAGGTTCACTAGCTTGCTGATACCAATAGGTATGTGGCCAGCCAAGCATGAAGTGGAAAGGTTAAGGTGAGTTAGGAAACTAAACCTCTCAAAACCAGTAGCAGGGATGCTGGATCCACTGAGATCATTCATGCTAAGGTCTAGTTGCCGAAGTGATACCAGGTCAAAGAGTGGAGGGGGCAAGCCGTGACTGACCAAGCCACGATTGTTGAGGTCTAGAGTGGTGACATGGCCAGAGGAAGGGTCGCAACCAACACCTTCCCAGAGACAGCAATCAATTCCACTTCGCCATGACGAAAGCCTGGTGGTTGATCTACGGAAGGAGAAGGATCTCTTCAGCTGGAGGAGCGACTTAGCTTGGTCTGGATGGCACAGAAATGGAACAGGGAGGTGAGTAAGGTTACTTCCATCAGCGCGCTGGGCAATAGAGGCGGAAAGGAGTGTGTGGAGCTGTGCGAGAAAGAGCAGTAATGCCCAGCCGATGGAAGCCATTTAGTCAGCATGAGCTGATAGGCTTCCAATCCAAAGAGGCAAACATATATGTAGTGGCAGTGTGTAGCATGTGTGCTCGAGTTTCTATAGGTTTTAGTCCACGAAAAATCAAGTTGAGGGCCCAATATGAAAATTCTTAGCCTTTGATCATGCTTGCACAATGTAGAATCCATGTAGAAATTTACAACTTGTTACATATAACTTGTGTTGTGTGATGGGATTGGGCGTCCAAGTAGCCAACATGTAGAAATTTACAGTGTAGATTCCAGAGAAACCTTGATATATATGGCCATATGGGCATATGGCTGCAATAGACTAATAAGGGTCTCGTTGATTGAACTGACACACTTAAGATGGAGGGTGTCAGTGATTTACGTGTACCATGTGACACCCGAGTCGATCTCGATTGAGCTTTCGAAATTTCTTTAGCTGGTACTACAACTACAATGGTGTCCCCTTTATTAATTGGATCAGTTCAAGACCAAGAGTATCAAGAAGACTTCCAAGTCAAGCAAGCATAAGTACCGAGGAAGGTGGAATCAAAGATCAAATCCAGTTGTGCTTGGGATGAAGTCCGGCCGAACTCTGAAGAACAACAACACCGTGCTTCAGCCTTTGGCTGGAATGGAGAAAAATAAGTGACTCATTTTTATCTCGCACAGTACATAACTGATGACAGAGCTTTAAGAATCAGCGAAATGAGGAAGGAATATTACAGTTGAGCCGAACGACGCCAAACCAAGGTAAAAATCCCTCTACATCGAGGTTTCATTGTTGGCGGTGCCGCGGCGGCCGGCGGCTGCGCTCTCCATGCTCCATGGAGTAGGCAGATCCCGCCGCTTCCGGCTCTACCTTCCACTTCCCGGACCACCGCCACGAACAGCTCGCCACGAAGCCGTCGGGAGAGCGAGGGGGTGCCGGACTGCCGGGGTGGATCTTCGTCGCCGCTTCGCTGGGGTGGCCGCCACCGTTGCGACGGCCATGGGAGTTACCGATGGGCTGACAAGCGAAGAAAGCAGCACGGAGGTTAAATGGGCCATCAATCTTGCTGTTTACCCGGAATGGGCCTCACGCGTGCACTTACGGCCCTGTTGGTTTCAGCTTTACGCTGGCCATAAGCGAGAAACAAGTGTTAAGCTGGCCTTTTTGAAAAATTCTCAAAAAAATAAACAAAAAATTATATCGTGATAGTTTTTTAATAATTAATAAAAAATAAAAAAATAGAGTAATCAACTCTTCCTTCACGGATTTTCCATTTTCCTCTAGGTTTGGAACAGCTAATGACTCAGAGCTTGCAAAGCCCCGACATCAGCATCAGGCTATCCAGAATTCACCCCTCTGGCTCCCCTTTCCCTTCTCTCCGCTAGGGCTACAGTGCGAGAGAGGCGAAAGAGGGCGAATTCGTGCTCCCGCCGGCGAGGTCGCCAATCTCCTCCATCTCCGGCGGCCCTCGAGGCCTCGGATGCGTGGGGGACCGGTGGCTCTCCGTCCGGCGGTGTAGTTTAGGTCCTAGGGTGCCTAGGTATTGGTGTCCGGCGGCTGCGGTGAGGCGGCGGCGGCGGCGCCATGGAATAAGTTCCTTCCGTGCTCTTCCCCGTCCCGGTGGTGCTTCGCTCCGAGGTCGCCGACGAGTGCGTGGAGGTAGGTCTACTTTCGGATCTTGTTTAGGAGTCCGAGCTTGCCCATGCTCCGTCGTCTTCAGGTGGCGGCGTGGCCGGCGGCTCTTGTCAAGCATACAGAGGCGGTTGTGGGTGGTGTGGCTTGATGGTGCGCAGATCAAGCTCGTTCTACTGGTGGCACAGATCGGCAGCTAGCTTTGGTCCAGGCGGGAGCGGGACCGGCATCACTGCGACGGCGGATGTCATCGTCGCTGCTTCCACCGTCGTCTGAGGCGTGGACATGACGGACGGGCGTTCAAGGAAAACGGCTCTTGCGCGAGTTTGAGCGTCTGCTGCAGTCCACCTCAACGCCGGCGGCTTCCTCCGGCTTTGGGTTCAGCGACGATGGCTGGATTCGGCGATCTTCATCGGCGGCGGGTGCTGCTGGGTTCCATCATTTGTGGGGATAAGGACCTGTTTGTAGTTTCTATATTGTTGAGGTCCTTTTTGCTAATAGGCTGGACAGCTGTCTTCCGTATACTTATCTGGTGTACTTGTATTTTGTACGTTACTGTTCTAATTAATACAGGTATATTTTATAAAAAAGCGTCAGGCTATCTAGAAAACTAGGTTTAAAATGAGAGAGTAAAATGCATCTAGGTCCTCAAACTTTTGACGTCTTTCCATCTGAGTACTCAAACTAAAAAAACGATCGTCCCTAAACTACCTCTATTGTACACCAAAAGTCCAAAATATGTCACGCTGGTGTCAGGATCTGACGTGGCCATGCCATGTAGGCTGCTGACGGCTGCGGCCATGACAACTTCTCAGAAAACCCCCTCACGCATTTGGCTCACGCTCGAACAGAGGAGGCTCACGCGCGGCGGTCATTGCTGCGACGGCCGGCTCTGTTTCCAACCGGAGTCCTGTTTCCCTGGTGTCCTACAGGTGGCTGAGGAAACGTGCGTTCATGTGAGGGCAATGGTATTTGGGCCAGAGGTGCGTGGCAGCTTGGCTGGCTACGGCGGGGGCTCTGGCAGCCCTGTGCACCACCGTGCCGGCGGCGTTCCGCCGGAACGGGTCGCAGATGAGGCAAGTCGAGGAACGGGTGAGTTGGAGGGTCATATCGCGAATATGTCTGGAGTGTTGTTCATGGTGGAGGTGGTCCGAGGAGCAGTGGCCATGCGCGAGAGGAAGAGGTGGCGGCGCGACGAGATTGGCAAGGCGGCGTCACATCGTCGTTGGCAGGTCCTCCGGCCAAATCTGTGAGCGCATCAGCATGTTCCTGTCATAGGGAGATGAGTATGGCAAGCAATTAGATGAGGGCTGAGGAATTGGGACTTAACCCAATTCGATTTGGTTTATGCAAGGAATTGGATTGGGAAGCTTTGTGTTGGGTGTATTTGATAGTGGCAGCGGCGACGGCCGAGACGGATGCCCGAAGGGGCTCGAGCGTGAGGCGTGGTCGCGAACTCACGGTCGTACCAGGGACACTGTCACGGCGCACGTCCGCCAGCGGCACTCCTGGCGATGTGCGCGGTCGCTGTCGTGGTGCACATCGCGGTGTGGTCCGCGATAAGCAACTTTTGCAGGTGGCAAGGGAGGAGGTGGAGTGCGAGGAGGATCTCAGGGTGCAGCTAAAGGAGATGGAGGAGCACGTCTTCCTCTGTCGCGCATCACCACAACCAAAGCAAGAGGATGGTGTGTGGGCGTGACAGAAACGCTGTGCCACGGCTATGATGATTTTTACTTTAGCCTGCATATGTTGGAGTTTATGGTTGATCCGAAATGAATATGTCTTCCAAAACAGAGTGATTTCAGGTCCTAACGCTACTGTGCATCATGCTATGGTTTTCTGCGGAAAAAGGCTGGGTGCTGAAGACGACGGAAAGACTCTCTCAGCGCTTGGGACCAAGCGTGCAAGGATAATGGCGTAAATCAAGAGCTGGAGCTTTGTCGTTCTATGGTGTTTCGACTGCTGCAATTAGAACTTGTCCGTGATGTAGTTTGGAGTTTTAAATTCGTGTATGCAGTAACTTTCATATGCAAACTCTGTAGAGCTGGTAATCCCAGCGTACTCTCATGCTTTCTATATAAAGCAGGGCCAAATGGTCTTTGGCGTAAAAATGGTGTGTGGGCGTGCGTTCGAACAGGGTTGCCACTGCTGCCATGGCCTATGGGCACTCAGGTGAGCCGCCGTCGTGGCCACACACGAGCGCGCAAGCAGGCATGCCAGGTGCTCACGTACGTTGCCGTTGCTAGAGGACGCGGACGCCGCGTGCGTTGTGTTCTCGGCGTCGCGGACCAACGCGAGTGCCGGCGGCGAGTGCCTGGTGGTTTGCGTTCGCCGCCATGATCACACCTGCATGCTGTGGCTCTACCTGCCCAGCTCGTGGAGTCTGTGGCCCGAGCTAGCCTCGAGTGCTGACGCAAGTGCGGCGGCGACGATGGTGCCTTCCTGAGTTCCTGTCCGAGACCGGCGCCGCCGATAAGGATGGATGAAGAGGATGGTCTTAGTAGTGAGAAAGAGAACCTGGCAGGGTTTTTTTTAGAAGATAGCATGTCCACATCATCTAGCTGCCACTGTGGCACTCGCCATGTCAGATGTCGGTGCTGGTGTGGCAGGTTTTAGACCATTGGTACACAGTAATAATAGTTTGAGGATCTAGATAGTCACTTTTTTAGTTTGAGTATCTAGATGTGAAGATGTCAATAATTTAAGGACCCTGAGTGCATTTTATTTAAAATGAGAGTATAAGACAATAGAGCAGCTACTATTAATAGGATTTCAATATTTGATGATACAGCAACTTCAATTTCATGTGCACTGAAAACATCCTTTCAAATATGCCAGACACTTAGACGTGTTTGATTACTGCTCTGCTTTGCTACCTGCTAATTCTGAACAGATATCTCAGTGTGCAAATTTGCAATATGCCAGGCTCTATTATGTCTAGAATCGTAGACATATCAGCCTCTTACGTTTCAGATAGAATAGACCTACTGATAACATATTCCACCGATTACTGCATAAACGGGGAGCGAGCAGTAGCTCGAGTGGCGAGACCTCCGGATGTGGGCATCCTCTCAACGCGTAAAGCCACAATGAAACTACGACGTACTCGTCGTCTATAGAGTTGTCTCCGGTGATTTCTCTAAGAACGCGTCTTCAAATTTGAATATAGTTGTAGGTCTGCTTGTGTATGGGTATGAGTATAGTGTGGGTGTGTGTGGCGTATAGTTGTAGGTCTGCTTGTGTACGAGTGTGAGTGTGGTGTGGGTGTGTGTGGCGTTTGGTGTACGTTGTATACGAACAGATGCTACAGTGTATCCAGATGAGAGGTGTCAAAAAAGAAAAAAGATTACGGCATAAACAAAAAGGAATATTTGTTTCAAAAAAAAGGAATATTCGAGTATGTACATAAGAAACAATATATGCCACCTGTAGCATCTGAAACCCAAATCATTTTCGTAGCAAATTATATATGTCATGCTACCATACAATTCCAAGAACAGTGGCATTGAACATAAGGATATGTACAACTATTACAAGAACCAAAATCGTTTCACAACTACGCTACACCATGCTACTAATAATAACTATATTGTATGATTGAAGAACCAGCTTACATAATTCAATTGACTATACGGCTTGACAACATGGCACGCCTCCCCTGCTGCCTAGTAGTACAGCTTTTGTATGGAGCCAGATACACCAAAGCACATCACACTTACTATACAACTGCAGGTAAACCAGCTATAAATACATTGCTTTAAGTAAAGTGTGAAGGCTGTAAAACACTGTAAATCTGGAAGGTATATTGCACCACTCAGCGTACCTCATCAGAGCTCCCCTAGCTTCCAGGAAATTAATGGTTGCATGTTTGCGAAGCTCTTGCAGTAATTGCAATAAACCATCTGCCGACCCATCCCCATTTCAACACAATAGCCATTGCAAACCCAATGCCGAAGCCAATACCGATGAAGACAAACAAGACCACATCAACACGTTGTGACGACTTATATACATTTGCAGCACCTGGAGTGTAAGGTGAGGTGCCACAAGGTAATTTAGACAGTGGTGGGCCACATAGCCCTGCATTCCCTTCATATGAACTACTGTTGAACGTGGAGAACTGGTTTTCTTGTGGTATCTTCCCTACCAAGTGGTTGTTTGATAAGTTCAGAATGCTAAGAAAGGTGAGACCAGTCAGCTCTTGTGGAATCTTCCCTGAGAGTTGGTTGCAGGACAGGTCTAGTGACTCTAAATCAGTCATGCTGCCAAGTTGGGCTGGAATTTCCCCCGAAAATGCATTGTGTGATATGTTCAATACACATAGTGATATAAGTCTTCCAATTGATTCAGGAATAGAACCCTCCAATCTGTTGTTTGAGAAGTCAATTACTGTTAAGGTAGTCAAGATCTTTGCAAATGGCATATAAACCCCCTTGTATGTGATCTCGATAAAATCTTGATAGTAACCAGGAAAGTCTGAGAAACCATCAACAGATATAGTTTGTCCTGTAGTGTTGAGCTTTGTCATCATTGATTTTAATCGCTTGAACCATTGTGGCCTCAGATTACCAGATAAACTGTTTGAGGCAAGATCAATTATTTGCAAGGTTGGGAAGAACTTTGCAGATCTATTCTTCCCAGCAATACCACCTATGGAACCGTAGAATTGGTTGGATCTCAGGACAATCACAGAAAGTTTGGAAAGACTCCTCAACCAAGATGGGAAAGTGTCAACTATTCGGTTGTCTCCAAGGTCCAAAACCTCCAAGCTTGTGCAGTTCGAAAGTGCTCTGGGAAGCCGTCCTTCAATCCTATTGCCATGTATATCTATTGTTTGTAAAGAACATTCAGTTGTAATATTGGAAGGCAACATCCCTTCAAAGCGATTGTGCCTCAATTTTAGAACCATTAATTCATCACTTTCGAACAAACAAGATGGAATTGGGCCACTAAAGTTGTTATATGATAGGTCAAGTTCTTCCAGTGTGGAATTGCAAATTGAAAAGGATATATGGTCATGCAAAATATTTTTGGACATGCTGAGATAACTAGTGGGCCTAAGAAACGAACCGAAGTTCGGAAAAACAGAAGAGAAGTTGTTGTTAGAGTAATCCAAGTAATGTGCTGATGATTTTGGCATAGGGATCTGTCCCAAAAGTCTATTAGAGCTAAGATCAAGAGTGTCAAGAGCAATGGTAAAAGGGAAAACACCTGAAGTTGGTTGAATATTTGTGATCATGTTATGTGAAATATTTAAATACCAAAGGCTGCTACCCCATGTCTCCCATACTTGCGGTGGTACTGCGCCACTGATTTTATTAGATGAAAGATCCAAATAAGATATCAGCCTAATATGCATCAAAGATCTCGGAAACCAGGTAATATTGCAAGACACCAGGCCAAATTCTGTAGGCCCAGCCAGATATTGAGACACAGGTTTATTACCTTTTTTATCCATGACATGCAATTTATTGTTGGAAAGATGCAAAACAACTAGATTTCTTAATCTCCAAAATGAGCTAAGATCCACCGAACCTATCAAGTTGTTTGAGCTAACATCTAGATATACCAAGCTTGTTAGCTGAAAGATAGTCTTGGGAATAGGACCTGACAAATTATTTTCGCTCAAGTACAAAGACACCAACTGTGAAGGTATCTTGTCAAACTCTCGTATAGGTCCATAAAATTGATTACCAGAACGATCCAAGTCATGCAATACTGGAAGAGGATAAACAGACGTTGGGATTTCCCCTGCAAAGTGAATAGAAAACATTCAGTACGAAGGCGGCAACTCTCTTGATTAATAAAATTTCGATTAAAAAATAACAGTTTCCATCCCCAGTTGGCAAAGCCTAGCATTGCCATTCTCCTCGTGTGTCCTTCATCAGTTCATGACAGAATAATATTGAACAAAATGTAACAATTTGCAATAGATATATGTCCTACTCTGTACTTTTTTGACTTGATTGATGTGAATTTCACATGCATAATAACTAGTAACTTGAAATGGGTATGTACATGCTCCACTCTAAAAGAAAAGAAACTTTAGGGAACACCAGTCTAATAAGCGTCCAATAAAAAAGAAGTGACAGTAGTACTCTTACCATTGAGAGAATTATATGAAAGATCCAATTTTCTTAATTGGGTCAAATTAGCCATTGAACTTGGTATGCTCCCAGAAAAGTTGCAACCTGCAACATCTAACCATATCAATTCTTTCATCTGCCCGATTGTATAAGGTATTCTCCCAATATATTCATTGTGGATTTGTAGGGTGTTCAAGTTAGTGAGGTTGCCAATTGCAGATGGCATTGGCCCCGAGAAATCACAACCCCAAATCTGCATGTTCCTCAGATTTCTGAGTCTGCCAATTGCATCCGGCATTGGCCCTAAAAACCCACCACCATTGATATACATGTTCCTCAAATTTGTGAGGTTGCCTATTGCAGAAGTCATTGGACCAGAATCACACCAATTGATATAGATGTTTCTCAAATTTTTGAGGTTGCCAAAAGAAGATGATAACGAACCATAAGTGGTGCATGTAGAAGATTTAGTGTTTGCAAATCCATCAGGTTGCCAATTGCAGAAAGTATTGACCTGGGCAGGTTGCATCCAACCATTTTCAAGCTTCTCAAAGTCCTGAAGTTGCTTACTAAGGAAGGTGTTATCATAGAGAAATTGCATCCAGCAAGCTTCAAACTCGTCAACTTCTTGTGCTCTGCAATCCATGAGAAAATTGGTCTTAACTCACTTACTGGCTCCAAAACTAGCTCCAGCTGGCATTGAGACTCAAGCCTGCCTAGTGAAGAGAGAAAATCAACAGAACTCAGACTCCCATCAAGACTTAACTCCTTCAGTGACTTGAAATTGCTAGAAGATGTTGGTTTAAGAGTTGAAAAGTTGGTCCCATCTAGTCTCAAAGTTTCTAGACATTTTGCATTACAAAAGTTTGGCACGTTCCCTGAGAGTTCCTGGTTCCTGGACAAATCGAGGACCCTTAGACTTTTTGATTGAAAGGATCTGGAGGGGAATCGATCCTCAAGATTTATATCAGATAGTTGAAGCACAGTTAAATTGACAAAATCCATGAAGAATTCTGGAAATGGACCAGCAGCTATGTCATAGTTTCCTCCAAGGTTGATCACAGTAAGAGATTGGAGTTTCGACAGTGACATATGAATAGGACCACTTAGGCCACAATTCGATAAGCTAAGTACTTGAAGACGAGGAACAGATGTAGCAAGAGATGTGCACAGCTCTTGTACACTAAGAGGCAAATACACGTCATCAAGGTAGAGCTCTTTTAGATTGGTAAGGTTTGCCACTAGGGTATCAAAACTGGGTTCCCACATACCGTTACAAGTGGCCAAAGGGTTTGAACCTGGTTCATCACAGTCATAATAAAAAGAATTGGAAAGATCCAAGGAGATAAGGCTCATGAGTTTACTGATTCCAAGAGGTATCCGGCCGTACAACGCTGATTCAGAAAGGTTTAGGTGGGTTAACAAAGTAAACCTTTCGAATCCAGTAGCAGGAGTAGCAGGGATATTGTCTGACCAAACAGGCAATCTTCTGCTAGCAAAACGTCCTGCACTGAAATCATTCATGCTAAGGTCGAGTCGCCGAAGGGATGTGAGGCTGAAGATTGAAGGGTCCAAGTCGTAACTGGACAAGCCATAATTGTTGAGGTCGAGGACCGTGACATTACCAGAGGCAGCATCGCAGCCAACATCCTCCCAGAGACAGCAGTCAGTGCCGTGCTGCCATGACGGAAGCTTTGTGGTTGATCTACCAAAGAAGAAGGATTTCTTCAGCTGCAGGAGCGCCTTAGCTTGGTCTGGACGACACAAAAAAAAGGCACGGGGTGGTGAGTGATGTTACCACCATCACCACGGTGTGCGCTAGAAGTGGAGAGCAGTATGTGGAGCTGTGCAAGAAAGAGCAGAAATGCCCAGCCGATGGAAGCCATATTGTCAGTATGAGTTGATAGGATCCAAAGTAGGTACAGAGACATATATAAAATGGCATACTCTGTAATGTGTGACACAGATTGCTATGTGGCATGTATGTTCCAAGTCCTTATGTGAAGGAAGTCTTGGTTCATGAGTTAAGTTCATGGACCCAAATATGAAATTTCCTAGTCTTTGCTCCTGCAAAAAGCAAGTGGATCTGGGCTGTAGGCAATTGCGACATATGAATCTCTGCTAACCTCACATTCGAATTCCTCATGGTTGGTACCTGTAACAACCCTAGAAATCCGGTCACCGAAAATACGGGCTTTCAAAAATTTTTCTAAAGTTCACTAGTGTATGGTGGATGTCATGTAGGAAACCCGCCAATAGATGCACAAATAGCACCCGACGTTAGCCCGAGCATTGCATTTAAATAACCAGAGTTTGATTCGCCTCTTATTCGATTTTATGTGATGATAATAAAATCGAATAACCTTTAATGCATGTATATATATATGCCTGCTACCGACTCCCCGCGCCGGCCCAGCAGCGCGCTCAACCTCCGACGCACGTGCTCGCCCGCGCGCGCACGCGCATGCACGCCGGCCTGCCTGCCCGAGCTCGAGGCCCAGCTCGTCCTGCTGCGCTGCCGCCTGCCCACTCGCTCGCGCGCTCGCCCGACCAGCCTGCCTCGAGCGTCGGCCCAGTCGTGCCACGCGCTGCCGCGCCCCGTCGATCGCTAGCGCGCGCTCGTCCGCCAGCCGACCGCCGGCCCAACAAGGCGGCCCACCAAGGGCCTGCCGCCGAATGCGCCCGCGCCCCTTCCCTTTCTCTCACTGACAAGCGGAGCACACCTGTCAGCTCCTACCTTTTACCACTTCTGGTCGACCGCGCGTCGCGTCCGCCGCACCATTTTTGTGCACCGCGCGCCTCCGCCGTCCGCCCGAGTACGGCCGCGTCCCGCGCCGTCCATCTAACCGCTTGCTTGCACCGCGCTTCACCGAACCCTAACCCTAATCGTGGCCGCGCACAGCCGCCCGATGGGCATCTTCTGCCTCCGCCGTCCATGGCCGACCGCCGTGCCTATTTAAAGAGGAGCACCCTGGCCTCTAGGGTTTTCCCATCGCCCCGCCGTCTTTGTGGAGACCCGCCGCCAGATCAGTCGAGCGAGAGAGAGAGAAGGAGGGAGGAGCAGGAAGGAGGCGGAGCTAGAGCGCTGCTGCCGCCGTCGCCGTCCGCGCGCTGAGGAGGACCTGGGAGCGCCACATAACCGCCTTGACGCCCCGGCTTCACCTTCCCTGCACCGAGCCGCCACCAAGCCCGCATCACCTGCCTCGACCGTCGCTACGCGGGTAAGCATCCCCGCCCTCGCCCTGCTCGGCCATGGCCGTTACCAGTACACCGTCGACGTTCTTGCTCCCCTTACCCCTGTTTCTTTCCTTACCGCGACCGATAGCTTCGCCGTAGTCTAGAGCACGTTTTTGGCAACCTCTAGGAGCCGGCACGGGCCACAGTTGGAGCCACGCACTTTTGCAGCTCCGGCCTCCTCGGACTCTGGCCGCCGGAGCGTCCGCCGTGGCCGCCGAGCCGCGCACGCCCCGCCGTGCCTCGACTAGCCCCGGTAGCTAGCTCATGGAGATCCCAGCTTCTCCAATCGAAAGGCAAGAAGGAAGATGGAGACCAACGCCTGGCTTCGCCGGCGAATTTAGCCTCGCCGCAGCCGCGCCTCGCTGACCGCCACCGGCCTGAGGTCGATTTCCCCAAGTTCGAGCACCTAGCCGGCCAGCCACGTAGCTCAGCTAATCAGCCGACATTCATCGAGGGTCCACCCGATGAGTCGAGGGTCCGTCCGACATTCATCAAGGGTCCGTCTGACGAAGTCGAGGGTCCGTCCGACATTCGTCGAGGGTCTACCCGACGAGTCGAGGTTCCGCCCGACGAGTCGAGGGTCCGCCCGATGAGTCGAGGATCCGCCCGACGAAGTCGAGGTTCCGCCCGATGAGTCGAGGGCCTGGCTCTAATCGAGGTCCTGGCCCGATTCGAGGGTTCGACTCGAGGCCAGAGGGTCGAGTCTCACCGGATAACTGTTCTCGAGGTCAGTCCGTTCGCCGGGCGAGGCTTCGTTCTCGAGGCCAGTTCGTTCGCCAGGTGAGGTTTCGCTCTCGAGGCCAGTCCGTTCGCCGGGCGAGGCTTCGTTCTCGAGGCCAGTCCGTTCGCCAGGCGAGGTTTCGCTCTCGAGGCCAATCCGTTCGTCGGGCGAGGTTTCGTTCTCGAGGCCAGTCCGTTCGCCCGAGCGAGCTCCGTCCTCGAGGGGTCGCCCAGACCGCCCCCTCGAGTGTACAGTGGCCGACCCGACCTGACCCAGAACCAGCCCTGTCCAGACCTCCGAGGCCCGGTCGAGACCTGTCAACGTTGACCGTTGACCTAGCCCCACCTGTCAGCCACTAACTGGACCCGTCGACACTGACGTCAGCATAACGTCGGCATGACGTCATCTAGCCCAGACCGCGTCAGTGCTGACGTCATCTCAGCCCCGGCTGCACTGTTCCTGCGTGCCACGTGGCCCAATCAGGAGTTGCCACGTGTCAGCTCCAGGTTAATCTGCCCTTTTTCCTTTTTCCGAAAATAGAATAAACTTCGGAAATTCATAACTTCTTCATACGAACTCCGAAAAATATGAACCAAATGTTCAAATTTTCATAAAAATAAGCTCTACGTCATAGGCTTGTGTATGAGTGCATTGGAGTCTATAGGAGCCGCTAACGCGGCTATTATGTCTCGTTTCAGAGGAGGATCAGCTTGAGGAGGACGACTACGAGTACGAGGAGGAGCTCGGTGACGACTTCACAGGTGCCACACCCCACCCAACCTCGTAGATCCTATTACGCATGGCATAATATCTAGTTGCTAGTGCTTTAATTATGAATATCACCTGATGATAGGTTGCATGGTAGAACTGCCTGATGAGCCTTTACCTTGTCGCAACCTTACTCCTGCACACCTGCTGATAGGCTAGACGCTTGCTTATTTCACTTATGATGCTTTACTTCTACTACGCTTATATCTGTGTGATGATGATGCGTGGTGGAGAGTATGGTCATATGGTTAAGGCACGTGATGCCACTTTACTCGGGGAGAGTGCTGCGTGCGTCTTGGGTGTGTGGTGAGGGTTGAGTCGATTGGACAGGATTCTACGATGAGCCATGTGGGCGAGTCTTGCCGGGGAATGTGTTCTGGGCATTCCCGTGTGAGGTGCTTGTGGCGGGCACATTGTGATGCATAAGGAGATCCCGGGGGTGAGAACCTTCGTGGAGCGAAGCCCCGGGTAGAAGGTGCTGTTGTAGCACAGACTGTTGTAGTCCCAAAAGAGAAGATAATCCTGTCTGATCCCCCTAGGACCTGATATCTCTTGAGGACCGGAACCTTAGGACTTACGTGCTCACCACTCGCTCTTGTATGGGCGGGAGACGGATGTCTGACTAGCTAGGACGATGCCACTACTACTAGGTTGTTAGCAGAAAGTGTCGGGAGGTACGGGCGTGGAGACCCACACCCTCCTTAGACAGCATAGTGACCACGGGGGCCCGGTACTATGTCTCACAGTCTCAGTGTGCCGGTGGTACCTATCTGGGATGTCCCAGTACTGAGTGGTAGGGTGGCATCGCACCGGTTAGAAAGCAGCTGGAATCAGCTTAGGCGGGGCACCGCCGATGATAGTGATCTTGTGGTTACGGGAGTACACGCTCTGCAGAGTTTATGAATCTATATATAGTCTGTGGGCCACTGGTATGGCTCTTTCCTAAGACCCACGCTTCTCGGGAGTAGTGGGAGGAGTCCTTCTATTTCTCCCCCTGGTGTTACCCTTTCGGCTGTGAGCCGCTGAGACAGGCTCCGAGAGGGAGTTGGACCTGTCGACTGAGTGCGAGAGGGTGAGATGTGTGTGATGGAGTTGGAATGGGTTTGGATGTGTGGATGAGATGGATAAAAATTTGATGAATTATATTATATAATATTGGTCACTGTTTGCATAGGAAACTACAGCCACATATTAGGTCGATTTGATTATATCCTTTGCATCCCACCAAATACTACATAGCAAAAGCAAAGCATAGGGTGGGAGATGTGGCCAGTACAAACCGTACTGAAAATTATTTGGCAGGTGAGCCCGACTACGACTATGACGATGAGGAGGAGTAGACGTCTCGTTCCTACGCTCAGGCTTCTTTTTGGAGATTTTATTGTACTTCCGCCTTCCGTAGCTGCCCCAGAAGCTGCTGCTACTCTGATGATTCCGCCAGTGTGGCGATGAATTATTTATGTAATTCCCCCTAATTATAATCTTTTATACGATATATGGATCCTGTATCGACTACTGTGGGATAATGAGATGGTTTGATGCTTTAAACTATTATATTATCCGTTATTCTGTGTATTTTCCCTTCGTAGAAAATTGTGAATGTTTCAGTAATCCAGTCCACTGCTACAATTAGTACCAATCCACTACTACAATTAGTCAAGTCGAGGGAGACAGCCAGGGAAGTCGAATCGAAGGTCAAATCTAGTTGGAAATTGAGATAAAGTACGAAGATAACAGCACGGAAGCTACTACCGGGATGTGGAACGGCATGAAGTCCGCAGATGACAACATGCGGGAAACCCCGACGAAAATGCCTAGAGGTTACCTCTGAATGCTCGCAATGTTCCCTCCGCGGTAGCTCTCAATTAGATTTTCCGTAGCGGTGGCACCCCCACCACGGAGCCGATCCCACCGCCATCGCCTTCCCACCATGAGCGGCTGGGGAGTCTCCTGCCGGGCACGCCAAGAGAACGACGGGGGGTCTTGTCTTCCTCGCCGGAGTGGCGGCTGCACCTCGACGCGCCCGGTGGGCTTTTTTTTTTTTGAAGGGGACGCCTCCGGTGGGCTGATGAACCTAACAGCACGGATGTTGTTGAGCCACGACCCACGACAAGTCCGCGAATTTTTTTTATTAATAAATTTATTTTTAAAAAAATAACAAAACTAGTCTTCGTTTTCAAAAAATTGCAGGTATAGGCCACCAGTCGCCCGTTGGAAGGGCGACGTGAGAGAATCGCCCGTTCAAAGGGCGACCAGGCCCAGGTCGTCCGGTCAAAGGGCGACCAGGCCTAGGTCGCCCGGCCAAAGGGCGACCAGGCCCAGTTCGCCCAGCCAATGGGCGACCAGGCCCAGGTCGCCCGTTCAAAGGGCGACCAGCCCACGTCGCCCAGCCAAGGGGCGACCTGATTTTTTGGGTTTTTTATAAAATAATATTTATTTATTTGGAAATTTCAGAAAAAATTTCGGTTTTTTTAAATAATAATTATTTATTCGAAAATTTCAGAAAAATATCGAAGTCGGAGAAATAGCAAAAATAATACGCAGTCATGCAATGGGCGTGCGAAAACGCCGTTGTCGTGTGCTCGCCCAAACTTAATAGATGAAAAAATACAACAGTGAAACATTAATTAAGTTCTAAAAACTAAAATAGTATCAGTACAATATCATAGAAAACAACATCGGCGGCAAATCATACAAAACTAATATCGTCCACGCTTAGGTGCAACACCCCTAATCGTGCCAGGCTTTGGTGCTCTGCGGCCCGCTCGCACATGGCTGGCTGAGTAAGTAAGCGGCGAAGGAGGAACTGTAACACGTGCAGGACGGCCTCCAGCAGCAGGTGGTGTCGCGTACTCGTCCTGTGAGGGCTGTGTCTGTGGTGGTGCTTCACGTAACTGCGATGACGCAAGTACGTCCGCCGGCTCCTGCTGCAGGTAACTCTCAAGGTCGAAGGGTGACGGGGATCACTGACGAAAAGTGTCAGCGTGCTCAGAGATGTCCGATCCCTCGTAGTCGTAACGGGTCGTCCCTAAATATATAAGACCAACGTTATGATAACGATGATGGTAAAACTAATATATAACGTGTCGAACTCTTAAAAGTAGGTCATACCTGGAACCATGGGTACAGCGTGTGAAGAGGAACCTCCGAAATCGAACTGATGCCGCGAACCGTCAAAGTGCATACCTGACCATGCAGAGTGAATGTAATGTTACGAATAAAGCAGTATTAGATAATATAATTAAATTTCACCACTATATCGTACCTGTAGGCATGTGAGCAGGCTGCGAAGATGATCCAATGATATCGAACTCCGGACGCCAACCGACAGAGTACGTATGTGGACCTGAATAATGAAACTTATAAGTAACGAACAAGTTAGCATTACTACATAAGAAGAAAATATAAGTTACTCACCTGTTTGGTATGTAGGCCGCGGAGGTAGTGGCGCCGTCGGTCCGTCAGGCCTGTGTGTCACGTGTAAAGGTCGAGGGACGACATCCGGCTGTCGCCCGCAGGGCCGGTACGACGTCAACTTGACAATGTTTGCAGCAGAGTCGTACATCCTCTGGACCGCAGCGGTAAGCTCGTGGCTGGTCATCTGAATGCCCTCCCTCAACCGGTGCAAGAGCGATCCACCATCCACAGTGATACGGTGAGCCATGTCGGTCTATTAACAAAACGAGAACATTGAAGTAATTACGATAAGAAAAATATTAAACGAAGTGGGTTGAAATTCATAAAGATCGTACCGCCAACGACATCGCCTGATCTCTGTGCACAGGGTACGTGTCCGTCAACCTGGGGACGTGCGTCCGTGGCTCCGCTGGTGTATATGTGACTCTGATCCGTGTGCGAGGAATATACCAACGTAAGTAGTCCCCGTAAGCCTGCAAGGAAAACGGTCTGGGCTCGTAGGTCACATCATGTAGTGCGTTGGCCCACTCGTCGACCCACGGCTGTATACGGGAGGACCAAGTAACGCCTGCCGGTAGACCCCTCCGCACATAACTATGGATTTTAAAACGTATTAATTATCTTTCCATATATATTAAATACTCAATCAGAACGAATTAATTGTCTTATACTTACCCGTGCACGGAAAGAGGAACAATATGGGACACCGGGAGTGGGAACGTCTGGTTACGACCAAACTGCCGCATCACTCTGTGAGGAGCGTACTCCTCGACAAAGATGTCGAAAACAACAGCCTTACGTGTCATCCAGTACTCCTGATCCCTCGTGCAGAACGACGACAACCCATTAGGTGCTCGTACGACAATCTCCTCCATGCTGTAAGGTGTCCAGCGGACGTCGTCTGCCCTAATCCGGTCGAACGCCGCCATGTACTCAGGATAGGCTCTGTGAACCTGAATGTTTGCCCAAGTAGGCTGTATAGAAAATAATAGTAAGGTGCAATTTATTCGAAAATAAATAGAAACAGGTTCAACTGCGATATAGAAGACTTACCCGCCGCCGGACCCACAACGAACCCATCGTAGGGCCGTCCTCCTCCGTCTCCCCGTACAAACCTGCTCCGTAAGTCGAGAAATCCATGACTGGTCGTCCAATACTAAACCGCTCGTACGACCAGAGTTGAAGTAATAGTGGATAACCAGAGAGGATAGCTGACGGGTCGGTCTTTGTGCACGCATCACAAAGACCTCGGTACGTGGCTGCCAAGATAGCGGATGCCCAACTGTACTACGGCACGGCGTCGAGCGGTGCGTCCGCTATCTCATGCGGGAAGTGAATCAAGTGCTTCGCGACAGAGTTCCCATGTGACGATGTGAACATTATCCAACCAAACAACCACAACAGATAGGCCTCCAAGTGCCTCGACACAGTGGCCTCATCCGCCGTAGGGTGGATATACTCGGCCTGAATTAGAAAACAGAAGTTCAAATTTCATTTAACATACACATGAATATTTGATGTTAATGAACTATATCACAATGTTATCTATTTACCTGAAACTGCAAGAGCCAGGTCTTCGTAGGCCTGTGATGCTGATTTTCAGCAAGAGTTTGATACTCTGGAGCGTCTGGTCAACGCACAACACCCTCGAAACGGACTAGAAGGTCCTCACGCCAAGTGGCCTCCACGTCTGGACGGCTGACGGCCTGCCCAGCAGTGGTGACATCAAGTAAGTAGGAGACGTCCTCGAGTGTGGGAGTCATCTCCCCACAAGAAAAGTGGAACGTGTGCGTCTCAGGCCTCCAGCGGTCCACCAATGCCGCAAGTAAGGAACGGTCAAAGTTAAACCGTGTCACGGCATCGGCCGGGGCCTCAACAGCACTAGCCTGCACAAGCCTACACAGAGGCAGTAGACCAGCTGCTCGTAGCCTGTAGCAAATACAACATTTATATATAAATATATATTACCAAATCGTCTGTATGAGTAAAAAAAATAAGTGAACGTGTTATTGTGCATACCTCGGTATCCATCGCTCGTCCAGCCGCCACAACTCCTGAGGTACCCTAGGCCATAGAACAGGTAGCTCAGCAGCTGTCACAGCACTCAAGTAGGACCGGTGGCGCTGGTCCAACTGTGCGTCCAACAACTCCAAGTGTCCCTCATCCATCGCCATACCTAAAATATCTTAATAATGTAAAAAAATAATGCACAAATATAATTAATACTATGAAACACTAAATCAAAAAAAGCAGACATACTATTATTTTTAAAGAGCATTTTCGCCTTGATTCCGGAATCCACGACGTGCACGAGGGCGCCGGCCGTCTTGCGGATTCCCTGAAGGTCCTGCTTCTGCAGCTCCCTCTGTGGTGGTTGCACGCGTGCACTTTTTGTAAGTATGTCCTGTGCCATTGCACTTGGTGCACCGATGCTCCAGTCTTCCCACTTCTGAGTCATCCATATCATTTCTAATGCGCCGTGTCTTACGACGACCAGGCTTCTGTCTTAATTTGTCCTTCTCGGGCCCCCGCAGGTAGTTACTTCCAGAATTGTTTGTAAAATTACCAAATATTGTGAAACCATAAATCTCTGCATTCTAGGTTGTCATGACTACTTCCTTCGTAAAATAATGTAAGACATACGGCTTCGGGGACAAATTAGTAAGTGAACAAGCTGCTATAACATGTGAGCACGGCCTGTGTAGAAGTTTCGGTTTCATGCACGAACAGCTGCATGAGTTATAACGAATAACACACTCTTGTGCAATTCTCTCTCGATTGCCACCACGACGGCCCCGATCCCTACACAGAACTTCGAAGCGATTCTCTGCTGTGCCCATAGGACGTGCACGATGCAAGCTTGCCTTCTCCACCTTTTTTTTCATGTAATTTGTCATGAATGTTGAAAATATCAATGTATTATCTGACATCGCATTAAAAGCAACCATATATCTTTCACGGAAGTACTTGCATGTTCCATGCAAAATACCCTCTATGATTGCTACAAGAGGTAATCCTCTCATGCCTTGAATGACCCAATTGTACACCTCCGCCAAATTTGTTGTCATTATTCCAAACCTCGCCCCATCTGTGTCATATAATAATGACCACTTCTCCTTTGGCTCGTACTCAATCCAATCTGAGAAGCACCTGATTGATGACCCCGACCTCCGAACCACATTCCTCAAGGCATCCGTTGGAAGGCCTGAAAGAGGAACAGACATATCATTCGGGTCTTGATTCGTACGAGTCGCTAACTCTTCTGTTTGCTTTGTTGTTAATTCATCAAGACGTGTCCACATTGCATTGAATTTTCTTTGTTGGTTCTGATTGCACAACCTCTTAAACATATTCATAAGGTGTTTATTTTTGAAATGGCTAAAAAAATTTGCACCCAAGTGCCTCATGCACCATCTTGATTGTATGTCCGACCATCTAGGAGGAAGATCACGCTCCACTGAACCATATTGCATATCCGTTATCGCCTTCAACAAACCGGCATGTCGGTCATGTATGACACAAACATTAGGTCACCCTTGCACCACTGCTAACTTCACACGCTCCAGAAACCAATACCAACTATCTGTGTTCTCACTTTCCACAAAAGCAAAAGCAACTGGTAGTACTTGATTATTCCCATCAACACCAATAGCAGTTAGAATCTAACCTTTATACTTTCCTGTTAGAAATGTACCATCCATGCATAAAACAGGTCTGCAATGACGAAATGCCATTATACATTGACCTAGTGCAAAAAAGGCTCGACGAAGTATTAACTTTCCGGGCTCTTTTGGATCAGACACATCCATGATATCATAATATGTACCAATATTTCTTTGTCTGATGGTTTCTAACAATCTTGGTAGGTTCTCATAAGATGCTTCGTACGAACCGAATCTCTTCTCAATGACCTTCTATTTCGCTCGCCACGCCTTCGAATAGCTGATGGTGTATTTAAAATCTTCCTCTATAGTAGTCACTATAGATTTTGGCTCATACCTTAAATTATCAACAATTCGATTATACATGTACTTTGCAATGAAGCTCGATGTAAGAGCAGTATTGGACTTCTCTAATTCTTGTAACTCACATGTATGTTCTGTTACTATAGAGCACTTCCAAATTGTACTCCATTTTTGCTCATAAGCATGTACCCTAAATGGACAGTCCGAAAACACACATTTAACATCATATACTTTCTTGTTAGACTTAACAACTACAAAAGACCGCTTCATTGACAGAGACCAGTACTTCACGGCACTCATCACTTCATCTTTGCCTTTGTACATACCTCCCTCTACTACTTCATTCTCATGATATTCCCACGGCACAGAATTTCCTTCGTTGATCATCAAATTCTTCGAACTGTTACTCTTCCACTCCAGTGGGACAGGAATTTCATTCTCATCTTCAGATGACTCAGTTTCAGATATATTCTCATTCTCCATATCTTCCATCGCCATCTCTTCAACTATATGCTCTATGCACTCTCCTTCGTCCGCTTCACCCGTCGGTACCATAGATGACAGGTGATAATCACTCTCTTCATTATCTTCCTCATTATCATTGTGATTGTCATGGCTCGGACCTCCTTCTTCTTCTACAACGTGTACCTCATGAACCTCCTTCGTATATGCCTGAGCAAGAAGGACTAGAGGCCACCCACGTTCTATAGCTTTGTTGACGTATTTTCTCCATGTTGATGTTGCATTAAGCGGTACTAACTCCCAAAAAGTGTCCTCCCGAGCACGACTAACCATACCCATGACCTTAACGTCATGTGGTTGCTGTCAAGCCCAAATATTCGCATCAACCAATTCTGCACACCACTAATTGTTCTCTCATTTGCCCTAGACACCCATCTAGTTACTGAGGCAAATCCTGACAGATCAACCCCGTGTACACCTTGAATAATTTATTCTTCTCCATAATAAATTTGAAATCCTAACTTCTCCGACATCTGTGTAATCTAAAAATTTCAGCTAAAATAGCTTTTCACTAATATATTACTAATATTATTTCAACTATAACTATTTAATTTAACAATATATATAAAATAAGAATATAAGTAATACTACCAAAATATAATATTAATCGCTTAACTGCTCATTACATTATCTAACAATTAATATAACACACATTAAATAATTATATATAAAATTATTTTTTTACTTACCGAAAATTTTCCTCTTCCTCTCTTCTCCTTCTTCCTCCTCCTCTTTTTCTTCTTCTTCTTCTTCTTCTCTTCTTCTCTTCTCTTCTCTTCTTCTCTTCTCTTCTCTTCTCTCCTCTCCTCTCCTCTCCTCTCCTCTCCTTCTGTTCTCTTCTCCCAGCCGGCAGCGGCCGGCCACGGCCGGCCGCGTTATTTATAGCGGCGCCACGTCGCCCCGTGTTCGGGCGACATGAGCCAAGTCGCCCACTGGCCGGGCGACATGGACCAAGTCGCCCACTGGTCGGGCGACATAGGCCACGTCGCCCATCGGCCGGGCGACGTGGGGCCCGTGATGCCACGTCCACGGTCAAGTCGCCCACTGGTCGGGCGACATGGGCCACGTCGCCCATCGGCCGGGCGACGTGGGACCCGCCATGCCACGTGCACAGCCAAGTCACCCACTGGTCGGGCGACATGGCCCAAGTAGCCCGCCAGTCGGGCGACAAGGCCCATCTTCGCCCTTCCAACGGGCGACTGGTGGCCTATTCCTGCAATTTTTTAAAAACGGAGACTAATTTTGTATTTTTTTAAAAAAATAAATTTATTAATAAAAAAAATTCACAAGTCCGCAATCCCCTCGTTGGGCCGGCCTAGCGAAAGCGCCCAAAGGGCCCAGCTTCCTTTTGTCTTTTCAGTCAAAAAGAACGCCAATGGGTCAGCGGCGGCCGGGATTCCGGCGAGGAACACCGAAGACCGCCGCCGCCCCACTCTCTCGGCAGTCGGCACCAATGCCATCCTTCTCACACCCTCTTCATTCTCCGGGTCGTCCCAAGGCGGCTTCGCTGAACAGCCCTAGAGGGTGAATCTTTTTTTTAGGCAATTCATTAATTCATGGCAGTGTTACAATCATTGGCTGCTAGATCTTCCAGCCAATCGGGAATAGAATGAAGCCAAAACAAGCAGTGTTCGGTGACCGAGACCGTAGTGGCGCAAGCATGGACCACCGAATTAGCCTCCCTTCTAACCCAAGCAATTCGAAAGTCTAAAAAACTACTGCCAAGCTCTATGATATCGAAGCAGAGTCCTCCGACAGAGGATTTCATCGGCGCCGAGTCCTTGAGGAGATTCACCGGTCCTTGATTATCTACCTCCAATATCACCCGCTCGAGGCCTAGTTCTTGAGCAAGTTCTAGCCCTTCCTTTGCCGCCCCTGGAGGGTGAATCAGGCGGGAGGGAGAGGCGCGGGTGGGGAGGGGTCAGGGGTCAGGCCTTACCCTGAAGGTTCATGGAGTGCGCTGCCGCCGCCGCGAACAGAACTAGCCTGGCGCGGCGGATATTAGTAGCATCAAGGAAGGGCGAGGACACGTACGCTAACATGATTTGAGATTCCAACGTTACGTTCTTATTATCGCGGATTGTGCTATGTATGAAACTCTGCTTCAATGGAATAGATACTATATCAAAATATACATCTCTGATTCAATGAACTAGATAGCTTGAATGTCTGAACGCAAGAGACATGAACCACACGCTCCATGTTGCAGAAGCAGAACCCAATCAATCAAACATTCAAATCATAGTGTATATTATTGGTGCACCACATACATACAGTTTAGTAACAAATCAGCCATATTGCTAGCTTGCCCACCGTCGGCGGGCCGCCGGCTACCCCACTCGCACGGGTTCTAGCTCGATGGATTATTTGGGGTTACGAGTTTTGCTAGCGTTACAAGGGTGGTGGCTGCTGAGGTGACCAAGCAGCATTCTGTATGCATGTGCTGATGAGCATGGGCAACCGGCCGGTGAAGTATTTTTGTTTGCCCCAGGCCTGCAAGGCTGCAAGTGAACGGCAACCCACCGACAAGGCGAGTATAGTATCCAGCCGGACCACACATGCTTGCTCTGCAAATCTTTACTCTTACATACCCTATGAATGAAATGTTATACAAACCACGAATAGTTTTATTTTGGTTTCGGTATTTTTTTTCTTCTGTTTTTTCTGTTTATGAAATTTTCAGACGGTGACTAATATGAATCCAGGAGCAATACCCTGATGTGGAGATTAAGAGCCATGTGTGGCCTTGAGTCCTATTTAAATACTAACATTTGTTTACTGCCAAGTCAGAGGCGTGTCCATGTCCATAGAAGCAAGACATTTAGATTTCTTTAGTCAACTTACCTTGGGTTAATTGTTTGGAAAGATGGTTTATTAGGGTAAGATAAGATTTGGTAGGGGCTTTCTTATATTGTTCACAAACAAAGACCATGGAAGTAGTAAAGCAGCCACACTCCAAGCACACAGATCTGCACTTTCCCCATCTTTAGTTCTGTCTGGGACAGCTTTGTTTCCATGATCTTTGGTCTATTTTGTAAAGAGCAAGGTAGACAGCGTTTGATTTCTGTTCCTCTGCTACAATTTGCTCCATCCATCGAAGCTTCTGACACAAAAACAAGTCAGGAATGGTTCCTCCCTAAGTGTTCCCATTTCATCTTTTATTTGGTCTTTTCCTTTGGGATTTGGAAAAGGAGACACAACTCAGCAAAAGTGATTACTCCCTACGTCCCGGCAAAGAATGCCATTGTAGGGTTCAAATTTTTTTCCCAACAAAGAATGCACACTTTGACTATTGTCACAACGCAGCTGCATACGTACAAAAGCTGTTGTATACGTGGAGGCCTCTCCTCCGCTCGTTTTACATGGTAATACTACCAATTTCCCATAATGAAAAGAGAGAAAAAGAGTAGTCCAGAATCTACGCATGCAAGTGGCCTCGTCCCCACTCCTTTATAGCCACGTGGCCATTAGGACAGTATCTCATGACTGAGTTCTACAGCTGCAAACCTGAATAGTATCTATAAATAGGGGCATTTTTGTAATTTCTTTAGTTGCATTGGTACATGTGCCTGGTCATACGATTGCATTCTTTAGGGGGACGGAGGGAGTAGGTTGCTAGGCATGCTCACTCCATTTTCTCTCCAAATTGATGCTAATTAAATTATCAGGACACATGCGCTTCTATCCGTTTCTCCATCTTTAATTCTGTCCAAGAGGGCAGCCATCGATTATATTGCTTGTTGTTCAGTTTGATCTTTTTTTTTAATAAAACTGGAGGGGCTGAGGCCCTACAGAAATTTTTTTAATAGGGGAAAATAATAAGGATAACAGAATTACAGAGAACCAACAAATCAAGAAACAAAATATAAGAGAAAGAAAATGAGAAAGCTATACATGGGTCTAGTCAAGTCCAACTTTGTATTCATTGATTATACAACTGTGAGTTGCTGTCCTTTGCTCTCAGCGAAGTTAGGGCCAATTCTCTATTGAAGGAGATCTTGCAAGTTTGGATGTTTTGTCGAATTCCATTGAAGATTAAATCATTCCTAGCTCCCCATATAGTCCAGCACACCAAGATCACAACATTCAAGAAGTTGTGTCCAATCATTATAATTATATCTTATACAAGGATTAGCTCACGACTTCAAAATCCCCAATGATGAAATTAGGAGCTGTTTGCACGTTATCACAAGAACCAATAATACATACCAAGAAATGTGTTAGTTGACATCACCTCTTGGGTCCACAATAGTTTCTTTTCTGATGGCCGTTTTACGTGGGCTAGCTTAGGACAGTCACGAACAATAACATACTCTATGGATGATGGAATGCCGGATCCACCAATAGACAACAACTTCTTGCAGCTATTGAGTATAAGGAATTTGATGTTTCTGCAGGGGATCAAGTTTAATGGGATTGACTCAACGTTGTCGCATCTAGTCAAGCCCAGTACAGTGAGAGATGTAAGGTTCTCTAGGCAGGATGGAAATGATCTTTCGAGCTGACCACAAGAATCAAGGCAGAGTCTTTTGAGTGAGGGGGGGCAAAACCATTTTCCGTGGCTGTGGGCACATCAAACTCGCACAGTAACTTATTCTCAGGTCTCAGAGGTGAACAAATCCCACGAAACTATCTGCAGGTATTGATTCTAAATTGTCACATCTCTCGAGCAATATAGCCTCAACTGATGGCAGGTTCTTCGGGGACAAGAACTGGTCAAGATTTTTTAGCCCCTTGCATCTGACATTGCTTATAGAGGTGAGGTGTGTGAAGGCAAGGGATGTCATGTCATTGCTACCACTGTTACTGCTGCTTGCATGATGACCCGTTGATGAACTACCTTGTGTACATCCAGTAAATTGGGGGATCGATAAATTTTTTTTTTTTTTTTTTTTTTTGCGAAACGGGATCGATAAAGTTTTGAAGTAAGGGCAACCAGAAAGGTCCAAGATTCTTAAATTTTGTTGGTCTCTTGGACTAAACCAACTTGGTAAACTATCACCGCAAAAGTAATGGACAGTAAGGCGTTCAATTCTCTTGCTAGGGCACAAGCCCTCAAACACTTCATTCACACCGGGGCTCGGATTATGGTTTTCAGGTCCAATTCGCCAATGTAGATCCAGTTCCTTGAGGTATTTCTTGTCAACAAGCCTAGCCCAGCAGCCTCTTCCTTGCTCTCCACAGTATAAATAGATCTGAGACATAGCCTTCCTTTAAGCTGATTCATGGCCTTCAGCTCACCAATCCCCCCATTCTGTCTTCCTACTGTAAAGTACCTCAAGTTCCGAAGGCAAGACAGATTTCCCAGCCCAGGTACCATTGACAATTCCATAGAGGCCTTCGGTGGCAGCACTAGTTGACGCAAGCTAATTAGCTTTGTTACATCCTCATGAATTGTTCCCACACGTGAACCACTCGCATCGACAACTTGTAGGCTGTAAAGGCACCAGAATTTTGTTGGCAATTCTCTTATGAGGCTATTGGATATATCAAGATAACGGAGGCTACTCAACTCACATATACTTTCAGGTAGAGTCTCCAGCTTGCAACCTTTTAGGCTCAAAAACAGGATGTTAGAGAGCTGACTGAACCAGGTGACTTTAACATCTAATTTGGTACCAAATCCAAGTGAACGCAACTTACTCAAATGTTGAATGTTTGCCATTCTGTTCAAGGACTTACCATCCACCTCAATTGACATATGGCGAAATTTATATTGTGTCATCCTGCTCCAATCTTTCATCGAGAAGCATTCATGCATAGATACATATTGAGCGGTGTCATGGATCAAGTCATGCATTACATATGTATCCTGATTAGGGAACTTTGGATCAGATTGGAGAAGACCCCTGCCTCTCAATTCATCCAAATACCTAAACCCCACGTCTTCAAGACACATGTTCCCCTGTGGTGCAACAAAGCCCTCTTGACACCCAAATGTCAACAGTCTCATGTCGTTCGAAGCTATAATCTTTTGGAAATATAGAGAAAAATGCAAAGCATCTCCTAAGTTCAGCTGGGAGATACAAGTAGCTCAGTCGAAGGGCTGGTGATATATCACCGTCTTTTTGTTCTTGCTCCCATAGGTCACTGTTGTGGATTGTCATCCAATGTTCCATGGTCAAATTACTATTCAACAAGCGTCCAAGAGTTTTGGCAGCCAAAGGATATTGCACAACTTAGATGAAATGCTCCGACCAATATCTTGCAAGTGAGGATATGACTCTGGGCGCTCGTTACCAAATGCACAATTCTTGAAGAATTCCCAGAATACACCAGCGGACAATCCTTCGAGTTGGACAGGCCTACAGTTGCTGGTTGCAACAAGCTGATCAATGTTTCTGTGTCTTGTAGTCACTAATATCATGCTGCCTTCAAGTCCATCCCTCAAATACGCATAAAAAGACTCCCATTGGTATTGGGTAATCTGCCAAATATCATCCAGCACCAGAAGGAACTTTTGGCTCATCAGCCGCTCCTTCAGATGTGCTTGAAGATCAGTTAAACCACATGACAGGTCAAAGTTTGGATCAGAGATGGTCTTGATAATCTCCTTTGTCATCCTTTCAATGTCAAAGAGGTCGGAAATACAGGCCCATATCCTCTTAGTAAAGTGAGATTTCACCCTTTGATCGTTGTAGATGACCTGAGCCAGGGTGGTTTTCCCCATCCCACCAATGCCAAAAATCGGCAAGACAGAAATGTTGTCAATGGAATTGGTAGTCATCTCAGCAAGTCCGGCGGGGCTGTTGCTGTCAACTTTAAGTCTCTTGGCTGATTTGCGTGTAGATGCAAGGGCACTATGGCTGGCTATGCTCTTTCCTTTAGTCACTACAGCCGTACCGCCCACACTGCAGAGGGGGATGCCTAATTGTGTGATCACCTGGTTAATTTCGTCCTCACGGTTAATGGTCGCAGTCACACCCAGCATCTCCATCAGCTGATCCCGTTCTGTGTCACGGCCATACACTTGAGAGACAGTGATGATTTCGGTTGTTGTTGGCATGACCTGCACTGGCTCAGCACGATCAAGACCCAGAGAACACAAAACTTTCTCAACCTCAGCCATAGCCTTGTCGAGCTTATCTTGAGTGTCCCTTACCCTTCTGCTGCTAGCAAGGACAAAATGTTTTGCAATATTAAGAGATGATGACATGAGTTGACCTGTCCTGTTCCTTCGGGCGTCCTCAACCTTTTGCCGCAGCATCGTAGGTGGCGTACTTGAGCTGTAGGACGAGGGCCTCCAGCTCCTAGTTCCTGAACATGCCCCACTCACTGCGACTGATGAGCAAGCGAGCAGAGGGCAGCTTGACCTGGAGTTGGTCCAGCTCGTTATGCAGCTGCGTCGGCACTTGGCCGATGCTCATCCCGAATGAAAAGATGCCTTGCAAGGCATCCATGGTCTCACTCCTTCTTGGGCGGTATAGCTGGTTTCCTCCCGGCCCGCTCCTAGATCTTGGTGGAGAGAAGCTTGTGATGATCCTTCTCTCGTCACTGTTCAGTCGACCAGGGGAAGCAGCAAAAAGCTGGACATCGCTGCCTGTCCTCCTATCTGGCAACTCGAAAAGGCAGTGAACGGTGAGGGGATGGAGGCATGGAGCTACTCCACAACCCAAGACTCAAGAGGGGGACAAGAGAGATCAGGCAGGAGGGGAGGAAGGAGGATCATGCGGCGTGTGCATCCTAGTTATGCCCTTTTTTTTTTTTTGACAAAGTAGTTATGCCGTTATGCGTGGTGTGGTATATTTGCTGTCTCGATCTGGACCCCGCTTGGTTGAATGAAAACGAAAATGGAAGATCTTGTTCACTGGGAATCATTCGAGTAAACCATCACAGCGTATTAACTTTGGATTTTTTTTAAAAAAATTTAGCACTGCATTATATATAGTTAAATAGTTAAGTTGAGAAATATGGAAAATTAATTTTAGCACTGCATTCTTCTGACTTTTTCCTATCAATTTCATCCTATGCTTTTCATAACATCAGGAGAATGCATTCACGGTGCCTGCATGCAGTCAAGTTTTACAAAGGTGTCGGGTTATGGGTTGAACCAAATGGAAAAGAGCACAGCGGCCGGAGAAAATCAAACGCAAAGTGCGTATATTATTTCTTCTTTATACATATTTGGGCTTTTGGCAAAGACGTCCAAAGTGACAACCTCTAGTGCTGTGCTTTTTTCCTTTGTGTCGTCACCCTCCAATAGCGCCTAACAGCACATCCAATATGATTCTCTAAATGTAGCTTGCATTATGCGTGTACGAATATGATTCTGTATTTTTACTCAAAAACAATATCATTATGCGTGTACTAAATTGTTCAAAAAGTAGCAACAATCCTCCCACAAATCAATTTTCTATTTCTTCCTTACTAATGCCTATCACCCAACCTCCAAGCAAATTACATATATGCGTAGTAGTATAGATAAAGTTGGGGTAAAACCAATAGCTATTTGCACAATTTTCCAATTTTAGCATGACATGGTGGCAACAAGAAGAAAAAGACGTGTTCAATTTTTTTCATTGCAATCATAGAAATAAGACTTTTAATAAATTATTGAAGGTACCAATATTTTTGTCTTTAGATGGAGGTTCAACTTCCAAACTAATTTATAGATATGAAAGATGTATCTTGGCTGAGAACTGGCCATGATTATGTATAGGTTCCATTTAAAACATGCATCCTCGTTGGAAAGTTGAACGGGTTATCTGAGCTACAAGATTTAACCATGCCTTCAATTTATCCTTTGTTGAATGTCTGAATCACTTGCCTCATGATGGTCTGAAACCTTTGCACGAGAGTAATTGGCTACCTTATACTCGTTCCCCCACACACACACACCCAAAAAAAAAAATTGTCATTCTCACTTCTCTCAAAAAGATGTATCATTTTCAAATATGAGTAGACATACACAAAAGAACATTTGATGTTTATGGTGTATATTAAGTATCGTCATTAGATTAATCATGAATATATTTTATAATAATAAGCTCTTTTGATGATACAAATGTTGCTACTGTTTCTATATAAACTTAGTCAAACTTAAGAAAGTTTGACTAAGACTAAATCTAGGACCTTCTTTTTGGGACTGAGTTTTATACAGGCTAAAGAAAGTATGTCTTGGCTATATTCTCTGTATTCATATAATGTTTTTATAACGGGTAGGACTGATGTATCCTTGGCAAAGCATGGCAAATGCTCCCATTGTATCTTCACTATGTAAAAAAGAACCTCTGAATTGGCGTTCACTTTGTGGTAAATTGAAAAAATAGCCGTATTAAATAATAATAATAATAATAATAATAATAATAGTAATAGTAATAATAGCAGACTACTCTAGTGGAGTGATGTGACAACTGGGCGACGTGTTTCGTTCTCATCATTTTCGACTCGCGGTAGGTTTTCCTTTTTCTTTTCCTCTACGTGCAGTGGATCAGGCAGAGGCAACTTCTAAGTAACTACGCAGACTAGTCGCTCTCATTTTAGCACTATTCTTTTTTTTTTTAGCAGGCAGCCCCACAAGGCGAGGACGCACTAAGCAAATTATTCGAGCTTGGTCCTCAACGTGGGTGCTGCAAGAAGACAATTGTCGCATGTTAGCATCGAGTCGTATGTTCGTGCGAGGTCGATGCGTGGGTCTCGAGTGTCTTTACGCTTGAAAACACGCAAGAAAAACAAATCGGTTTATCTTGCCTGTTTGGATACAAAGTGTTTTTTTTACAGTTTTACTTTGGTTTTCGAAAATATCTAGAAAGGGTGTTTGGATATAATTAATTTAAAGTTTTAGAAACTGTAGTATTAATAAAAACCAAGGTATTTTTGGAGTCTAGAAAACTTAGGCCCGACCCTCTTTATTTCCGACAGAAGTTCGCGCGAGCGCGACACGCATCCACAGCGCGTGTCACATCTCCCTTCGCGCCCTTTTTTTCTGCGGGCTGACGGTGTGTCATTTCTCTTCACACCCTTTTTGTGTCCATGGGCAGTCATTTTCCTTTCCTTATTTCCCTCATGAGATTCGATGAATAGGAAAGAAAAAATTACGGCATGGCAAGGAACAGAAAACATGTTGTGGTCCGTGGATAATCTTGCATCACAGTTGCATGGCCAGATGCAAGAAATAAGGAGCGACATTGACTACTCATAGTTTCATTATTTAAATGATATACATTTCTCAGACGTTGTGATATTTAATATTTAATTTGTACGCTTGCGAGTTGCATGCAACTAGACCATTTGAAATGCTGGCTAGAATACCACAGCGGCCAAACACATCATGCCGTCATAGTTTTCTCTAAAACAAAAAAAAAAAACTCTAGTTTCTAAATATTATTGTATTACATTGGCTTTGGTATTTAAAACCATGGTTTCTAGATACTAGAGTTTCAGAATACTCCAATATCAAAACGGGGCCTAAGCCTTATATTTGGCAGTAAGATGTTTTTTTTATCTTAAGAATGTCCAATCGTAGGTTCTTACAACGATGAATTGGGAAAGGATTTGACACGGGATTGCACGTTGCTGTTATAGAGTTCCTCGGTTTCCTGTTGGCTTCGAGGGCAGGCAAATTCGATGAAACCAGTGATAACGACCCCCACCGAATCAAGAGCATAACTGTTACCTGCAACACGTTAGATTAAAAAAAATGTCAACTACAATACAAGAATGAAAAATTTGAAAAGTGATCGGCATCAAGTGAAACGACCAAGAGATGATGAGTCGGGGGCAACTTGGTTGTCTTCCTACTCCACCAGGATTCCAGGAATGAGGGATCTGTGCAGCACATAATTGCTTCAGGTCGATAAGGAACTGTAATTGGTTCGAAAAAAAATTCCCATCAGCAGCAAAGAGCACATTAACTGGCATGAGCTTGTAGACGGTTAATTGTCAGCAGAGCAGATCTCAGACAGTCAGGCTTCTCTAATACGGCGCGGTATTAGGTCGCAATGTTGGCAGCGGTGGCGCGCGGCAACGACGGAGGCGACCCCACCGCCACCGCCCCCTGCCCAGCCTCTGCCTTCCCCTTTCCACACTAGCGCCACCACGAGCAGCTGGGGAAGCTGCAGAGAGAGGAGACGGGTGGGGGCAGGACTTCTCTCGTCGCCGGAGTGGCGGCCGCCGCTGCGACGGCCATTGGCACCTCATCGATGTTACTGATGAGCCGACGAGTGAAGGAAATCATGTTAGTTGGGCCGTGGGCCTCAATCACCCTTGCGCTGAGTTGAGAGTAGTATCAGTACTGGCCCAGCAAAAAAAAAAAAACGCAGTGCTGGGATCGATCATCTCCTCTCACTCGATCCTTCTCGTCCCTTCCCTTTCCTTCCGTAGGAGCTGGCGACCAGGAGGCGGACACCGTCCGACGCCGATTTCTCCTGTTCCCCGTCCACTCCGGCGGCCGGATCGGGGCTGGAGAGAATGGGGAACAGGGATTGAGGTGGCCATTGTACATATACCTATCTGCTTGTATAGTTAGTTTGAATCCTAGCAGTGCTCGCAAGGTGAAGGCGGGGTTGCAACGGTGGAATAAGTGTCTCTGGTTTCTTCTTCGCTTCGCTGGTGAGTCTTCTAGTACCAGTGATGAGCCGGTTTGGTGTGAGTTCCGTGGATCTGGAGCTCCAGATATCGTTGGGTCCTTTTGTCCCTCCTTTGTTTTCGTCGGTGACAGTCTCTGTGGCGTTGAACTTGGGAGGTTTGTTTACCAACGCGAAGTCAAATCGGGTTGGTGTTTAGTTCCCACCTAATTTGGTGGTTCAATTTCCCCTTCAGGGTGCTTCGTCGTCTGGCAATTTGGGGTTTCTAGCAATCCTTGAGGCGTCGGAGTCCTCATATGTCTGACGATGTGATGGTGAATGACCATCTTCTTCAGCCGGGTCGTTCAACGTCAACAAAGCATGTTGAGCCGATGTGCTGCTCAAGGCGGCAAGTAAAAACTGTTTCTTCGCCGGGAAGGAAGTCGGCTTCAAGTTGCCTACTCCAATTGCATGCAACGAGGAAGACCGGGAGGAGCTTACATGGACTAGTTTATAATTTGTGTTTCTTTCAGAATGACTTTGTAAGGAAAGAGCTGTAATCACCAAAAATTATGAATGAAATGTAAACCCGGTTTCTCAAAAAAAAATCTTTAGATCGCAAAAATTTGTCTGAAAAGCACTTTCGTTTATATTTGTTAAATCTAATCCATGTACTAACTAGGCTCAAAAAATTCTGTCTCATGATGTATAACTAAATTGTGTAGTTTTTTTAAAAATTAAATTGTACAGTTAGTTATTTTCTATCTATGTTTAATGTTTCATGCATACATCACAATATTCGATGTGACTGAGAATCTTTAAAAGTTTTCAACTTTTTATACGAACTAAACAAGGCCAGAGTCAAAATCATATTGAAATATACAATAGAAGCGATTGTTTCTTACCAGAGACCCGACCTACAAATACAAAACTGAAGTACAAATATCTACACACAAATTGAAAAAATATATTTTTTTTTGTTCGTCTTCTCATTCATTCCGGCCTTAACCTGGCTGCAGCACCTCGTCAGATCCATGGCTATCCACAGACTGAGCAGACAGGGGACGTCTTCTTCAGGTTGCCCTGCGACAACATTGGCCTCACTATGTTTCCTTTCATCCCCATTCAGACTGACGCCGACAGGCACCCAGCCACTGATCGGGACAGGACAGATCCACCTATCCTAAATATTACAAAATCATTTGGAAAGTGAAAGTCCCTTTGAAAATAAATTTTTTCCTGTGGTGATTTGGTGAAGATCTTTTACATTGTCCGAGCTTTGAACGTCAATGCCGATTGCTGATCAGTACTCCTGAGAAAAGGGGCAGCCATTGATGATATGGGAAGGCGATTCATTCCCCATCTTGCATAGTACGCAGATTGCATCATCAACAATGTTCTTCACCAGGTTCTCTACTCTGTATCCGACCATGTATTAGGAGCGACGAATTGATCCAAGAAACATTTTTATTTTCTTCACCTGTTCAGTCGGCAGTGCATCTTTAGCTGTGTTTAGTTCTCGCGAATTTTGAAAGAAAATGTCATCTCGTGTCACCTCAACGCACTGTAGCATTTCGTTTGTATTTGGTAAAAAATATCTAAACTTTGAGTAACTAGACTCAAAATATTCGTTTCGTAAAGTACAACAAAACCGTACAATTAGTTTTTGATTTTATCTACATTTAGTACTCCATGCATGTATCGGTATTTTAATGTGACGGGTGATAGGAATTCTACATAGTGAATTTTAGGATGATTTCTGGGTAACTAAACACAGCTTTTATAAAGGGCTGTGACACCTGTGTTAGATTATGACAGTTGTATACACTGACATACTCTATGGATGAAGGGATGCCCGATCCACCAATGGATGACAACTCGGTGCAGTCACCGAGAAGCAGACCTTTGAGCTTGTTTCTGCAGGGGATAGAGTCCAGCGGGATTGACTCGACGTTGTTACATGCAGCCAAGCACAATACAGTGAGAGAGGTGAGCTTCTGTAGGCAGGATGGAAACCATCGGTCGAGCTGACCACAAGACTGAATACATAACCGTCGGAGTGAGGGGGGCAAGACCATTTCTTGTGACTGTGGACACACCAAACTTCTACAACCGCATAATTTCAGGTCTCGGAGGTGAACAAATCCTATAAAACTATCAGCAGGTATTGCTTCTAGATTTCACAACCCTCAATCAATATGGACTTAATGGATGGCAGGCTCTTTGGGGTCAAGAACTGGAAGATTTTTCAGTCCATTGCATCTGACAATGCTTATACAAGTGAGGTGTCTGAAGGCAAGGGATGCAATGTGATTGCTCCAATTGATATTGCTGCTTAAATGCTGAGCCGTTGAACCACCTTGTGTACTACCAGGTGTGGTATTTGAAAAGATATAATGTAATGGCAATGAGAAAGCTCTAGGTTTCTTAGATTTGGTAGGTCATGTGGATTAAACCAACTTGGTAAACTATCACCCCCCAAAGCCATGGAATTTAAGGTGTTCAATTCTGTCATTAGGGCACAAGCTGTCAGCCACTTCATTCTCCTCGGGACTTGGCTCAATGCTCTTTGTGCTCGCCAGTTTAGATCTAATTCCTTGAGGTACTTCTTTCAACAATCCTATCTGCAGCTGCCTCTTCCTTGCTCTTCACAGTATGAATACATCTGATACGTAGGATTCCTCTAAGTTGATTCATGCCCTTCAACTCACCAATTCCCCCATTCTGCATTCCAACTGTAAAATAGCTCAAGTTTTGAAGGCAAGTTAGATTTCCTAGCCCAGGTACCTTTGATAAGGCAATAGAGGCATTTCATGGCAGTTCTAGTTGACGCAAGTTGATTAGCTTTGTCACATCCGCATGAATTTTTTGCAATTGTGAACCAATCGCAATGACAAATTGTAGATTGTAAAGGCACCCAAATTTCGCTGGCAGTTCTTTTATACGGCTACTGGATATATCAAGATAACGGACGCTATTTAACACACATATGCTTTCAGGTAGACTTTCCATCTGCAACATTTTAGGCTCAAAAACAGGATGTTAGATAGACGACCGAACCAGGTGATCTCAGCATTCAATATCGTACCAAACCTAAGCGAACGCAACTTATTCAAATGTGGAATGTTCATTTTGCTCGAGGGTTGTGTTTAGTTACCCAGAAATCATCTCAAAATTCACTATGCAGAATTCCTATCACCCGTCACATCAAAATACCGGCACATACATGGAGTACTAAATGTAGTCAAAAACTAATTGCACGGTTTTGTTGTACTTTACGAAACGAATATTTTGAGTCTAGTTACTCAAAGTTTGGACAATTTTTACCAAATACAAACGAAATGCTACAGTGCGCTGAGGTGACACGAGGTGACATTTCCTTTCAAAATTCGCGGGAACTAAACACAGCCAAGGATGTACTGTCCACCTCCACTGACATATGGCGATGTTTATATATCATCCCACCCAATTTTTTCATGGAGAAGCATTCATGCAAAGAAACATACTGTGCAGTATCATGGACCAAGTCATGCATCACATATCTATCCTGATTATTAGGGAACTTTGGATCAGTTTGAAAAAGACACCTGCCTCTCAATTCATTCAAATAGCTAATCCCCACGTTTTCAAGAGGAATGGTTCCCTGTGATGAAATAAAACTTTCTGCCACCCAAATGCCAACGATCTCTTGTCTTTCAAAGCTATATTCTTTCGGAAATATGGAGCAAAATGCAAAGCATCTCCTTTGTTCAGCTGGGAGATACAAGTAGCTTAATCTAAGGGCAGGTAATATCTCACCCTCTTGTTGTTCCTGCTCCCATAATTCACTATCACTGATTATAATCCAATGTTCCTCGGTCAGATTACTATTCAACAAGCGTCCAATAGTTTTGGTAGCCAAAGGAGAACCACACAACTTAGAGGAAATGCTCTGGCCAATCTCTTGTAAGCGAGGATATGACTCTGGACACTCTTTACCAAATGCACATTCCTTGAAGAATTCCCAAAATACGTCACCTTGCAATTCTTTGAGTTGAACAGGTTTGCAGTTTCTGGTTGTGACAAGGTGAGCAATGTTTTCATATCTTGTAGTCACTAAGATTAAAATTGACCAAACGGGCCGCCTGGCACTGGCACGGGCATGGCCAGGCACGGCACTATGCGGCCTGGCGGCACCGCCGTGCCGTGCCTGATAGTGCCGCCGTGCCGATGTCTCGGCCCAGGCACGACCCTATGGTGGGTTAGCCGTGCCGTCCCGATGAGCACGACAACCCACCGTGCCATCCCGTGCCTCCATGCCAGCTCGAAGCCGTGCGCCCATGCGTCGCGTCATCGTCGCACCGAAAGCGGGAATCCCTCGCCACGCCGTCGTCACGCAGAAGCTCGGTGACGCGCCACCACCACCAGCCCCGTGCCTGGCCGAGCGCCACCGCCGCGGGGATGCTCCGGTCGCCCGTCGTCACCGTCGCGCGTGGATGCTCCCCGGCTGAGCGCCGCCGCCGCGGGGAAGCTCCCTGGCCGAGCGCCGCTGCCGCGGGGAAGCTCCCCGGTCTCCCACAAGGCCTGCAGATGGTGCGCGCGGCTCAGATGGTGAGGGACAGGGAGACGGCACCGAGAAGAACATGAGACGGCGGTGCGGCACCTTTCTACTGGAGGGAGACAGGGAGAGGAAAGGAACAAGCGATGAGTGTGAGAGAGTTAGCCAGTTAGGGATTTCCGTGGCAGCGTCCTTTATATATGCTGATCCAACGGTTGTGCTTCATCCTAAGAATCCAACGATCCAGAGTTATCGGACCGCAGCCATGCCGGCCTGTTCGCTGTGCCGTGTCTGGGCCAGCCCGTGGGCCGACATTGCGGCCCAGGCACGGCACTAAGGCCGGGCGGTGCTAGGCATGAGCACGGTGGGAGCCAGGCCGGGCTGTGCCTGGACCGTGCTTTTTAGTGTTGTGCCCGTGTTAGCCCGGCGGGCCTGGCCTAGCTGGTCAACTTTAACTAAGACCATGCTGCCTTGAAGCCCATTCCTCAAAGTTGCATAAAAAGACTCCCATTGCTGTTGGGTAATCTGCCAAATATCATCCAACACCAAAAGAAACTTTTGGTTCTTCAGTCGTTCCATCAATTTTGCTTGAAAAATCAGTGAAAATGGACGGTAACTCCAAGTTTGGATCAGAGATGGTCCTAACAATCTCCTTTGTCATTCTTTCAATGTCAAAGAGGCCTGAAACACAAACCCGTATCCTCATGGTAAAGTGAACTTTCGATTTTTTTTAATTATATTTTTTAATTAATAATTACAAAAAGAATACCTGGGTTGGAAGAATTGCATGTCTAGGGTCCTGTCGGCCGTTCAAAAGCCGACAGGGACCTGTCGGCAGTTCAGCGGTCGATAGGCTTACGTGGCGCCGACATGGCAGCCGACGCCCGCGAGCACAACCTATCGGCGCCGACTGAGATGCTGTTGGCTTTTGGACTGCCGATAAGATCTGTCGGCAGTTGGATTGCCGACAGGCCTGTCGGCAGTTGGATTGCCGACAAGCCTGTCGGTAACCCGATGGCCGACAGGACCCACTTGAACCCTATCAGTGAAACTTTTATAAATTTCTAAAGAAAGGGGATGGATCAGACATATCGCGCTGAGCTTTCCAACAAGGATTTTGCATATGATGTAGAAAAGAACATGTGTACAGTGGTGGTCTTCCTCAAAAAAACAATGAGTTCACCATTGTCGTAGAGGAAACGTCTGCTGGCGGTGGTGACAAAAAGATTGAGGAGGCCATACCAGACGAAAACTTTCAAAGTGGAGATAAATTTTGCAGCAATTGATTAACTACAGCAGACATATCACGCTGAGCTTTCCAACAAGGATTTTGCATATGATGTAGAAAAGAACCTGTTTACTGTTGGTGGTCTTTCTCAAAAAAAAACAATGAGTTCACCGTTGTCGTATAGGACACGTCTGCTGGAGGTGGTGACAGGAAAAGATTGAGGAGGCCATACCAGACGAAAACTTTCGAAGTGGAGGGAGCCTTGGCCAAAATGTATGCATGGTGAAGATTGCTTAGTGCAGATGTGCACCGAGGGGGCCGAAGGGGGTCGGCGTTTCTTCAGATGCCCGCGAGCTTGGGTAATTTCGGTTAGGTATGTTTTTCTTAATTTTGTTCCTCGCTGCAATGGTGACTAACAATGTATACTATCTGTAGAGTTCCACGTCAAAGGAAAACTACGGGTTTACTGGGTGGGTTGATCCTCGTCCACTTTTTCCGCATCATCAGTACATCTACTACCTCCAGGATCATATATTCGATCTAGAAAGGGAGGTTAGCAGGGATTTGAAGAACTACGAAGAGGCAGAGGAGGAGGACAGCAATGGTGCCGAATCCCAAGAGGTACCATGCAACGATCCATATTGTTGCTGCCCTTTTCACAACAAGGGGCCACCGGCGCCATCGCCACCACCGTCACCACCAACAATGGGTGGATACTGTGGAGAGGGTTCAACCCAGCTCAATATATGGGAACACTACTAGGTTATGTATGTGACCATAGTTTGTTTCAATTACCTAAGGCATTTTAGGTTTAGCGTAGGACTTTTGTACCCTTGTTTGGTACATGTTCTCACGTGCGAAATCGTCAACTTGATGTTTGCAGTGAACGTACTTCATGTTTGATTTAATTACCTAAGGCATGTTAGGTTTAGTCTAGGACATTTGTACTCTTATTTGGTACATGTTCTTACATGCTAATTCATGTGTATTTTTAATCATGTAATGCATTACTTCATTATCTTATATTTGCAAGACGTGAACTCCAAAATGTAATCAACAATTCAAAACAACAACACAAAATATCAGCGCATGACATTAGAGGTTCCAAAATAAAAGCAACACATGGCATTAGAGGTTCTGAAATAAAAGCACAGTACATAACAACACAATTCAAATGTCTAATAGCACACAACAACACTCAAAGAAGATACGTAGGACTACTGAGTGCAACGAGGCCACTTTCCCTTGCTCCGGGCATCAGGATTCTCCTCCATCGCTGCCTTTACTCGGCCCGCACGCTCACACTTCCTCTCCATCTCCTCTCTGTACACAGCAACACGTCTCCTTTCCTCCTCTTCCTTGTGCTCCCTTTCAGCAACCTCTTCTTTCATCCTCCTTTCATACCTCTCTCGGCGCTCATTCTCCCAATCCTTCTGATCTTGTAGGCACTGCCTGTCTAACTCCTTAATCCCAGTGTCAATCCACTCCTCAAAATCACATATTGGTGGAGGGGTCTGCAATGAAGGAAATTGTTAAAAATACATTACAACGTGCAAGACTTCATATGACAAAAAATAGAAGGGATACATTGAAGCATTTACTTACAAGCCAACCGTGGCGCTACTTTGGTGTAGGCTCCCATTAGAAATTAGGACACATCCAATACCTCTGCTGATAGGTCTCCTCTTCTTCAAAATTTCTACCTTGCAAGGATCACCACAAAAGCACATAGGCTGTGGGACACCGGTAGGAAGAGGCTTCAGCTCGTATGGGCTTGGGAGCGGGCAACCATAGCTACAATTGATTCGAATTAGGTTCGGATATATAAGCCTAAACCTAGGGATTACCATGTGATTTAAAAATATGAACGCATACCTTGGTATGCTATGTTTTCACGCCTAGGCATCCTAAAAATATAAATGGAACAAACAAAAACTAAATAAACTAATAAATACAAAGGTTGAACTAAAGTAACTGAATAAACTAACTAAAATAACTAAAAATGGGATAAAAACAAAAATACCTGTCGGTGAGGGCGTCGGCCGAGACCTGCGCGGGGAAGAACGTGCAGAGGGTGGATCCGACCACTGCCGGTGCGGGAAAGCACCCCCACAGCCGGATTCGGTGGCCAACGGTGAGGGGAGGGCCTCGGCCGATAGGAGCTCGGGGAGGACGTGCGAGGGGTGGATCTAGCCACTGTCGGCGCGGGAAGGCACCCCCACAACCGGATCCGGTGGCCAACAGTGAGTAGAGGCTGTGACGGCAGTGGATTCGCGAGCGGTGGCGGTGGCGGCGGTGTAGGGAGAAAAAGGGAGCTCGGATGACTGAGAACGAGGAAGGAACAGGGTGTTGATTTATAGAGGCCCTGTCGGCACCTCGGTGGCCGACAGGGCCTATCGGCCAGCCGGGGGCCGATATGTCTATCGGTCTGACATGTGCCCACCCGCTGGGCCTTGGGCTACTGTGTGGAGGTCTAGTTGGCTTTTGGGGCACCGATATGATCCTGTCGGTTGTCCAACGGTCGACAGGTTCCCTGTCGGCTTTTGAACGGCCGACAGGACCCTAGACTTGCAATTCTTCCAATCCAGGTATTGTTTTTGCAATTATTAATTAAAAATATTATTTTAAAAAAATCGTGAACTTTCACCCTTTGATCATTGTGGATGAGCTGGGCTACTGGTCTTCCCAATACCGCCAACGCCAAAGATTGGCAGGACAGAAACATTGCCGGTGAAGTTGGTTCTGCCAGTAAGTAGGTGCTATTGCTACTGTTTCCTCTAAACCTTTTTTCTCGAATACGCAAAAGATTTGCATATCATTGTATTAAGAAGAAGAGTTTAACAAACATACAACGCGCTTGCGAGAGCGCCGGCTGTCAACACAGCCATAGCTGGACCATCCTAACAGGAAATCTATAGGTCGATATTACATAAAGAAACAACCAAAACTGACGCTATGGCACGACCTAGCAAGTGTCCTTGCGCCTCGCCTTTGCGGCTGAACAGCCGAGAGGAGTGCATCCAGCACCTCGGCCTCTTCCACAGTCATGTCGCCATCGAAGAGCTTTTCATACTTTTTGATCGCTGACGTGGGAGGAGCTTCACCCAGCTTAATGTAGCCCATACACTGCATGATCAAGATCTCACCTCGCTTGGAAGCAGGAACTCAAGAGAGGGGCTGAGCCGCCAACCGCCTGCTCTGCTTTGGCAGTCTAGGCTTAACAGGGGCTGCTTTGGAGGCTCACGAATAAGAGGAGAGTCCCTCTTAGTCATCACTTCGCTGATGAAGCAGTCGAGGCGGCACTGGAAGGTATCGTCACTGACCTCACTAGAGGGGGTCTCCAGTGGTGCCGAGCAGGGTGGGTCAGCCGCCATCGGTGAGCCCCCCCGCCCATTGGATGGGGCGCGAAGGGGGTCCTCACCGTGCAAGAATCCATTGTCGTTGAGTTCTCGTCCACCAATAGGGGAGCCACCATTGTCAGGGCCTCATCCTGGAGCGGAGGGGCCATGGAAGGCGACACCGCATGCTCAAAGGAGGGCCTCATGATGAACCGCATGATGATGATCGAGGCTGCAAACTCCTCCAACATCGGGTCCTCCATGATGTCATGAACTTGCGCAGTGCCCGGGCAGAGCGATAATGTCAACGGGTCGATCTGGGCGATGCCCATCCCATTGGATATGACGCCAAGGCCAGGCGCGGTCCTCACTGAATGTCCACGACGCTGCCAAAGTTGGCGCCTCCTCCGTCCTCACCGCAATCCAGCACCGTTGGCGCCCGTCGTGGCCCTGTCAAGGCCATGTGAACCACCAAGGTTCGTCAGCCCATCAGGGTGACTCGGGGCACGAGCGCTCATGCTCCAAGAGCCAATGCGCCCTGGCTGCTTGTAGTCACGCGCAATGTGCCAAAGACCCTTGCACCGCAGACATCATTGGGGCAGCTTGCAGGTGGCCACCCGGTGCGTAGAGGAGAGGCAGTTAACACACTTGCCATGGAGATCTGCCGGGATGCGCCTCGATGGTCGATGATCCATTGGCCGACCCCCGCAGGCTAGCCTAGGAGGCAGCCACTAGATGCATCACTTGCCGGTGGAGGATCTCACACCACCCATTAGCATCGGGGGCAGAGACCCATTGACGATGACCGAGGCACTGGCTTGCCGGGATGCGGCCCTCCACTAGGCGAGGCGGCATCCCGTGCACCATCTGTGGCCGCGGTTGATGATGCTTTGCCCCCTTTCGACCAGCCAGGCAGCCTGGCACTGCGCTGTCACGCCCCAAAAGCTGGGGCTGAGTGCGCAGCAGCGGTTTCACAGGCCGCGTTGCTATCCTCGACGGCTGTGGCTCCTGACGAACAATGTCCAGGTAGGTCGCCATGGAGGCTGTCACGCCCCGGAAGCTGGGGCTGAGTGCGTGGCAGCGGCATCACAAGCCGCGTTGCCGTCCTCGACGGTTGTGGCTCCCAATGAACAGCGTCCAAGTAGGACGCCATGGAGGTTGGCATCGATTCCGCATCAGAGACGTCGACGAGGTCCTCGTCTGCCCAACGCCGTGCCTTAGGCCGTCCTGCAATGCTACCCCCTGGTTGAAAGGGGTGGCACTGGGGGACAAGGTGGATGACGAGCTCGGTGTAGGGGCTGACGAGTGGACGAGGGTAGCAGTTGCAGCACCAGCCGGCCACGGCCTCGAGGGAGCAGCATTGGCATCAGCCGTGTCCTTGTCATCGTCCTCGTCCAGGACATCCTCGATGATGACAACCGACTCATCCTCCGAGATCACATCCATGGTAGACGCAAGGCCTGGCGGTAGGGACACCACACGTGGCGGTGGCTCATCCTCCGATTCCGCGTCCATGGCTTCATTCGGCTGAGGGATGAAGGATGACACCGATGTGTCCTCCATGCACGGCAGTGGGCTGGTCGTGGCTGTCCCTGCCTACGGAGGGTCGACGGGGCACCGGCGTTGCCCTCCACACACTGTTGAGGAGGGCCTGGCGGCTGTGGCCCCCCCAGATCCGGCGCTGAAAGCGAGCGGTGGCCCATCTTCGGAGGAGGCCGCGATTGTTAGCACCTGATCCGACTGCTCCAACTGCATCATGCTTGGGGTGGCCACCACGAACGGTGTTAGCTTGAACAGACCTCCATGGCTGGTTGCTTCACACTGCAAGTGGGCGCCGGGGGTGGAAGAAGGGAGGCGGCGGGTAGAGAAGGTGGAGGAGGAGGACGGGGATGGAGCCGTCGGCGCCGAGGCGGTGGCCGGCGGTGGCAGCTGTAGGGTGCCCTAGCGGGCCGCTCGGCCCATGCGAGAAAACACAGTATACCGTTATACACACCTTGCCTCTAAACCTGTTGGCTGATTTACGTGTAGATGCCAGGGTAGCACAGTGTACTGTTGTTCTGCTCTTTCGTTTAGACCCTGCAGCTCAAATCTCCCTGAGTAGCTCAAATCTGTCATCACAAAACATTCATTCATGAACACAAAGAGCAATTTTCGGGTGAATCCTGGAGAAACGAAGGAGGATTCAGAACCTCCTTTCCCTTTGATTTTTGGTTCAAACACAAACTCTCATGAATTTGTGGACCTCTCTCTCACAAGCAACTAGAGATGGGGAAACCCTAAAGAAGAAAATGCAAAATGGAGGAGTTGAGGGAAATAGGTGCTCCCTCATCGTATTTAACAGGGCTATTACATAATCTTAGTTTTGCTCTCGGATATAATTGAGTCAAACCACTAAGCCCAAGGTCGTTATAGTCTAACCTTAGATTTCTTGATTCGATGACCACCGCGTCTTCTCACCGGTAGCTTCATTTTGACGCGAACTCCCCGATGCCGCCACGTGCCATTCGTTCCGCATCGGAACCTCCACCCGGGTTTTGAGGCCCAAACCCGCGAAACCCGCCGCCGATGGTTTTGAGGTCCAAACCACCAAACCATCCGCGAGTAGCATAGCCCGTACTCATCTCCGCTCCTCGACATGTGTCACGTCATCCTTGATCGCCCGGCCGCTAAGCCTTCCTGAGCCACCCGCTCGACTTGGACGTCCGCCTTCTTGACTTGATCGACACGGTCACTCCATGTACACTTGCACTTGTCGATTTTCTAAGTGTCAGCCACTGCGGCTGGTCACCTGGCTATCTGGTCCCTTGGTCCAAGCCTCACATCCGCCCTTCACTGTACCTAGTCCGTCAGCACGACACGTCCTACTTGACTTCCACTACGTCGTCGACCACCGCTTCCGAGATCTACACCTGCATAACACAAGCCAAGAGATATGTTGCACGACATACCTCGTGTGCCAAGTTAGTTGAAAGCAAGAATCACAATGCCGGTAAGTTGACAATCGCTCATCATCAAACTGAATTACATGGGTACTTATCAACCATGTGTTCGCAGTCTTAAAATCACATTGAAATATAGAAGCGATTGTTTCTTACCTGAGACCCGAACTACAAATATATACACAAGTACACAACCGATGAGGTACAATATAGGCCTTTTCTGAATCTCATACATAATCCATATGGTAAGAATTTCATTACAAGACACAGGGGAAATGAACCTTCGACTGGGCCGGATGCCCGGATTCTTACACTCATCATTCATCACGGAATATAGCAAGGCTCGCATCACTAATAGTACCCACCGACTAGCTGGTTGTACGCCATGGGCGGCATCCCATAGCCATAGTCACCATAGGGCACGGCCATGCATGCCAGCGTTCGACGGGAACACTCCGCCGCTGCTGAACCCGTTGGACCCGGCGGCATGCAGGGCGTTCGGGAACACGCCGCCGCTGCCGAGCCTGTTGAACCCGGAGGGCTGCCCCTGCATGCCGCCCTGCTGGTACTGCGCCCACATCTGCTGCTCCTGCACCAGCAGCTGCTGCTTGCGCTCCATCTCCCGCCATCTGCACGTACGAGGCGGCGGCACTGCGACTGACGCTGCTAATGGGCCACCCCCTGCAGTCTGCACGGTGCCGTCGGGGGCCTGGAGCACCTTCTGCCGCACGGTGCCCTGGTCGTACATCCCGCCCAGCAGCAGCGTCCATCCAGCCGCCCAGCGACGCCGCCTGCTTCGAGAGGTTGCTTGCCGTCTCCACCAGTGGAAGCTCCCAGTCCGCCTTCCCGGGCTCCGCAGCCACCGGCGTCTGCAACGCCGAGGTCACCGCTGGCTCTGCGGCGGCGTCGGCGTCGATTTCCGACGGGAACGTGACCCAGTTGTTGTGGCCGTTCGTGGCCGGCGGCGCGGAGAAGAGCCGAGCACCAGCTTGTTGCCCTGCTCGTCCGCGGTGATCCGGCTCTCTCAGGTCCACCAGAACGCTCTGATCGGCCTCCTTCCCAGGCACCACCACCGGTCTGGAACGCGTTGGCGGCGCCGGAAGCTCCTTGACGCCGTTCATGTCGTCGACGTGGTCGTCGCTGCCGCTTCGCGCGTCGACAGCCGAATCGCGCGCCGATCGTGACCGTAGCGGAGAGTCCTCGGCGCGTCCGCCCGACCGCGCTGCCTCAAGAACTGCTCGATCGTCCCAAGAAGCATGTCGACGACGCGCCTGACGTCGGGGAAGTCGGAACAACATATCCTACCGTCCGATCCTCAGCAACCTCGCGCTAAATTATTTCATTAAAAAAAAGTATGTAAAGAAAAGAACAATTCACATTTAAAAGTGTCGGTGCCATACACCCAGGGTATACCGACTACAGAGAGTTCTCTTCGTCGCCGGACTGGCGGCCGCCGCTGCGACGGCCGTCGCCGCCTCATCGGTGTTGCTGATGAGCCGACGAGTGAAGGAACATCATGGTAGTTGGGCCGTGGGCCTCAACACCCTTGCACATTGCGCTGCGTTGACTAGTATTGGGGCCGACGAGGATGTTTATCGGTCCGGTGGCCATCGCCGCCTCATCGGTGTTGCTGATGAGCCGACGAGTGAAGGAACATCATGGTAGTTGGGCCGTGGGCCTCAACACCCTTGCACATTGCGCTGCGTTGACTAGTATTAGGGCCGACGAGGATGTTTATCGGTCCGGTAAAAGAGGATACAGTGCTGCTGAGTTTGTAGACAACGCTCGATTCCTTTTGGGAGCATATATGTGTTCCTGGGATCCACTCAAAAATAACACATGAGTTTCTTGGAACTTCATAGCAGATCCCACAAAAGGTTTTGGTGGAATTATTAGGTGTGTTTGCTTCTGCTAAAAAAAAAGGTGGTTTTGCTTCGCTGGCTTTATTTCTAGCCTGGCTGGCATCTAAGTTTGGACAGCCTTGGCTGAAGGTAGACCAGGCAATCGAGGACCGTTGCACATGGTACGTTGGTCAGGGACGACAATCGTACACCGGGGTGTGGGTACCCACGGGTTTCATACCCGATGGGTGCGGTACTGGCATGAAAACTCACCCGCATGTAAATGAGGGTCAGGTACTGCAAAAATGTGGGTATCAAATTTTACCCGTGGGTACCCAACAGGTACGTGCAATTTGAAAATGTATATGAATATGCATTACCCATGTCATATGCACTTCATGTCAACTGGCTCCTTTGTTATGTAAATTGTAGCATATACATAACGTGTTGAGCAATAATGATAATACATTTTGTAGAACGCACAATAAAAACTGTGAGAGCTATTAACTTGTTACTTTATTTATTGTGTAAGTTGTTTTCTGTTATTCGTATGAGCAAGAATGACGGAATTATGAATCTACGAGGTACTGTGTCTTGTGAGCTACTGTATATTGTCCTGAGAATGATAAATTTATGTGCCGTTTAACTATGAATTTACTATTTTATCACTATGATTTTATTATTTGATCTCACTTTTGAATATAGCCAATAGTTACCCGAATTTATATGTCGGGCATGGATGCGGGTACAAAATTTTTCCCACAGATATGCTCGTGGGAAGGTCTAGAAGGTGCCTCCCTCAAGAGTCTTCATGCGATCTAAGGAAGTTTATTGAGGGCCAGTACTGTAGATTGCAAAGCTTTTCTCAAAGAAACATTTGCCTTTTGTTATCCACACAGAGCAAACAATCTTACTTCCTTAGAACTGAATTATGGCTAGAGCAATTTGTGTAATCTTGTTTATTTTCTCTTTAACCTTCTTTGTTTCTTATTGTGACACTTCTAATAACTATTTCTAAATATATTATTAACAGGTAGGGTTTACCCCGCCTCCTGTTCACATCATATCGACTGGGAGGGAAAAATTAATTAGTAAACATCATCATGTTACATTTGATTGACTGCACATATCATGAAAAAAGCTGCAGCAAGCACTCAATTTATTTGCCAATGACAATGGGGTCACATTTGAGTTCATTGTACATGATAATTAGGAAATGAATTATTGCATGTCGTCCTGCATGCGAACAGTCACTAGAAATCATATAGTTGTTGAGGTTCCTACCGCACTAGTAGGCTGATCTTCATCCTTGTGCGCAATGAGTGATCGCACTAATAGGACACTAAAATAAGCCAGTACCGAGAAGAATATTGCAATAACATACAGAGAAGTCTTCCACTCCCTGTTGGAGCCACTCGCGTAGGCCCCTAGGAGTCCGAGGAAACCCAGCAAGAGCGTCGCCTTCATGAACATCGGCAGTCGGTTCTTCAGCGTATTCGTCCGTGGCAGCAACAGGAGCATGAGAAAAATGGATGCCACGAAGAAGGCAGAGTTGCTAAAGAAGAAGAGGAGGTAACGTTGCCTCCTGTTGTTGTGCATTACCGGACTGCCGGCGTCGTGCCCGTCGCTGCTTGTCTGCCATGATCCTCCGGGCGGATCTAGGCCAGCCTGGTATGTGACACTCGCCACCAGGACACCGACCGTCATCATGTATATCCGTTTGGCTTGTGCTCTCCGCACCTCATAAAACACATTGTTGAAACCGAGTTCTGACAGGTTCAGAATAAGGGTAAACTAACCGGACCAGACGGTCTCTCTCTTAATATTAAATAAAAAAAATTATAATGTGGACCCGACAGTAGGTGGCACTGCAGCTATCAGAGGGCCATCCTCCCTAATTACACAGGGGCATGGCCTTTTATAGTGGCTCCCCAGTTTAAGATTGAAAGTACAAGCATGCCCCCAGTGGGAGTTTCGAAACCCTAGACACTGAATCTATTACATGTGGGCCTCCCAAGGACAAGCTTGTCTGTTACTTGTCGCCACAACATATGGGTCATGGCCCATCACCGCCCTTGAGAGGCCCAACATGTCCGCTTGTCGACGATCAGCCTCAGCTCGGCCCATCACACCACCTCGCCGTCGCGGTCTTGGGACGTCACCACCTCCGCGCGAGACCTACGCTGAGGCCGATGGCTAGGCCGACAGACCTCCGCGAGCATGGGAGGCGACGCCGCCGGACCTCCGTCGCAGACCGTCTCCATGGTTCCCCGAGGTGGCTCCTCGGCGGAGGTCCTACCTCCGGGGGGGCGTCTCCTCTGGATCCTGCGTACACATATATGACAGGCATACTAGATTTGTAGGTAAGACTCCAAGCGGAGGTAATAAGCCTCTCTGACCCTGGGGCGTATCCCCAACACACATCATCATCTAATGTGTCTGCTTGAAGGGGCTCATTGGATAGCTCTCCAATTGCATGGTCTTCCCCTTGGGCACCTTCGTAAGGAGTTGGACGGTGAGCGTCTATCGGTGGAGGCTTTGAAGGCGAAGGTTAGGAGTCTTGAGACGGATACGAATGCTCTGAGGTCGATCGGTTTGGAGGTTGTAGAGTCTTATGTCTCTGCCCTTCATGCCTTCGGTGGTGTTGCCACTCCGTTTAATCCTGAAGCTTCCACCTCCGGAATCTTTTCCTAGATTAAGGGTAACCTTAGCAAGCTTAATGAGTTCATGACCGAAGTCTCCGACTTTAGTGCAAAGACCTCCGCCACTTGTCTATGTAAGCTATTTGTATTGAAGGATATTGTTCAAATTGGTAATTTTGAGTGTCCTGAGCTAGAAAATCCTGCCGAGCTTGGCAAAATAGATCGGTTTATCAAGACCACTGTACGTAGCTTCATGGAGAAGTTTTGGTCCAAATTTGGCCGATCGAAGACCGTTGCCATGGCTAATATCACTCGTGAAACGGTATGTACGGTTAGCCTTTTCGTGTCTTACTTGGTTGTAAGAGTTGTATTGGTGTTTTTCTTCTCTTATTTTCTGCCCTTTTCCAGGAACCAAAGTATGGCAAGCGTGGCGGTCCTGGCCCTTCATCCTTCTGCGGCACTTCTGCACATACTCGGGGATCTGCTGATGGTGGCGCCTCCGCTACTCTCATTCCTACTGCAGGCGCTGCGACCGATGCCATGGTGGAGCTAGCGGTGGCCTCTCCGGGAGCTCGAATGGAGCCTCAGGACTTGACCGAAGCGGAGGTGTAGAATTTTTTCTTGATTTGCGGCTGTGTATTGTCTTTTGCTGATGCAGTGCCAGCGCGCACATGCAAAGAACAATTTATGTTACTCTGTAAAGTATTAATGGTTGGATCATCCTGCGCAGGTCTGCAATTTAGGGCCTGTGCAGGAGGTCGAGCCTATCACCTTTATGCGCAATGATGTTTATGTTAGCGGCGAGCTGTGGACTTATTGGAAGTCGGTGTTTCCTAGGCTCTCGGTGGATGACATGTTTGATTTTGTTCTTAGCAACTTAGATGGTGCACGTCCTAGTTTTATTCGCTCTCTTGTGTGGCATGGTCCATCTAGACCTTTGTAATTATCTTTGTTTGCACGGAGGCTTAGTGTTGTGATCGACATGTCATTTGCGAGGTTGCTCATTTCGACCTCCGCTATATTGCAGAGGCTGGCTTAATTAGTCGGAGGCCTTCGTGCCCTATTGTAAGTGTTACCTCTGGAGGTGATTTCTATTTTCCTCCCCAGAGGTTGTAACCACTTTGAGGCATATTTGCATATTAATAACTTTATTGCTAGCATACGGTGGATATTACAATCGTTATTTCTCTTCGACCAGTGCTGGTGTCGGTCTTGCTGTGTTCGACATTGCAGTCTTCAGTAATTTCTCCGCGTGTCCCGACGCTTATTCTGCGGAGGTAAGCTGTGGTTGATTTCAGCGGAGACGGGAGGACGTTACGAGTTCTTACGCAGTATTCCCTTGTCTCCATTCAGACGATGATCCTAACTGGCTTGCTCTGCTGGCTTCTCTCTTTGGCATTGTCTCGGAGACCACAGTTGTCTTTGGAATATTTCTTTTGCCAACCTCATTACGAATTCTTACGCGGTATCTCGTTATTTTTGGTCATCCATATGCGGACGTCTGCCTCCATCTTCCTTAAGCGGGTTTTGGTTATGTGGAGTTGGTTGTGGGCGGTGCTTTCCTAATGCTCATGCATGCAGAGGTTGAGCTCTCTTCTTTTATAGTACCCCTTGTGTACTTTGCGTATCATTGGTACCTATTTGTTTAGTACCATCGCTTGTAGAGGCTAGATTACACAGGTACTAGTTTGGTACTTGTTTCTTTTAATGATGGGTAGCTGTAGCTAGTTTAATGATGCTTTGGAGGTCCTTATAAAAGGATCTATTCCCCCTTGATCATTTGGGCTGCTTTGTTGTGTACATTATACTGATGGTGCTTACTAGGAGCTTTTTTGAGTTGGTACTGTGTAAGGACTCGTAATGGAACAGCCTCGGAGATGGCGGCCGACTGTGTTCTTATTTAGCATTGCTGATGTAAGGATTTTGGATGCGGCGGTTGCTTGCGAATGGAAGGTGCAAAGTGGTGTGCTGACAGCTGATTTTGGAATTTGCCATGTACAAGCTGGCGTTGGAGGTTCACCTCCTTCTCTTTGTACCGAGTATCTGTTGGACTTGACTGAAGTGGCCTAGTTTTTGGAGGCATAGGGTGGTATGTAGCCGGGAGGTGATACGGGATATTCTGTAGTTTCTCAGGGTTTGCCTTCATCATTGCTAGTGCCGGAGGTTTAAGTGCCGGCAACCTCCGTTCCACTTCCATGTCTTGTGGTAGCAGGTTAGCTGGGTGGGTTGGCAGGTTAGCTGGGTGGGGTGGCTGGATACTTTGACCCGGAGGTTGTGCATTTTGGTCTAGCAGTTAAATTTGTGCATTGTGCACATTGTTCCTGTTATGAGCAAGGTGCAAATAGCCTTGCCTATTGTAAATATAAAGTTGAATAATAAATGGTTGTGCATTAGGCCTTGTCTCCGCTCTAGAATGATTTTATGTGCTCAATTTTTTGCAATTATATTACCTCCGTTTTGGAAGGTGTGTAGTGCAGAGGTTACATGACCTGTGAGTTCATAAATGGTACCTCTGCTTACTTTAGCACGTTGTTTCGGAGGCCACTATTGGTTAGTGTGATGTTTCTCTCTTTTTCCAGTACTGGTGCCTAAATTGGTTTACAGGTCTTCCCCCCAGTTCATTTCGCAACTTGCCATTGCGTTTGCCTACCTCGATGCTTGATAAGACAGGACTTTTTTGAGGTCTTTTAGCATCTAGCGGAGGCTGGTTCATGCCTTTTTATTCATCCGTGACCTATGGTTGCTGTTGCCTGCCTTGATGCCTGATAGGATGGCTTTTTCAATGGCTTTTGGCATTCAGCAGAGGCTATTTCATGCCTTCTTCATTCGCAACCTATGGTTGCTATTGCCTGCCTCGATGCCTAATAGGACAGGGCTTTTTCGAGGGCTTTTGGCATCTTGCGGAGGCTGTTTCATACCTTCTCATTCTTTAGCTACCCATGGTTGTTGTTGCCTGCCTTGATGCCTGATAGGACAGGGATTTATCGAGGGCTTTTTGGCATTTTTGCGGAGGCTATTTCGGAGGTTGCTTGATGCCTTCTCATTTTTCTAAACAGTGGCATGAAGTAATCTTGTGAAATCATGAATAGTTATCGAATATTGCAGCCGCGGTGCTGGCTGCTTTTGACTGTCCTAGGTATTGCTTTTCGGGGTCCTCTATATACTTTCAGAGGTTAATTGCATACGGTCTTGTCTCATTAAAAACCTCACCTCCAATTTGGAGCCCCTTTTGTGAGGAAAAGAGTGCAAGCTATTTTTGCAGGGAAAGTAAATTACAGAAATCTAAATCTAGGGACCTCCGCTTATAATTCTACGGAGTCCTTACATTCTATGTGTAGTATTTCCGAAGGCTATCAATGTTCCAGGATTGGGTTGACGTTCTTCCTTCTGTGTCTTGCAGATAGAATGACTCTTTCCTCCCTCCTTGCTTGGCTATGAATGGTCCTTCCTATTTTGGCTGTAGCTTTCCAATGTTCTGAGCATTTGGCCTCTGCCTCATTACCCAGTCATCATCCTTGATGTTTTTAGTGACCACTTTTCCATCCCTCCATTTCCTGGATTGGCCTTGGTATTTCTCAATGTTGTCCATTGCTTCTAGCCTGTATGCTTCGGTCATCTCCTTGGTGTACTCTTCATCCTTTGTGAGGTTTTATTTTATTGTGCGGAGGCTCTGGTGTTTGATCTCTTCTGGCATCATTGCTTCCTCTCCGTACAATAGCTTGAATGGAGTGAACCCGGTGGCTCTTCATACGTTTGTGTTGTGAGACCACACAACCTTCGGTAGCTCTTCTACCCATTTGCCCTTTTTGTGATCTAGCAATGTCTTGAAGATTGCTGAGAATATGATTCTATTTGACCTTTCCACTGCTCCGTTACTCTCTGGGTGGTAGACTGAGGCGAAGGCTACTTGTATGCCAATGCTATTGTAGAATTCTTTGAGCTTTCCTGAGTCGAATTGCTTTCCGTTGTCGACTGTGAGCATCCTTGGAACCCTGAATCTGCAAATTATATTTTGCCAGAAGAATTTTTTGACTGTTTTGGAGGTAATTGTTGCGAGCGGTTTGGCTTATATCTATCTTGTGAAGTATTCTACTGCTACCACTGCATATTTGCTTCTGCCCTGAGCCAGAGGTAATGGGCCTATGAGGTCCATCCCCCATTGCTGAAGCGGCCAGATCGAAGGTATTAGCTGTGTTTGTGCTCCCGGGGATGCCTGGTGTGGTGCAAAACTCTGGCATGCTTTGCAAGTTCTTACTATATGCAATGCGTCCTTGATATGCGTCGGCCAGTAGAACCCTTGCCTAATTGCCTTTGCTGAAAGTGCTCTGGGGCCAATGTGTGATCCACATTTTCCTGAGTGAATATCTTGTAAGAGGTCTCTGCCTTCTGATTCTATGATGCACTTGAGTAGTGGTTGGACTATTCCTTTCTTGTATAGAACTCCGTCTATTATCGTGTAATTCCTTGCCCGTATGGCTAGCCTTGATGCAACTGTTTCATCTGATGTCACATAGACTCCATTGATAAAATCAATTATAGGTTTCCTCCAGTCCTCTGTTTCTACTAGGAGTACCTCCACAAATGCTTTTGCTGTTTTTGCGGTAGCTGGTAATGAAAATTCTTGGTAGAAGGTTCCTTCGGGTACCTCCATTTGATTTGCTGCTGCTTTGGCTAACTCATCTGTCTCCGAGTTGTCCCCCCTTGGGATGTGCTTTAGGGTAAAGCCTTGGAATCTCTTTTCTATACCCCTGATTACTTCTAGGTATGCAGCCAATTCTGGGTTCCTTGCAACGTAGTCTTTCTCAACTTGTCCTGTTACTATCTTTGAATCGGTTCTGACCATGATGTATTTCGCACCAAGTGCCTTGGCCTTGCCGAGCCCCAGGATCACTGCTTCGTACTCTGCTATGTTGTTGGTTGCTTTGAAGCACAGTCTTGCTGCGTATTTTATTTTGATGCCCGATGGTGATATTAATACTGCGGAGGCTCCTGCACCTTGGATGCCCCACGCGCCATCTGTGTATAGTGTCCATATTTAAGCCTCCGCTTTGTCTTCTGCATGCTGTGGAGATGTCCATTCTGCCAAGAAATCTGCTAGCGCTTGCGACTTGACTGCTGTTCTTGAGATGAACTTGATGCTAAACTGGGATATTTCTGTTGCCCATTTACCGATTTTGCCTGATGCTTCCTTGTTGCCTAGGATATCGGCTAGCGGTTGTGCTGTTGGTACCAGGATTTCATGCTCTTGAAAATAGTGCTTGAGCTTCCTTGATGCTGTTACTATCACATATGCTATTTTTCTGACCTTCAAATAATTCAATTTTGCTCCTTGTAGCACTTCTGATACATAGTACACTGGTTGTTGTACGCTTTTGTTGTCAACTTCCTTTTCTTGAACTAGCACTGCACCAATCGCTCCTGCGAAGGCCGCAACATATAGTAGCAAGGTTGCCTCTACGTCTAGGGCTATAACCATGAGGCCTTTTGTGATGTAGTTTTTGAGCTGCCAGAATGCCTCCGACTGCTCTGTGCTCCATTCGAATTTGTCCAAGACCTTGAGTGTTTTGAAGAATGGTAGACTTCGTTCTGCAGATTTTGAGATGAATCTGCTGAGTACTGCTATTCTGCCTATTAGTCTCTGTACTTCTTTCTTGTTTTCTGGTTCTCTCATTGTTAATACTGCTTTTATTTTGTCTGGGTTTGCTCTTAGCCCTTCTGGACCAACCATGTACCCGAGCATCATTCCCCTGCTTACTTCGAAGATACACTTTTCTGGGTTCAGTTTTAATCCTGCTTCTCTGAGGCTAGCGAAAGTTTCCCGGAGGTCATCCAAATGATCTCCGGTCTGCCTGCTGACCACTGCCAAATCATCAACATAAGCTATAATGTTTCTTTGGAGCTGAGCTTGCAATACAGTTTGAATCATTCTTGAGAACATTGATCCTGCGTTTTTAAGACCCTCTGGCATTCTAACGAAACAGTAAGTTCCAAAGGGGATTGTGAAGCTTGTTTTCTCTTCGTCTTCCTTCCTTAACCATATCTGGTGGTATCCTGAGAAACAATCTAACAGAGAGAAGCACTTGCATCCCGCTGTCTTGTCAACTGATGCATCTATCCTGGGTAATGGGAAAGGATCTTTTTTGCAGGCCTTATTGAGGTCTGTGAATTCTATGCACATTCTCATTTTGCCATTGTTTTTTGGCACTAAGACAACATTTGCTAGCCAATCTGAGTACTTAACTTCTCTGATGACCTTGGCATTTAATAATCTTTGCACCTCCGCCTTCGCTGCAATTATGCGTTCATCAGACATCTTCCTTTGTTTTTGCTTCTTGGGTCTGACATTTGGGTTGAGGTCGAGGGTGTGTTCAATCACATCCCGACTGATTCCTTGCAGATCTGATGCTGACCATGCAAACACGTCCTTGTTTTTTGCTAGTAGCTCTAACAAGTCTTGTCTTTCTACCTCCGATAGATTGGCACCTATGGTAACTTTCCTGTTAGAGACTGCTTCTTCCAATGGTAATGTTATTGTTTTCTCTTGGTCTGCCATGTTGGTTTTTCTCGCAGGCATGTCCGGAGGCTCCTCCGCTTCTACGGTGTTGATGTTTCTGTGTGCTTTATAGATTGCTTTCTCTATGTTCCTTGCTTCTTTTTGGCTTCCCCGCACTGTGATGATTCCATGTAATGCTGGCATCTTCATGCAGAGGTAGCCCATGTGTATTGCCACATTGAACTTGTTTGCAAATCCTCTTCCTAGTATCGCATTGTACTGGTAGTACATGTCGACCACATCAAAAGTGATGTACTCTGTCCTGGCACAGTCCCCATCTTTGAATGATATTAGCAGTGATATCTTGCCTAGGGCATTGATCTTCTTTCCACCGAATCCAATCAGTGGGGTGTCCGGTGGCTGTAGCTGGCTCCTGCTGAGTTTCATTTGGTCGAACACATTCGCGAAGATGATGTCCGCTGAACTCCCGGAATCGACTAGTATCCTATTTACTTCCCAGGTTGCTATGTTTGCCTTTATGACCATGGCATCTGTGTGTGGATAGCTTTTAACTTGGAGGTCTTGCTTCCTAAATTGAATTAGCATTTTGGACCATTCTGTTGATTTGTAAGCTCCCTGGACTGCCATGTTGTTTACCAGCCGAAGGTGGTCTTTCTTTTGCTTTTTGGTTTTAAATTCTAATGCTGAACCTCAGGCTATAGGTAATATCATGCCAATGGTTGGTAATGCCGAATGCGGATTTAACTGGTTTTCTATCGGAGGCTCTGCCTTCACGGTTGATGGTTGGGCTAGAGTATACTACGAAGGTGCTCGTAATGCTTCATACTGCCTTTGTTGTGCCACCGGAGGTGTCTACATCTGTGTTGATTCGATGAGCGTTATGTGCGGAGGTCTTTGATTGATGTAAGTTACCATTTTCTGCTCTGTTCTGGGTGTAGCCCTGGTGCTGCGATGTTTGCTAATAGACTGGTCTCTAGGCTGGTAATGATGTCGGATAGCACTGTTGAGCCAAGTTGTGCTGCTATAACGGCTCTGGAACGTATCCTAGGAAACTTGGGCTATATTGCTGATGGAATTACAAACTGTGAGCGCGATTAACCTCCCTGCTACCTTGCTGCTGGGGCTGTAGCTGTGACTGTTTGGCTTTCATCCTGTCAAGTGTCTCCTGGGCCTCCGGGAAATCCCGTGTGATGTGCCCTTTGTCCTCTCCGTGGAAGAGGCAATATGGCTTCCTTGGTTTCTGGTTTTTGCTCTAGTTTCTGGACTTGTTGCTTTTGCTGTAACCTTGGCCTTCTTGAGTTTTCTGGTCATAATTTTCTCTTCTGTCTCTAGCACTCGGAGGCTGGCTAGCCTACAAATTGAAAACTTGTTTCTACTGGTTCTAGTATTGTTGTCTTTGGTGGTTCCTGTTCTCTCTTCTGTTGCCATTGCTTGAAGACTGTTTACTTTGACCATCCGCTTCTTCTAATCTTTTGCGGAGGTCATTGTCGGACCTGCAATATTTTTCAAACTCCTCATGCAGCTAGGCCATTGTGGCTGGCTTTTTTCTTGCTAGGTGACTTGCAAACGGGCCGATTCTAAGTCTTTCGATTGCTGCTTCTATGGCTACCCCATCAGGGACGTCTGGCGCTTTAGCCCGGAAGTGTAGAAATCTCTGGTAGTAGTCTCTGAGGGGTTCGCCCTTGAGGTGTTTGTTGCTGAACAAGTCTGACGATGTTAGTGACTCATTCGTGTAAACTTTAAAGTTTGCCAGTATCTGGTCTCATAGGTTTTTCCATGAGTATACAGTGCTTGGCTTCAACATTGAATACCATGCTAGTGCATCTCCTTCTGCTGCAATCACAAATGATTTGGCCATTATATGATCGTTGCCTCCGGTGGAGGCTACTGCAGCTTTGTAACTCATTATAAATTGTCTCGGATCTGAATTGCCGTTGAACCTCGGCAGAGACACTGGTTTGTAACTTGAAGGCCATGGTGAGCTTTGCAGGCCTTCGGACAGTGGTGATTTTGGGTCAAAGACTTGATGGTGTGAGTAGACTTGGAATTGTAGTGTGCGTAGCCTGCACGTTCATAGCTGGGGGACGACTTGCCGTGAATGGTTGAGTGATCTCCGCTGGACTTGCTGCCGGAGGTTGCATGCTCTGTATTTCTGCTTGCAGAATGGCCATCTGCTACCTTATCTCGTCCGCTTGACGTGATGATTTTATCGTTCTTTGAGTGGCAGCTTGTTGCGCCCTTAACCTGTCTCTTTCGGCTTCGATGCGGTGCATCTCATCTCTGAGTCTGGCCAACTCGTCTTCTTGGTTCTGGGCTGGCGGATTCTACTCAGACGGGTCCCCCTTTGTGCGGCATTGTTGTTCTCTTCATTACCTCCGTCCTCTGGTGCAGAGGCATAGGTGCTTCGGATGTTTCTTCTTGGCCTCCCGCGAGTCAAGGATTCGGGTATCTTTCTTCCGGGTGGCATCTGTAGGCGTTATCTTTGGCCAGACACAAACGGTGAGCGCCAACTGTTGGGACCGGGTCCCAGCAGGTTTAGAGTGAGGGTAGAACAAGTGGTCCAGACAGTCCTTCTCTCTTTGTATTAAATAAAAAAATTACAACATGGGCCCGATAGCAGGAGATCCTGTAGCTATCAATGAACCATCCTCCTCCATTAGACAGGGGGGGCAGGGCCATTTATAGTGACTCCCCAGCTCAGAATTGAAAGTACAAGCGTGCCCCCAACGGGAGTTTCAAAACCCTAGACACTGAATCTATTACACGTGGGCCTTCCAAGGGCAAGTTTGTCTGTCACTTTGTCGCCACAACACATGGGCCACGGCCCATCATCGCCCTCGGGAGGCCCAACATGTCTGCTTGTTGATAATCAGCTTTAGCTCGGCCCATCTCATCACCCTGCCGACGTTATCTTGAGACGTTTCCACCTCCGCGTCGGACCTCCCCAGGAGTCAATGGCTAGGATGATGACCTTCGCAAGCATGGGAAGCGACGCCACTGAGCCTCCGCGCCGGACCTCCGTGGGAGTCGGTGGCTAGGACGATGGACCTCCACTGCCGACCGCCTTCACGGTGCCTCCTCGGCGGAGGTCCTACCTCCGGGGGTGTCGCCTTTGGATCCTGCGAACACAGATATGAAAGAAATACTAGATTCGTAGGTTAGTCTCCACAACAGAGGTAACAAGCCTCTCCGGCCTCGGGGCGCATCCCCAACACGACGCATTAAAAAGGGCTGGCCTGTTAAAAGGGCGCTTACTTTGCGAACGAAGTTCTCCCTTCAACCCTTTGAGCGAAATGTGGCAAAAGGAAGGAAAATCCATGGACCGACCCCATTGTCTCCACCCCGTAGGAACTACGAGATCACCCCAAGGACGCCTTCGGCGTCCAGGGGTCACGGACCGACCATAGATCCTGTTCAATAAGCGGAACACATTAGCCGTCCGCTCTCCAGTTGGGCAGTAAGGGTCGGAGAAGGGCAATCACTCGTTCTTAAAACCAGCATTCTTAAGTTAATATCAAAGAGTCAGGCGGAAAAAGGGGAGAGCTCCCCGTTCCTGGTTCTCCTGTAGCTGGATTCCCCGGAAGGCATACGCATAGCTAAACGTCAAGCTTGCTTGTAAGATTGAGGCTTACTAATGTCATTGAACCCTGGCTTTCAGGATTCATTAAAATGGTAAGTCTAAAGAATTCATTATAGGAATGTTTCCAATAGAAACTGTTTGCTTTTGCACATCGAAAGCAAAAATTAATCTCGCGGATACGTATAATTCGGAAGAATAGGTGAGTGATTCATACACAGCATTCCTTTCTTTTATCGAGGGTTCTAGCAATTGATATCCTTTCGCAAATAATTGAAATGTAATTTCGTGATCTGGATCTTTAATTGTGGGAAACATCAATATGGATCAAATAATCCATTGGGTGTACATTCTGAGATGGATAAAATTGCTTCTTACCCTTATTTTTATGTAAAGGATCTTGTAGGTCGGGTAGCTTCTGCTATCTTTTTTTCCATTTGGATTTTTTTTGCTCCAAGTGTTTTGGGGCATCCCGACAATTATATACCTGCTAATCCGATGCCCACCCCGCCTCATATTGTGCCGGAAGGGTGGGCAGCAGGTACCACGAGCCCTCTGTCCCACACATCTATCAAGAAGCAAGTGTAGTTCACCGGTTCCACCGAATGCTCCTCTCTCTCGGCAAAGATCATGTGAGTGTGCAGTTATGCTTCGGATCGAGAACGTAAACAGAATTCGACTCACTCTCGTATGGCTCACCCTCGAGCCCTGGGCAAGTCGGCCGGGTCTTCCCTTCCCTTTTGTTCTGTTTCCGCCACAGCCCACTGCCGTACGTGACGGTCAGTGCGAACGTTGCCAGCTGCATCAACACCTCACGGGTACAGTTTATTTGTTTTTCCAAATCAGAGTTAGGGGACGATGCGGCTTTGTTGGAGTTGGAGTCCAGCACCCTTGCAACCGCGACGTATGTGCAGATGACGACTACCAGCAGCGAGGTGAAGACGGCGGTGAACACGTCCCGGAATGTACCGGCAGTGTATGCCCCGATGAGGCTGAGCAGGCCCAGCAGCATGACCAGTTCCAGCGGGATGACAAAGTTTCTCCGATTTTTTGGGCGCCAGGCCATCAAAGGGAGTAGGATGAGGAAGACGACCATGAACGACGAAGCAAATGCAGTGGCGTTGCAGTAGAAGAACATCGAGTACCGCACGTAGTGGGAGGACCTGATGATTGGGTCTCCGGGGAGGTGGCCGGCAGTTTCCTGCCAAACGCCCCCAGGTGGGCTGAACGCCGCCGCGTAGGTCGCCGTTGCCACCAACATCGCCAGCAGCTGGATACTCTTGGCCATCTCCTTCATATACTTCCTCTCATTATTGCTGTGGCTATGCCTATGTGTCTGGTCAGTGGCGTTAGACCCCATTTGCAGCCTAACTTCAGTTGTTGGATTGTAAGACATGACTCCAAGCTCTCTTAGGATGTACTTAGTGTATATATATTGTCACGCCTCCCCAGTAGCAGGAATATTTTAGAGGCAATTATATATTGCTTACAACAACTCTATCAGCAGCGCCTCAACTTTCGATTTGGAGGCTCCTCCTGCTTATTGAAACCTTATTTTTCACTCAACTCTATTGATAACCCTGAAACTACACGCCTGCTTTCTCATTGCGCTAGAAAAGACAGTCACAGCATTTCAGACCATCACTGTTTGTCTGCTTCGAGCTAAGTACCAGTGAAAGTTTTAAGTCCTTTATTATTATAATTATTGATTATTACAACCCTGAGGGCCTGAGCCTCTCTTGAGCTCGGCAAATTGATAATTGAATATAATAATGGGTCTCCTGAATTTCTCCTTTTAACTTTAAATAACTACCCCTTTGTTTCAAAATTGTATAATGTATTGGCTTTCTTAGATACATTATTTCTGCTACGTATCTAAATATAATATATATTTAACTAAATAACAAAGGTCATGTATGGAGAAAAACTAAAATGTGTCTTGCGTACAGTTTGGAATGCAGGTAGTACGAGATTGCCAAGTAACTTTTTTTTTTTTTTGCTTTGTTGCTGAGTATCCAAATATCACCGATCATGGAAACCAAATTTATGTGTGAGAAAATCCGTATCATCGGTATTCAAACAGTGTCGATCGACTTTCCTCCAAGCTAGGCAGTCCCAGGTCCCAGCTGCTCGCTGTGGACCCACGAACACTGTATCACTGATCTCATCGAGTACTGGTTAGCATCAATACTAGGATCTCTTTATTTTATTTTTTTGCGAGAATACTAGGATCTTTTTAGCATAGCTCTGGCTCTAACTTTATATGGTTCTTAGCACGAAGCCATATCAAACAGCCATCTAAAGATGTCTCCTAGCAAAACTGCTAAAAATGTCGTTCTTACCTAAAATATCATCTAGAATAGCTTGCATGCCTCCATAAAAAGAGACGCAGCCAAAACCCTTCGACGAGAAAAAGATACTACTCGTACTTTTTCTGTGCATTGACCTGGACTAACACAAACTTGTCGATGCATTACAGCACTGGCACCAGCTAATTTACATCTAAAGAAGGGGAACACGATGTTCATTGGCCTAAAGAGTACAGACTTCAAGTTAGCGTGTAATATCTAATATCTATGAACAACTACGCCATCAGATGCAAACCATAGTTTACGCAAAACCTCGAGACTTGTTCAGGTCAAAAAATAATGATGTTCCGTGGAAACTCTCGCAAACAATGTTCCAGTTGGTGTGTACTCTAAACAACTACGCCATCAGATGCAAACCATAGTTTACGCAAGACCCCGAGACTTGTTCAGGTCAAAAAATAATTATGTTCCGTGGAAAACTCCTGCAAACAATGTTCCGGTTGGTGTGTACTCCGTGCCCGCCAGGGTTCGACTCCCGTGGGAGCAACTCAGTGTCGCACCTAGGGAATTTTTCCTGAATAATATCAGTCTCCACTTGACCGTTGGTTTAAACGTCTGTCTGTCTCGTATGAAGTTACAATGTCTCTCTCGCGTGAAGCTATAATGGGATAGCGACGTGTCCGTCGTCTACGGAGGACTTCGGTGATCTCTCACGTGAAGTTATAATGGGATAGCGACGTGTCCGTCGTCTACGGAGGACTCCGATGATCTCAAGAAGGACACAATCTACAGATCGAGGGTAGTTGTAGGTTTGTTGTATACGGGTGGTGTGTGTAGCATGCGTATGTATGAACAGATACTACAGCTGTACCTAGATAAGAGACGGTAAAAAAAATACGCCATCAGATGCAAACCATAGTTTACGCAAGACCACAAGACTTTCAGATCAAAAAATAACGATGTTCCATGGAAAATCTCGCATACAATGTTCCAGTTGGTGTGTACTGTAAACAACTACGCCATCAGATGCAAACCGTAGTTTTTCACTCAACTCTATTAATAACCCTGAAACTACGCGCCTACTTTCTCACTGCCCTAGAAAAGATAAGTCACAGCATTTCAGACCATCACTGTTTGTCTGCTTGGAGCTAACTGACAGTGAATATTATTATTGTTATTATTATTATTATTATTATTATTATTATTGTTATTATTATTACTACTACTGTTACTACTGAAAGCCTCTGCCTGCCCTACCCTTGACACCAAAGTTAATACAGAGCTCGGCAGTTTCACTACTACAGAAAGTTTAATTAGGGGGCGGTTAAATCGCGACCTCAGCGGTGGCTGGACTGGTCGCTACTGACCCATTGATCGTAAAGATGGGGCAGCTGCAGTGACGGGCTGGACCGTCTTCCTAAAGATATATCTTCACATGCAATTCTTTTAAGACAACCGTCCCGAAAATGTCATCTTCAAGGGCGGTTGTGTTAGCATAACCGTCTTTGAAGGTCGATCTTCAGGGGTGGTTGCATAAAGATAACCGTCTCTGAAGGATGATCTTTAGGTGCAGTTATGTTAAGACAACCACGTCTAAAGTTCATTTCTAGAAGCGGTTTGTTTAAGACAACTGCCTGTAAAAAAGATTCTCCAGGGGCGGCTATTGCAATGCAGCCGCCCCTAAAAATCCTTTTATCAACGGCGGTTATCGCTTTGCCGCTGCCCCTGCGAATGTATTTTTAGATGCGGCAAATCAAACCGTCTTTGAAAATCAGTTTCATACTTTTGAATTCAAAATTAACCGCCATATTTGAAATCACGTTTTCCGATTAAATTTCAGACCCCATTCCAAATGATTCAAATTAACTTCATATATACTCCCTCCGTCCCAGAAAAAATAACGTTTTGGGTTTTCGTGTCGCAAGTTTAACTTGATTTGTACAAAATACATGCAACATTTATATCTCTAAATAAATTTATTAAAAACTAGATTCAAAGATCTTTCTAATAATACTAATTATGTATTATAAATATAAGTATTTTTTTAATATATAATTGCTGACACTTTGTTCTCAGGAAGCAAAAACGTCATTTATTTTGGGTCAGAGTGAGTACACGGTGCTGAGTCAGTGTTAACTAACACAACACATCATCAACAAAAATTAGTGTAGCACAAGGCCCGAAATTAGCATTTAAACTGCAAAGAAACATTATTTGTATCTAGGCCCAAGCAAGTGACAGAAGGGAGCCTTTGCGGCAGTACGAAGATTATCATACTTAGAATCTGTCGCATACTCTAAATCTGGATCAAAGAACAAAACCCTCGGTTTAAGAACCTCCTATATCAAGAACTTGCAAAAATCCTCTTGAACTTGTTGAACATCAGCTTGGGCCATTATTTCGTTTGGCCTCAACGGATCAAGTTGCACAAAATAAATGGGGCAGAATGACTTGCTTGATTTATAATAAAGAACATATGCATATGATATGGTTCTATAGATCGACTTATGTCTTCAGGGTTATTGTAGTAACGACCATTGACTTTCATCCATTGACATACATAGTAGCCACAAAGCATGCTTCCAGGAGACTGTCTCGCGCACTGCAGGTCGGTGACATGCAAAAGACAAACAACACAGTGAAAATGGTCATACCAAGAGTAAGCTAACACAACAACAGCATTTAAATTATCTACAACTCTTTTGATTTAGACTCACTGTTGATCCTTTTTAGAAAAGGGAATATATTAATACATTTTCAAGAAATTTCAAAAACAAAGTTCTGAGCAATCAAGACAATAACATTCTTAAAAGGAAACATCTAAAGGGCTATTCTATTACAAAATCGTCAGCCATGCCTTACAAACACTTCCATTGCAGCTGTCTCAATGATCCTACAGCCTGCCTTCATGAATAGGCGATCCTCCTTCTTCTGAAGCAAGGATCAAAACCTGGTCAATACATCCTCTTGAAGATCCTGCAAATAGGATGGTCTTATGATCTTATTAAACACAATATCATTCCCTGTTAACCATAGTGTCCAATAAATAGCACTTGCACCCACAAGAATTTAAGATCTTTTTTTTCATTTAACCCTTGCAACTGCCCTATAAACAAATTGTATATCCTATTTGGCAGTTTTAGATTAAATAAAATATGAATGATTCTTTAAATAAATTTAGCATAATGACAATCAAAGAGTAAATATTGTATGGTTTCATTGGAGAAAAAAAATATTTTCTATCTCCTTGCCACCATAAAAAAGGACGTACCCGTGCCGTAGGCTCCCGCACCGTGGGGTCTGGGGAAGGCAAAATAGCCAGCAGTCATCCCTGCATTAATGTGCAGAGGCTAGGGCTTGAACCTTGGACCTCTTGGTCATAGGCGGTAAAGCTCTACCGTTGCACTTGGGCCGCCCTTTAAAAGGGCATACCCAGTGCCGTAGGCTCCCGTACTACGGGGTCTGAGAAAGAAAATATAGCCAGCAGCCACTCTGCACAAGTGCCACCTAAAAACTTTCACCTTGAGGGGTATTTTAAGTTTCTAAATTAGAGTATTATATGTTAAAGCCTGTTGATTTACCAATGCTCTGTACATAGCATTAAGTGAAAATAACCCATTCTGATGTAGCCCCCACACAAAATGATCCTTTGGTTATTTAAATGTACATCATCAATCATGGTGTGGTAGAACCTCCTAATTTATATGGCCCACACGTATCTGTCATTGTCTTCCAGACCTCTGACAGCCATGCATGTGTTCTCGTTAACTTAAGAAGCTTGTCGGGTGTCCGCAGGGAACACCGATTAAACCACATTTAACATTTCATACTAGGATCAACACAGGAGTAACTACAATGTTACAATATTTAATACAAAAATATTAATCAAAGTGCAGAAGCATAGTAACATTAATTTTACAAAATATGAGTAAATTTCTTTCGAGTAAATTTCTTTCGAGTAAACTTAACTGTGGAAGCAGAGTAGGATTCTAAGACAACCAGATCATGTTGAGCCCACCGACATGACTTGATTAGCATCACCAGTCAAAACCTGCAACAAGGGGTTAACAAACCCAGAGTACAAAGGTACTCAATAAGACTTACCCGACAAGAAAAGACTCCAAGGATATGCTTGGCTTTATCGGGAATTCAAGGCGAGGCCAAGTAAGAATCAAATTTAGCATTTGCGGAAAAGCTTACTACAGTTCATCCCTACTTTCAATGTTTTAGCTCAATATTAGTATATAAAATGAATTCAACTTGCATAAACATAAACCAAATACATTATGAAACCTTACTTCATAATCAAAGCACTTTTAGTTTCATTCATTTCTACGTTGTAGTTCAGTTGGTCGAGTCTCCATAACCGTGAAGCAACGGCGATCCGAATCGATTGTACCCAGCTGGGGATCCCTAACCACACAACATATGTAGAACCAAATCTTGCATATGTCAACCTTCACTCAGATCTTCCAAAACGTGAACCGGTTCACGCTACCCAAGAGCAAAGTACTCCACCGCCCTACCAAATTCCAGTAGGGTGGGTACACGCTACTCTCGCCATCTCTACACAGATTGGAATAGCCGAGATCTTAGGCTTACCAGAGTATGTGGCTAGTTGCAAAGTCACGACCACAAGAGGCCCTACAATGGGGTCCTAATCTTTGACACAGACAGACCAGCATGACCAGGTAACCCTGTCGGCTTAACCACTAGAACATAACCCATGTCCCGTCTGGTCTCCAATTCATTCATATTCATTTTCATTCATCAGAATATTCAGGATATAGAATCATTACGGATAAAATAAATATCATTTGATTCTTTATCAACTAAGCATGGCTAAGCATTTCTAACCTTTCGTAAATAACAAGGGTAACAAGGATAATATTGAAAATATCAAGGGTAGTCATGCATCAATTGGTTACTCAACGTAAACCCTAATCACTTAATGCAAGAAATCATAATTAAAGTGATATATAGATTTGCAAAACACAAGGAAGGTTTAAATGTTCCGGGGCTTGCTTGTGTTGTAGGGAAGTTAGAGTTTGCACAAGAATCACCAAAGTCGATTTTGACATCAACACCACGGATGGACAGTACTTTTTCGAACTTAATTAACACGATTCAATTCACTCTCGTATCAACTACACGTGATAAATGATGCATCATTTAACATGATGATATGTGTGATATGATGTATGATGGATGCATAACAATAGTAACAACTTGAGTACAACTTTTCTTTACGATAAAGTTGCAATCCAACAAACTCAAATAAATCATATAAAGCCTTTTCTTATTTATTTAATTAATGAGCATGAAATAATGATTTTTGAAAACATCTCAAAACCATCCCAAACTTTTTTTGGAGGCTGGTCTTGTTATAAAATAGTGCCAAAACAATTTTCATCACTTTTGGATATTTATTTTACTTATTAAAATTCATGGAAGGTTCATTTTTAATTAAAATATGTAATTTTATCTCATGCAAAAATTATCCAAAACCTATGTTTCATATTTTTCATAGATTATACATCTTATGAAGGTCTATACACAAATTTTTAGAACTTTTGAGCTATAATTATTTTTTAACAAAAATAATAAATTGCAACACTATTCATCAGTTTGGAAATGAATAAAACTTCAGAAAAAGAAAAATGGCTCTATGGCCGAAACTGGCCCGGCTCGGCCCATGGCTACAGAGCGCGGCGCGAGCGAGTTGGCAGGCCGACGCAACTCGGCCTGCCCAGGCCTGCCCTGGAGAATTTGCAAAAAAGGCCCTCATGTTTTATAAAATAATAAATAAACCTAAGCACTATTTAACACTATTCAAATCAGTCATGTACTTTGCAAAAAGAACCCTGGACTATTTCCTATTCTTGTTTTCAAAGTCCCTAGCCGGACTAGAGCAGAGCACGGCCGGCAGGGTGCTCGGCCGGCGTTGTCCTCGCCGGCGATGGGGTTTCTGACGACGGTGGTGGTACCTACGGACACGGCTCGGCCCCGCGCGCACTCTGGTGAAGACGGGTGAGCGAGCTAAGCATGGCAGCGAGACGACATCGGTCATGGCAGCGTGGTGGCACTAAGCTCGCCAACACGGTGGCTGACCGGACACCACGGCCCCTAAACGATCTAGATATGGACGGCGAAGCGCTCAGGGTGCTCACCCCAACTTGAATGATCCGATGACAGGAGAAGAGATGAAGCGGAGGTGCATGCCGACGGTGAGGCGGACGTGTCGGCATGACCCGACGACAAAGTCGACGTTTCGCCGCATATAGGGCTCGACTGTGAAAAAGAATGGGACCATCATGATTACGGCTTCGGGGTGAAGCCAAAGCAGCAATTGTCAGGGAAAGAGGCCAACTGGTGTGGGTTGGCCACGGCGAGGGGCGGCCGTGGCCAATTTGGTCGGCGGCCAGAGTTCGGCAAGCGGCAGCGTGGAGAAAGAAAAGAGAGAGGGGATGGCCGGCGTCGGTTTTTATGGAACAAGGTTGACGTCTTCAGCTTCGTAACAACTTCAAGAGCTCGGCCACATCCTCCCGGGCTAGTTCCCGCGCCTTCTCGATGTCGGCCACGGCGACGGCGACGGCCACAACGACGGTGAGAACACAGAGAGGGAAAAGGATAGGTGATGTCATCGGCACTGTAGCAAGTCCCCCAAATCTCAAATTTATCAAATTACTTCAAAATTCAAATAAGAACATGAAAATCCCTAAAAATAAAAGTTGCTCAGAATTTTATGATCTACAAATTTCTCAATATGAGCATTTCTAATTTCGGCTTAGATTTTGAAATTTGAATTTGAAATGAAAAAGGGGACAAAACATTAGATTTGATATTTGCAAAATTATTTTTGATTTTTCATAAGAAGTTGAAAATCTCTAAACTTTTATTAAATTTTCAAGAACTACACTTTTGTTTTTGAAGTCATTTTCAAATCTACTAATTTTTGAATTGTGAGTTTAAATTCAAAAGGGCACAATTTCTAGATTTGAATCTTTTTAAAATTACTTCAAAGTTTATATAGAAACTTAAAAAACTTTGAATACCAACTTTATACATTTTAACAGGATCTATAAACTTTATTTTTGGCCCAACCCCAAATTTTACATAGATTTTGAATTATAAAAAAAGGAAAAAAAAGATTTAGAAAGTTAGGGTTTTAGAAATCGATTCTTTGGAAATTAATTAGCGAACCATTATTAGTCAAACATTACAAACATAAACACTATTTCAAAGCTCAACCATCACACCAATCCATGGAACAATAATTGGATCTATTTTATTCATAAAAATTTATTTAATAAATTACCCAAATTTGAATTTAAAACTTGAATTCCAATACAATCAACATACGAAACATGTACATGAATGCATTTATGCCATGATGCTTATTAATCGCATATGATAATTATTGTGTTTAGAGTTTTGTTAATCTCGTAACATCGGGGATGTTACACGTGGCTACTACACCATGCCAAGCCTGTAAATTTGCTCCAATCAGAGATCTTCTGAAAGCTATATTTAATAGAATCGTCGACAATAATGTCCTAACAAAAGCACTTTTCTTTCTCATTGATATTATATAGTACCAGGAAGATTATTTTGAGAGGGCATGGCATAATCCACGAATCCTCTCAAAAATGAACCTAAGATCCGTCACCAAGAATAAACCTGCCTATAGACATGAACTCATCCTTGACCTTTAAAAGGCCAGTCAAAAACTGAGAGTCCCTGAGCATGTGTTGAACCTGAGTCAAAGTTTTTCCCCTTAGATATTTATTCTTAAGTAATTGCTGCCATACCCCACCCCTATTTATTAATTTAAAGAGCCACTTACTTAAAAGATACTATTATGCACGTCTAAATTTAGGACACCCAAGCCACCCTGGTCTTTCGATGTGCAAACTACCTCCGATTTTGCCAATCTATATTTTTTCTTATGCTCACCACTTTACTAAAAAATGAGATCTAAAAAATCTAACTTTTTCATAACACCTTTGGGTATCACAAAAAAGATATCATGAACATAGGGAGACTACTTAGCACTGAATTAATCTGAACAAGCCTTCCTCCCACTGAGAGCAACTTACTTTTCCACCCACTCAGTCTCGTTTGGAACCTTGCTTCCACATGTTTTCAGTCCTTATTCATAAGTTTCCAGTGATGCATAGGAATTTCTAAATACCTAAAAGGGAATGATCCTACATTACACCCAAAAATATGGGTGTACTCCCAAAAATATGGGTGTACTCCCACTGATAAGTATTAGCCACTCCAAAAAAGTACAATTCACTTTTATGAAAATTGATTTTGAGTCCCGACAGTTGCTCAAAAGCACATAGCAAAAGCTTCATGTTTTTGGCCTTCTCTAAATCATTGTCCTTAAAGATAACAGTGTCATCTGCATACTAAAGGACAGAGAGTCCATCATCAATCAAATGCGGGACCACTCCATGAATTTGTCCATCTTTTTTATCTCGTGAAATAAGAATTGTCAGTGTATCAACCACTATATTAAACAAGAGTGGAGATAACGGATACCCTTGTCGCACTTCTTTTCTTGTTTGAAAATAATGACCTAAATTGTCATTGACCTTTAAAGCAACACTTTCTCTAGACATGAATTTTGAAATCTATTCGCACCAAACAGGTGAGAATCCTTTCATTCTGAGCACTTGTTGTATAAAAGGCCACTTAAGATTGTCATATGCTTTCTCAAAATTTAACTTTAGGATCACCCGATCTTTTTTCTTCCTATGCAACTCATGTATCGTTTCATGTAGAACCACTACACCTTCCATTATGTATCTCCCTAGAAGAAAGGCCGTCTGGGATGGACCTATCACTTTATCTGCCACTTTCAACAGCCTATTATTTAACACCATTGTAAAAATCTTAAAAGACACGTTAAGAAGACAAATTTGTTGTACTGTTGTATTCTAGTTGCCTCTCAGATCTTAGGTAGCAGTGACAACCACCCCCACCGAATCAAGATCACGACTGATTAGTTTAATATCCGCAACACCCACTGCACACTGCGATCATTTGTTCCTTTCCTGTTGGCATTGAGGGCAGGCAGCTTCGACGAAACCAGTGACAGCCACCCCCACCGAATGAAGATCACGACTGTTTAGTTCAATATGTGCAACATGTTAGATAAAAAAAAAAATGTAAACAACGAGAATGAGCTAGGATTCCAGGAATGCTCATCCCTTTCTTGTCCCACGTCATAGTAATGATGGACCTGTGCAGCACCTAATTGCTTCAGGACCGATAAGGAAGTGTAATTGGTTCGAACCATCTGTATAACCATCATTACCAGGCATAACTGAATCGATGCTATGAAAACATTGTTGACAAGCAATTTTAGCACTTTAGCAGCAAGGGCATGTTAACTAACATGAGTTTGTAGACGGTTAATTGTCATCAGAGCAGATTTCAGACGGTCAGCCTTTTCTAATGCGGCGCCAGGTGACCCGGGAGAACCAAGCTCGGAGGCCGGGTTTGGAAATTGGAATGGAGTCCGCAGATAACAACATGAAACCCAGATATATTGAATTAAACTGCGCACCTCGACATGAATTACCCGGATGCTGGCAATGTTGCCGCCGCGTTAGTAGCCCGATTAGACTGTTGGATGCGGTGGCGCGCGACGGAGCCAACCGCAGTACCCCACAGCCGCCGCCGCCGGGCCCTGCATCTGCCTTCGCATTCCTTAAACAGTGGGCTATAGCACCCGCTATAGTGCTATTTAGGCTTTGGGGAGCTCCACCGCTAAGCTATATCACTTTTAACGCTAAACGTAATTTGCCGCTAATAGCTGCTAATAGACCGCGAAATAGCGCTAAAATGGAGGTTGCATAGGGCCGCTATCATGCCAGACTTAGCATGGGCTTTCAGCACCTTGCGGCCCAAATGACATGCCAGCCCAAATTGAGCCTATTCACTAATTTGCTTCGATAAGCAACACTGTAAAGCTGTGGATGGCTGGATTTGCTTATGTTTGACAACTTAGATTTTTTGTACTACACTGCTACTGCTGTCGATGAGTGCAGGCATTATAAGCGCAGCTCGATCTGGTGTCTTCTTCATCTTCTATGTTTATTATGTGTAAAATTCCCTAATATTAGAAATATTTTTTGCTCAGTCCCTAAATAGCTTAGCCTGCTATAGTCTTTCTTAGTCTTTGAGAAAGTCAGCTGCTAAGAGGCTTAGCCCGTATTTAAAACTTTAACACCATCATAAGCGGCTGGAGAAGCTGCAGACATGCTTGCAAACGGCGCGGCGGCGGTCAGCCCATCCCGCGTCCACAGTAGCCACGATGGAGCTTGCGGGCATATGCGGCAGCCCGCATACTGCCGCTTGCTTTTGTGGGCTTCGCGGCGGCCCGCGTAGCGCCGTGTATAGCTGCGAGTCATGAGTCACGGGCCGCATAACTTGACATGGCTTCGCCCAAGCTCATCGCTCTATTCTTCGCCTTCGCCATGGCGGCGGCGGCGCTGCAGCCCTCAGAAGTGGCGAGGGTCCAGGTCCAAGTCCAGCAAGCATTGAAGCCCGTGACGCAGGCCAAGAAGCAGCGGAAAAGGTGCCCGACCAAGCAGCCGGCGGCGTGCCATGCCCATCGACACCTTCGGCGGGCAGCCCCGCTGGCCTACCTCCAAACCCCACCATCCTGGGCCTGATTTTCCGGCAGCTGGACGGCATCATCGGCCTGTTGCAGCCACTGATCCCGCTCCTCCCGCCGCCGGGGTCGTCTTCGTCTCCGCCTATCCAAGACGCCGGCGCCCTTGATTGGTGCCAGCTTGACGATTTTTTTTTAAAAAAAATATTTTTTAATTAATAATTATAAAAATAGCATCTGGATATAAAAAAAATACAGAATTAGCATGTTGTCGGCGTCTGGGTAGCCGATAGGAGGCCTGTCGGCAACTGGAGGGCCGACGGGGCTCTATCGGCAGCCCAGAGCCCGACTAGCGCCCTGACATAGCTGCAAAGGCCAGCCCAGCGGGCCCTATTGGTCCGATAGGCCTATCGGCACTTTGTCCTGTAGGCCGGCTGACTGCGACGGGGCCTAAACCAGCACCACCCACTATTGCTTGAAAGTGACATCTCAAAGAGCTTAATTTCCATTCACGTGCAGATCGACAAGGCTATGAAATTGCGTACTGAAACTTCCTTCCAGAAAGTGCTCTCGTGAATATATATATATATATATATATATATATATATATATATATATAT
>CM041631.1:3031826-3160438 GCA_023333625.1 Bothriochloa decipiens
GAAATCCACCAGATGCAGAGCCCGCTCTCTCCTCCGCTTGACAGCTATTGCATCGACCCCTCATCACGGCCGCGGCGGAGAAGCAGGAGCCGACGCTGGCCTACGATTGCGAGTCGGGGTTGGCATGCGACCTCAGGCCACATCGATGGATCAGTCAGCGATGTGGTCAATCTTGCAGCAGCAGATTGGATCCGGAGCCCTCTCTCTGATCTTGCTAGGTTTGGTTCTCTCTGATGCTTGCACTTTAGTGGTTTGGTTAAATACAGGTTCAACAACAACAACAACATAGTCTTTTGTCCTAAGCAAGTTGGGATAGACTAGAAATGAAACCCAAAAGAGACGAGAAAACAAAGAACACATAAAGGGCACAAGAAAAAAGGTTACGATTCAGGCACATTAATTTCTAGTCTCCAAACGCTCCTATCCATAGCTCAATCCTTGAAGATATTCCACTTCATAAGGTCTCGCTTAACCGACTCATCCCAAGTCAATTTAGGTCGACCTCTACCGCTCTTTACATTATCGACCTACTTTAGAACCCCACTACGCACCGGCGCCTCAGGAGGCCTCCGTTGGACATGGCCAAACCATCTCAACCGATGTTAAATCAATTTCTCCTCAATTGGTGCTACCCCAACCCTATCCCGAATATCGTCGTTCCGGACCTATCCCTCCTTGTGTGCTCACAACACCACCGCAACATACACATCTCTACTACACTCAATTGCTAGATATGTCGCCTTTTTGTAGGCCAGCATTCAGCACCGTATAACATCGCTGGACAAATCGCCGTCCTATAAAACTTACCTTTTAACTTCTGAGGCACTCTTTTATCACAGAGGACGCCAGAAGCTTGGCGCCATTTCAACCAACCGGCTGAAATTCTATGCCTAATATCTTCATCAATGTCGCCATCCTTTTGTAGCATCGATCCTAAATACCGAAAAGTATCCTTCTTGGCCACCACTTGTCCATCGAGGCTGTCTCCCTCCTCATACCTAGTCGCGCTGAAATCGCACCTCATGTACTCGATCTTGGTCCTACTAAGTCTAAACCCTTTGGACTCTAACGTGTGCCTCTATAGTTCTAACTTCCTATTAACCCTTGTCCTAGTCTTGTCAACTAGCATCACATCATCAGCAAAGAGCATACACCAAGGGATATCACTTTGTATGTCCCTTGTGACCTCATCCATCACCAAAGAAAATAAATAAGGGCTTAATGTTGACCCTTGATGTAGTCCTATTTTAATTAGAAAGTAGTAGTGCAGGGCTTTTAGAAACTATAGTGTACCAACTGACACTGATTGCCTCATTTTTTAAACTGATGCAGGGTATGACAGATGCACACGAAAACCGACAAGCATTCAAACCATGAAGCTTCAAGAGTTGATGGTTCGTAAATTTGTATGATTTTTGTTTTGTAGCTTATACCACCAGGAATAGATCGTTATGAGCTTTTTGTAGCGTAAAAACCATGAAGAATTCAAGGCACAACCTTAGGACTATCGTTATGTGTTGATCGTTATGAGCCTGAGACTTTACACCAATACTCAGCTTATACAGGTATATAAAGATGAGGCCAAGAATACAATGTTTGATCCCAATAATATTGCGCTTAGGACTCACGCTACTTTGTCCTTCATCTTTTATGGTGCCACATTAGTATCTTCGTTTACTGGCTCCGATATCTGATTGTACAGCAAGGCCATGTAAACCCCAACAATCAACATATTGCACTCTGATCAAGAGATAAGGTTAGTGTTTCCAGCATTCGTAACTTTATTCTCTGCTGCTCACATTTCTGATTTTGCAACTAATATATGTGCACAATTGCCACAAACTGATTTGCACACGGTCCTCCTGTGCTTAATATCTAAATATTTCACCTTTACATTTATTCCCATTACAGATGGAGATTTGCTTGAACCACCAATTGGACAAGCAACCTACACTACTGTCCACAAACTGCAAGGCTACCATTTTCATCCTTGGTCAAAGCCTCACCAATGCAATGCTTAGTCTATTACCTTCTGGGTTAGCTAACGTTTCCTCCGCTTATATCATTCAAGCCTGACATATTAGCTGCCGTTATGACTGGTGTAGGTATGTACCCATAATGTTGTACTATGCGTATGTATTGTTGTTCAATTATGTATCCATGTGTACCCGCTTTGAGCCTTCGACGACCAGCATCGCATAATGAGTTTAAGGGCTTCTTATGTTTATCATGTGAAATTGCTTTCTTGGATCGGTTTGCTTTGATGCCAATTATTGCCATCCCCTTAATGGCATCTTTATGTTTGAAAATCACATGAATTGAGTATATTACATATGACGCTGACATCCTATGTCCCCAACATTTGTAGTTCACAATACGCTAACATGACGTTCATCAACTACCGATGGTACATAACTATCTGTTTTCCTGGACATACAACAAAGCATTTCCGACACACCGCCAAGTGCGTTTGGCCTACAGGCGCGGCAAAGCGCGCCTACCTCCCAGTGTTACCTTATGCCATTGCACTGCCAGCTTCACTCGCTATCTATATTAGTGTAAACATTGTACTAAACAAAACCGTTATGCAAACACCTATGGTTATAACTCATACATACCCGCAAGTGCGCGCCGTTTCCACTAGTTGACTACAAGCTACTCAAAACAGAGTGCTGGACATGAACTTGCTAAAGCTGTGAACACGCACCTGAAGTCCTGGACATGACATGATGGTGGTGACATGAACATGCCAAAGCTGTGAACACGCACCTGAAGATCGGCCGGCCTGGGCACCTGCTGGTTGGGAGAGGCGCTCAGCGCTGCAGCGTTAGCTGCTGTATCTCCCACACCTGCCCATGAACTCCAGCAAAACACGATGATAACAATTTTTGTTAGCATAAAAGTTGGTAAATACCACCACCACCATTTTTTTTTTTTGTTTTTAAATATGAGTACCCTAGAATAGTGAAATCATTCTTTGAATCTGTAGCTAGAAGGAAAGGAAACAAAAATGGGAAACACCAAAAATTGTCAGGGGTAGTCCTATGGTTCTGCTAAAAAATTGTTCACCACAAAAGCCTTGTGGCTACACTAACACATTTGTAAAATTGATATAAAAAGTAAAGAAAAGGAATGTAAACCACGTATGCGTGTTTGGATGCAACAACGGACCTGAAAGGTTCCGTGGTCTACATGCATAGATGTGTTTGCATGTTTATTCTAGTGGTGTGTTTGATGCCTGCTTTTTTGGATCTAGATCTGACCTCAAATTCGTGGAGATAAGGAGAATATGTACTTGCATGTGGCTAATACAAGACCATTCTCTGCCAAGTTTTAGTCTACTAGTAACTGACGATTAGTCATTCAAGTTGAATAGTGCAACACGTACTTGCCATAGTGCCACACTGCTCTGTGATAGACTCCCTGGGCGAAGGGCAGACGATTAGTCATTCAAGTTGAATAGTGCAACACGCACTTGCCATAGTGCCACACTGCTGTGTGATAGACTCCCTGGGCGAAGGGCAAGCACCGCACGTACAGAAAGATAGCTTGAATCACCATATTATCCACACGGTTCACGTTGAACTTGACCTTGGCCCTGCTATAACTATGCCCCAGGCCTAGCTGAGCCTTCTTCAGGTCAGATGCCTGCAATGTTGTTGCATATAAGCAACAAGTAGTTAGACCTGATGAGATACTCGTGGGATCTATACTGTGTAACTCTCAGGGCCAAAGCCATCCAAAACTATATTTGATACAACACCAACATAGCCTTTTGTCCCACGCAAGTTAGGCTAGGCTCGATGATGAAACCTAGAAGAGACGAGTCACTCAGCAACACCTAAAACCATTTTCGATGCACAATCAAAATTAACTAGAAAATAAATTTCTCAAGTATTCAGATAATGTGATACGCAAAAATAAATTTCTCAAGTATTCAGATAATGTGATACGCAAAAGACACCTATGGAGCAGCACTAGGTTTCTGAACTTACAACACTCCAGATTCCAAAGTTGGACCAGTAACAAAAGTGATGTCGGATAAAAAAGAGTTTCGTTTATAAAAGTGAAGTTCATCACCTTGAGTTGGTCGATGAACTTATCGAAGTGCAGCCGCACTCCTCGGAGCAGCTCCTGGACGAACTCATTGCTCTGGCAGGGGATCCCCGTGGCCTCAGTGATGTGGGACCCGACCTTGGGCTCCGTGACCCCGAGACTGTACTTGGCCTTCTTTCCCTGCTTCACCTTGGGCAGATTGAGCTCCAGGAAGTTCCTCAGTTCGTCGGTCATGATCCCTGCACGGCACAGCCCACCCACCGCTCACAATTCGTTCAAGTTGGGCGAGGTGAATTGGGGAGAAGGCGGGGGCGACAGAGCACGGTACCTTCAGAGATGGCGCTGCACTGGTTGAGCGCGTCGAGGGCGGAAGAGTAGGGGGAGAAGCCGGTGAGTTTGACGGCCTTGCCGAAGCGCTGCAGGTCCAGCACGGACGCGCGGACGGTGTCCACGCTCTGCCCAATCTCGTCGATACCGTACGCGTGGAAGAGGGCGTACCCCGACGCCGACTCGAAGAGCAGGTACAGCGCCATCTCTTCGCCGCGCGCTTCGCCGGCGGGCGGGCGGGCGGCGGCGGCAGAGGAGGACGTGGGTTGGGTGTGGACCCACCGAGGGCTAGGGCTTTAAAGAGGGGAAAGGGGAGCAGTTTATGCTGTGGAAAAATATGGACCTATCAAAAAAATCACACATGGGATCCAATCGTCAAAACTACTGTTAGAAGAGCATATTTACAAGTTTTTTTATAAAAATTATAAATCTATGAATGTAGGAGTATATTTCTGTATAATTTAAGATTTCAACTCTTGGGTGATAAAAAAAATCATACGAAGATAACATATTTCAAGTGCATATGTGATTTTCAAGTGCATATGTGGTAGAAGACTAATTCGTTAGTGCATGTGCATTTGAAATTTATTATTTTTATATGGTTTTATCTGTATTGATTTTTATTTCAAATTTTGTGATAAATATGTAAAAAATGTACTATGGATGTGCATTGGTTTATTGTTTTGAAAATTCCTAAATATGGCTTTTTACGAGTTCTCATGAGACCACTAGAATGTGTTTTGCATCTAGTTATCCCCACATGTGGTAAAATTGTGAACTTCAATAGTTTCATCCACTAACAAATTTCAACCCCTCTAAATTTTACCAGCAAATAAATTATAACATGCACATAAACATATAGCCTACAAAATCACCATAATTCAATGGTTGGCAAAAGTAAATATGCTAAATTACCATTTCAGGACAAATTGGAGATTCATAGAGACAGTGGAACTATATACAACATTTAAACCATTGCTTTGAGTTGTAGACACACAAACCATGTTGACTCTTGATTAGTCAATGCATATAAATGAGCTAACCTTGCAAAATTTGACCTACAATATGCTTTCGTAGCACAGAAGCTTGGCGGGTTGGAACCTGGGAGAAAAATTATGAGACTATATGATTTGATAGATATTAAGTATATAACCATGTGAATTTATCAAATTTTTTTAGTAGAACTTATTACCTATTCAATAAAATCCAATAAATACCATTATCCTCCGGTTGATAGGATCACAGAGGCCAATCCAGGTGGGCCTTGATGGGCTTTTAAAGCAGCAGCATAATTAGGCCCGTGACTTCTTTATCGTCCTCCTCCTCCTCCCCAGACTGCTGTCCCACTCCCCAGACATTTTGTATTTTTAATTTTTTTTAAAAAAATTTACAATTTTAATATTTTGTTTTGAAATATGACAGAACTAGTCGTCCACGGTTAAAAAACGTCCACTGTGTGGACGTTATATGTGACGTGGCACAGGGCCGACCGTCACTGGTGCCGGCTGCTGCCTGGCGCCCAAAAAACACCCACTGCGTGGGCGTTTTTTGGTGGCGAGGGAGCCGCCTGCAAAAGTGCGCGCTGTTTTACGGACGGGCCTCGGAGCAACGCGCCAGGGGCCGTCTGCAAAACAGGTGAGGCAGCACGGTACTGTCTTCTGGACGGAACTGTCCATTCTTTACACCTATTAAATAGTACAACTGCTCCGTTCTTTACAAGAAAGTTACACATCTCTATTGGTTAGCGCAGCGGGGCTGGTGATAAGATGGTGCAGGTTCGAGTCCCACTGTTATCTTTTTTTTTGTTGGTTTTAGCGCATTTTGCAGTGGGCTGCATCAATGCACGGTGCGGCTGTTTTGTGGGAGCGCATTTTGTAGTGGGCTGCATCAATGCACGGTGCGGCTGTTTTGTGGGCGCCCCACTGTTGGTTTTAGCGTATTTTGCGGTGGGCTGCATCAATGCACGGTGTGGCTGTTTTGTGGGCGCCCCACGCAGTGGGCCTTTTTTGGGCTATAAGCGGCCGGCCCTGTGCCACGTCACATATAACGCCCACACAGTGGGCATTTTTTAACGACTAGTTCTGTCATATTTCGAAACAAAATATTAAAATTGTAAAAAAAAAATTTAAAAATTAAAAATAAAAAAAATCCTCCCCAGACACCCACTGAATCCGAGGGCTCAAGCGACCGACGGCGAGCATGGCGGCGGAAGACGGCCCCGCGACGGCGGCGCTGGACGAGGCCCTCAAGCCTTTCCAGGAAAGAGCCTCCGAGGCCGAGGTTCGCTCGATTCATTTTTCTCCCAAGCCCCTGACCACCTGTGATTCCCGGCGGTACCTCGATAACTCTTAATCGCCAGCAATCGGCTACTTCGTCTCCTATCTCAGGGATTTGTGGGTTTGGTTTGAAAGTACTGAAGTAGCTGGTCACTGTTGAGTGTTGACTGGTGTCGTGGGATGCCACTTTTTTTCCTTTCTTTCTAATTCATGGTTTATATTGGGGCAGATAAAACATATTGGTGAGGAATTATGAGCAAATCATGCGACTCTTTATATGATCTTTCTGTGCTATTTGTAGTCAGAATCTAATCCATAAGACCATACACGAGATTTCAGATTTGTGAACCCAAATGAAACAAATGCTTCATAACCCCCATTTTCACTCCTGAGGTCCTGCCTAATTGCATAGAGTTGTAAGTACACCTACGTTCTAGTAGCTGATGCATCAAGTGTATGGTCTTTACTCCTGAGGTCCTGCCTAATTGACTGAACGGAATTGATCCAAGGCTACAAGCGTTCTTTCAAAAAAAAGTAAGGAACAATCATTTTACAAAGCGCTAGCTCTTATTCTGCTCGAATTGATCCAAGGCTTCGAAGCCAACTGTTTTGCAAACTTCAAAATTTGGTAACTTCCGTGCTATCTGCATGATTTGGGTTGCTTGTAAAGGGAGAAACCGTGTTTGACGTGGCCCCAAAAGCATGAGAGGACATAATGCTTAGAATTCTTAAGGCCATTTGCCATTTCTACTACTGTCATGTAACATTTGTTTCAACTGCCCTGGCTAAAGATTTCTATGTTCTTATTTGCTTGTTTTTTTCCTTCCCTGGCGAAGCTCCCGCCAGTGTCATTACATAAACATCTTGATCCCTTCCTATGTACTACCGCTTTGAAGATTTTCCACCCATACTTCCAGCACAAGTGCCTAACTTAGTAAAATAGCAACCTAGCATGTTCTTCTGCTGCAGTATTACCTACCAGGCTAGGAGGGGCTACCATGGACCATTTTCTCTTAAATTGCCATCTCACCTACCCAGTGACCATGCCGGCTATGGTCTGTGGATAACTACTGGGCTAAGCTGTATTTTGTGGGTTGCTATCTCTTATGTTTCTTTATTAGAAGTTATCGAGATGTGATGAATTGACCAGCCACATGGAAGCCTGTGGTGATCCTGTGATGCTTGGTCAGAGTGGTTACATGGATGCTTAGTTTGTACAGGTGGTTTGTTTCAATGCTACCTTTCCTAATTTTATGGTTGCTTCCTTTCATCCCACAGATACGCATAGCAAAGCTGGAAGCCTTGCTGTACAACAAAGGTAATTTCATATGTTTTGCTATTCCAAGTGTGGCCTTATTGTCGAGAGATCAGATAAGTGCCTAATTCCTTCTTTACATAATTTATTTGCAAGATGGTCTGGGCAGTGGATCTGAGGCAAGGTCCTCTGCCGTGAAGGATCTTCAGTCAAAGCTGGATGTGGTTACTGCAGAATGCTTGACTGAAAAAGAGAAGGTAATCGACCACTTCGCTTTTGAAACTGTCACAATCATAATACTGTGGGTATCTCATATCTACATTACCATGCCTTGTCTCATGAACCTTGTAGAACAAGAAGCTAATCATCGAGAACGAGAAGCTCCAGCACCGCATGACCCACCTTATCCGTGCAATAAAAGAGGCAGAATCAAGATAGAAGCAGCCTGACGAGGCCGATTAGCCTGGTGTCGAAGCATCCCCGTCTTGTTGATCCGCCATCACGTTATTCATGAAATTAATCTAGCTTAAGCTATTGTTATGATCTTGATATAGATCTTGGTCAAAACTGTATCGAACTGTCGATTGAAATGATGATAATGCACACGATTGTCTGTTTTCACCTGACCACGTCTTGAAGGCCAGGTGTCCAGTGTTTAACATTGGAATGCATACTGTTATCTGAAATGGCAATTCATATGTAAAACATTTCCCCCACTTTATACCTAGGAGCATGTAGTGTGTATGACAGTGTTTGGTATTCTGCTTCAGCTGACAATGGAGCTGAGTGGTTGAACACTTGGAGTAAAGGAAGGAAAGAAAGAAAGATGTGTTTTTGACTGGGTAGAAGCACGCATCTCTCATGATTTCATTCATCATGCTTCATGCTAAGAGGGCAGGGTGCAAATCTTGTCACTTTACTTGTGTTTCACATTACCTCCTTTTATTTTTATTTTTCATGGACAGATGCAAACTAATCCTCTTGGATCAGGTATTCAGCAATCAACATGTATACTATTATATTACTGTGCATGACATCCGGCATGGCAGTGGTTTTTAACAAGTCTATCTGAATCACAGAATTATTACACATTGACCATCTCCATTGACGGAGGCTGCGTCCAGAAACTACCAAACAAGCATGGGAAAATATATGATACTAGCAGCAGGTCTAAATCATCTGTGCCTTCCTAAACACATGATTATCCTACAAATTGGACCCTATGCTGACGTGTACTTTGGCTCGTATAAACGACTTTGAAACCCGGGGAGTAGGGACGAAACCAAAACAGCAGCCAGCGACCTCACCGCACCTTCCAGAAACGTACGTGGCACCCCTCCTGACCCTGCCCCGACCCCACTTGCACCTTACACTCGCTCACCGCCATATAGGTCCTCCTCTCCCGCCCCCCACGCGTCAGTGTCTCTGGCGGCCTCACTGTGCCCTCCCTCCCGTGCACGCAAGGCACCTCACCCCCGGGGACGAAAGCGAGAGGGGGGCCGGAGCTTTAAATGGCCGCGCCGCTAACCACCGCCAGCCACTCGAGCCGCCCGTGCCGTTTACCGGAGCGCGTGGACGAGGATTGGGCCGGCGCGGATCGGGAGGACGCGCACCGGAGCGCGGTCGGCTAGGCCGCTAGGGTTTGGGACTTTGGGTGGGTGGGTGAGGTTTTGTTGGGGGCGGCGAGTGCAAGGGAGCGGGGACTGGAGCTGGAGGTGGCCGGGGCTTGCATGGTCGCGGTGCCGGAGGTGGAGGCGGAGCGCTCCTGGAGGTGGTGTGGTGGTCATGGGAAGGTCGTTCAGGGACTCGCTCAAGGTGCTCGAGGCCGATATCCAGCACGCCAACTCGATGTGAGTACTGAGTAGTGAAGCTCCGCCTTTCTTCTCGCGTCCCTGTTCACTCTTCACTCGCTTGTTCAGCTGAGAGGAGAGGAGGGAGGTCCGTCTGTTGTTACTGTCCTTTGACCGGCCGGTGCCTGTTCCAGGTATTTTGAGCTCGGACACTGGGTGGAATTGCTCTGTTGATTTGTTTAGGACAGAATTGCTTGGATTATTTCAGGTCCGGAATCTAATAATGGGTTAGAAATTAGATCGCGGTGCACTGCTAGTAGTCACCTTTTGGTTTCTTGGCCGCAACCAAAATATCTGGATTAGATATGATGCGTTGTTGACTGCCAATATAGAATGAGAGTCACTCTCGGTTTGGCTCTTCAACTTTTACGCTAGCAATATATGCACCACTTCACCTTTTCTAGTTTCGTTGTGTTTGGGGTACAAATAGTTTCTGTAAATGACTAAACTTTGCTGCCAGTAGCTTCTCACCGACACCTGTCAGCAAATCTGGAGTACTTCTTTTTGGCCAAATCTCCTTTTGTTGGTGAAGCACTGCTATTTGGGAGCCCGTTTGAGTTGCCATCCCGGAATTCCTCTTGCTGTGGTGTGAAATTCATCTTCTTTTGTCCTAGAAGAACTATCTGTTTGTTATAGCACTGGGAAAAATTCCTCTTTTACCATGCACCTCCACTTGAGTGGCATCTGTTCTCTCTTCTTTATTGACATAATCGTCATTTGGTAAGAATCTTGTGTCTGCAAATATACCGAGACACCATGAGACCTGATATCATTTGGCTAACAAGGCTGTAATGATGAATTTAACTACTTTTCATGGTTTGTTTCACGGTCTAGTTGTATGAGCATTAGTTGGCCTGGCAACTCATCATTTTGGTTTCTCCCCCATTGCTTCAGTACAATACTAAGAGTTCACTGCTAATTATTTTGTTTGCAAAAATGCAGTGCTTCTGAATTTCGGAGGGAATATGATGGTGCCTGCCTTCAGATGAGGATGGCATACTGCCCTGCTGCCCACTTTTTCCTTTTTCTTGTGCGGTGGACAGACTGCAACCTTGCTGGTGCACTTGGGCTGTTGAGGATTCTAATTTATAAGGTTAACACTTCGGTTTTAGAACCAAATTTCTTCCCTTTTGTAATGGTGAGTCAGTACTTCAGTTAACGTCACAATTATATTAAATGTGCAGGTTTACGCTGATGGGACAACCACCATGTGTACTCATGAAAGAAAAGCAAGCATCAGGGAATTTTATGGTATAGTGCGTACCTTTGAGAATCTATTGATTGATATTTTCTTTGCACATTTATTTATCCTTACTTTCTTGTTCATTAGCTCTCAGTTGTTTTTGGCAGCTGTCATATTTCCCTCTTTGATGCAATTACATGAAGGAATCAATGAAGTGGAGGATAAAAAACAGAAAGCAGTATGTCTAGAGAGGTATAGAAGACGAGATGAGGATCAGAAAACAGTAATATCAGAGATTGATGATAATATAGAGGAGGAATGTGGCATATGCATGGAGATATACAGCAAAGTTGTTCTTCCAACTTGTAGCCACGCCATGTGCATTAAATGCTACCGTGACTGGTACAGATCTGCACTCCCGTTTCTAAATGTTTTGGGATATTTTGATTGTTATGTTGTTCTGACAATTATGCACTTCTGCATGCTCAAGATGAAATACTATGTGTTGCATGTGTGAAATAATTTCCAGTTTGATACAGTAATGCTTGGATACACGTATATAAGCTGGATGTTTCTAATTCTATGGATTTGTTAGTACTAAGCTGAAAATGGTAGGTGGCTATTAGGTCATTTTTTGCTTGCCCTGAGCGCCACATTACATACAGCATACAGGATCAATTCACCCTTATGAAACATTGATCCTAAATCGTGACCGTAAGTCCATAACTGCCATTTTGCTTCGTTAGCTGTTGTGTCCTTCGTTCTTTTGTTACTGTGTTCCATAAGATATTGGTAAATCTTCACATGAGATTAGTTGAGCAGCAAACTGTAATAGAAAAGGCTTGCTAAAAATCTCTTCTACAGCTAACTAATATCAGCTGCCATTCTTGCTCTTCGATGTTTACTAGCTCTTGATCCACAATGATCATAATCTTATGTCGAATGAAGTAGGAGTTTTGGGGCAGAACTTGAAAGCTGTGCTGTTCAGCACTTCATCCTCTACAAGTTCATTTTCAGTACACATTTTTCCACGAGACCAGAATTCAGGAATGTGCACTGCAGACTTGAATAATAGCCTGATCATGTAATGTAACTTCAATAATAAAATGACAATATAAGCAGCTGGTTGGAACAACAGGTTAACAGCTTGTGGTGAGTCCGAAGGAGATCAACATCCGTGTATTGTGGATTTCTCTTGAACACTCGGTTATGCCTGAATTTAAGGGTACTAGCAGCTGAGTTAAGGCCTAAATTCTTGTGACTGGTCTATATGTTCCAATGGTGTTCCTATGTCAGGGACTTTGGAGCACTTGCCTTGAGATCTCTACTGGGCTTGTTTGCTGCCAGTTAGAACATGTCATGTCATCGTCTTTTTGTTTGAAACTTTAGGTGTAGGTTTATCCATTGTTCCGAAAAAATACTAAACCTAAATAATCCATGTGATGCTGAAAATGTGAATATTAGATTATCTGGGACTAGGGACTTGGATATTAGTTCATTTCCATATAACAATAATTGGATACTCATTCTGTTCATGGACTCTTCAAGAACTGGCATTCATTTGTATCCCTGTTGTCTACTGAAACTCTTTGTTTTTTTTTTTCTTGGAAAATGGAACTGATTTATATACCAGTCCAAGTAAGGGCAATGGATTCTATCTGTGCTATTAACATTTGAATGCTGAATTAGCATGTAGTCTGTTGATGTCAGTCTTTGACATCACTATCTTAGTCTGTTTATATCTTTCTGATTCTTCTATTGAATATTCTTTTTGAGGGCTAAAGTTATGCATGGCAAATATGGTTGCTAACCAAACAGTTCTGTGATGTTACATTAAGTCAAATAAGCACAATGGTCATCCATTGTGTGTGTTATTAACAAGTCGATGCAGAACTAGCATGTGGTCTGTTAGTGTCAGACTGTCAATCTGACCATCTAGCTACCCTACAAAGTTCTATACCTTTCAGTTTCCTCCTGAATTTCTTCTCTCTTCGATGACCGTATCATCTCTGTTGTTCTAAGTGGGTAATGTTATTGCTGCAGGAGATCAAGATCCCAGTCCTGTCCGTTCTGCCGCGACAGCCTGAAGAGGGTAAACTCTGCTGACCTGTGGATATACACAGATAACAAGGATATCGTCGATGTGGCAACAGTCCGAAGAGAGAACCTGAGGCGACTCTTCATGTACATAGACAAGTTGCCCTCTGTCATCCCAGAATCTGTGTTTGACGTCTACGACTCCCATGTAAAGTGACAGTTGAGCCCGTCTGCCAATTGTTTTATGTATTTGCTACTTCTACTAGCGCTGAGCCCTGGGCCTCTGGTGCTGTTGTGCTTTTTTTTAAGAGTTTCGAAGCAACTGGGTGCCGAGGAGGCTAATTTATGTAGGGAGCTATACAATGAATGTAAGTAGAACTTATTTTATAATCTTGCATGATGCGATTTTGGTCTTTATGGTTGTTTAGGGTAATTTGACGCTATATATGTTAGTGGGGTATCATGGTTATGGCAGAAAAGATATAAGCCTTCATCTGATGTATGATTCTTGTTCATGGATGTATGTATGGATGATGCAGTTGCTAAATGCAGAAAGTGGTGCTTATTTTATCTTGCAACTGATGCATCATGTTGTTTCAGTTGTCAGGTCAGGCCGGCACTTCAGGGCAATCTCTGTCAGGTTCTTCAGTTGCGGGTTATTCCTACCAGAAATGGTGCCAATTGGAGAAATGGTGCCAATTGGCTCTGGGCTGTTCGGCTGATGGTTTTTGTGGCTGATAAGCTGGCTGATGTTTTATTGTGAGAGAAAAACATGTCTAAGTTCAACCAAACAGGGTAGTTGTAGGAGGTGAGATGCTAGTGCTATCCCAGTCGGATCGATTGAAGGTCTAAACTCTGAAGATAGGATAGCGGGGTGTTTGGATCAGTGAGGTAAGATGCCAGTGCTATCCCAGTCGGATCGATTGAAGGTCTGAACTCTGAAGATAGGATAGCGGGGTGTTTGGATCAGTGAAATCCCAGTTTGAATCGTCCGTGTGCCAATACAACTTTTAGCCTGTAGCGTACACCAGTATTCTCCCTGTTACTCTTAAGTAAGTGTATTTCTAAATTTGAAATTTATTTCAAAATAAATGCATTTATAGGTATAGTCCACCTAATTATAGTAGGCTTTTCAAATATTTCTGCTTTCGAATTGTAAATCACTACACAATGCAACGACTTCTTTTACCAACCTACAATGCAATGACTTCTTTTACCAACCTAGAAGGAGTATATAAGTTTGAAGTAGCATCGATCTTCTACTGGAATCCTAGAAGTTTGTTTATTGAATTCTAGAAGTTGTATTTATTTTAAGAGGGATCCTATAAGTGTATTTATCGAATCCTAGAAGTGTATTTTTATTTTAAGCGACGAGTACTTCATCATACATGAACCGTAGAACCATTCTCTTTTCTCCATACAAAGGTGATATGTGACGTGTCCTTTTGCAAAAAAAAAAAATCTTCACAGGAGCTTCCAAAACGAGAGCTTGTAACGAGAGCTTGTCGGGCGATCGCCTACCAGCTACCGGCACAGGGCAAAGTTCGCAAACTTTGAACAGAGCTCACCCCTGGAGGGGAAACTAGAGATGGTGGCAAATTGACTGAACGGCATCGTCATGTTTCGCTAGCCGCCGCGTTACTGGGCTACTTCTGCTTTTGAATTTGCAACGGCTACTGAACTGCTCCGTACATCAACCAAATAATACCCATCGGCCGTAGCAGGAAGCCATAAAACTAACCTAATACGCAATGTTCATGTATCATATTGGCTTAGCAGGCACCAAACGTACGGCAAGACTAGGGGCACCATCGTCTAATGAATTCCAAGCAATAGAAATGTTTATTTCGGAATCTTGTCTATGTTAACCAACTCCACAACCTATCCCTAACCGCTAATATCTGCATCTAAGATCCCGATATTGATATCGCCAGCCATAGTCCCATTATATGAAACCTCCCAAGTCCCCCTTGCATCTCCCCATACGATTACTACCCATCTTTGATCCTATTGTCGGGGCTTTTTAGCTCCCTTGTTTTTTTACTCATACACTACCCCAAAAATCTAAACCACATAAGGTTGTGCTTCTATCTCATGTGGGCATAAAAAAGATGATGTTCCATTGTTAGCTGGTGGAGTAGATGTGCTCGATGTCATCCTCCTCTCCCTTAGACACTGAGGGTAGCACTATATCAAGAGCGAAATGTTATTAAGAGATCTTACATGTACATCGCCATGGTTATGTCGACTTGTTAACTTTGAGAGGAGTTATCCTCTTTTGGTTGTAATCCATGTAGTGATCACTATTGTACCACTGCCACTTGGTTTTAGGATTTTCGATACGGGGTTATATATTATGTCTAAAATTCTCTAGAGTTGTCAATGATATTTTAATATAGTTGTCTGTGGTATCCTAACTTTTGAGTGTTTTAGACTTTGGTAATTAGTAATTTACATGATTATGTGTATCCACAAAGTCAGTAAGAAGTCATGAAATAGCTTAACATCAACATGTGTTTAAGAGTCTCTAGTTGATAGAAGACGATGCAAACCAGGGTGTGGGATCTCAGTATATTTCTTTTATCCGCCGTAGTTGGAAGCTACAAATTTCATGAAATCCGACCAAAAAATTAGGAGACCTTGGTCCCTGCCACCAACCCTCCTACTACCTATCATGTAAAGACACACAATATAATATACTATCAATAATTTTACCTTGTTTTGCATTTTGAATTGTAGAGAGCGATGATAAGCGGCAAAGTAAGAGGTATGCTAAAAGCAGGATGCATTTCTTACTATTTTCTCCAAACTTTACCTTGAAACGGTTGGAAACCAAGTTAAGTTGTGTATAAAGGAATATAGAGATTTTTTCCATCTTAAAATCTTTCTATTTCTAGACAATAGACCGTACTGGCCGGTTATGATTCCTAATCCTAACAAGTCTCTTAAATACCATATAACTCCCCAGTTGTCTACATTATAACTCCTTTGACACACATTTGTCTATTGTTGTCTTTCTACCTCTAACTGTCGCAGCCGTTGCCACATTAGATATTTCACTTTAATGTAAAGGTCACCAGGTCACCACCAGTAGCTACATAACTGAAACCAGGTCGTCATAAAGTCTTATTCACCAATCGTTTGTTATGTCGTCTCGAGCCTTCCAACTTCTATCTTGCCACTGACGTCACCAATTCCATCACAATTCATCTCTAGCAAGCCTTGTGTAGTCATCGCGGAGCTGATGATCTACGTTGTCATCCATTGTTGGAAAGTATATAACCCTAAAATCTCACCCTGACCCTCCATGAAAGATGAAGATGTTCACCTGACAAGAAGACTCCGTACTCTAAGAAGATTCGACTGCATCAATAACCGCAGGTCATGTGCCAAATATCATGTGTACAAAATTTACACCACTGAATTTAAAAAAGCAAATATCTAACATTTCTATTTGAACATGTGGAGAAAAAGATTGTAACCGGATTTACTCGCAAACTTCTCTCTATATATGCTTAATCTTGAGAGTACGTGTTAGCAAAGCTAGGTAGTAGACTAGACTAGTAGCCACCGATGTAGCCCATGTAGGCCAACAAAAGCGAGCACGTAGTACGCTTTTAGCACGAGAATGGCAAAATTCTGCCTCGCTTCCCGTATGGGCTTCCGTTCCATCCACATTTTGCCCACCATTTTTGAAATTAAAGCAAGGCACCTCCCATGTCACTCACGTTTTCCCTCCCAAATCGCGGCTCCCATTCCATTCCATCTCCTGCACAGGAGGGGTCGCAGTACAGAGTGCTAACCGAAACGACGGACTTGCCAGTAGCAAGCAGCAACTCCCAACGCCTGAGCCCCCGAGAAATGCGAGCGATAGATATAAACACGCACTCGCACGCCCCGTCTCGTCCCCTTCCTCTCCCTCTCCCCCCGCACCTTCCTTTCCCTTCCCCGTCGCCTCCCCCGCTGCCCCCAAATCCGCGTCCCCTCGCTATAGCCGCCTGCCGCCGCCGATCTCGCCGCGGTTTAGCCCGTCGCGCCCGATCCGCCGCCGCGCTGGCCTCCCCGCGCCCTCCCCCAAACCCTAGGTAGGTAGGGGGGAATCTGCGCTGCGGGCGCGGAGGGGGATGGAGGCGCTGGTGGGGCGGGCGGTGCGGAAGGCGTTTCCCGGGTACGGCACCTTCGCGGGCGTCGTGGAGTCGTACGACCCCGGCGCGGGCTACTTCCGCGTGCTCTACGAGGACGGAGACTCCGAGGAGGTCGACGCCGACGAGCTGGCCGGGATCCTCGTCGGCCCCGCCATGCCGACCGCGCTGCAGCAGATGCAGCACACCCCGCCCAGGGACGCCGCCGGGTGGCGCCCCAAGAAGCGCCGCCGCTCGGACGGCGATGGCGACGAGGACGGGGACGAGGCCTCCCCGACCCTCGAAGGCGTCGTGCTGGCCGTCCCCGCCGGCGCGGGCGAGGAGGCCGAGCCCGCGACGCCCGCTGAGACCGCGGCCGTGGAGAAGAAGCGGAGGGTCACACCCGGGCCTGAGTCGTCCAGGCCGGTGCGGCGGAGTGCGCGTCAGGCCAAGGCGGCGGAGCGGGCGGCCGAGATGGAGGCGGCTGCGGCCGTGGCGGCGGCCGCGGAGGCTGAGGAGGAGGCTGCCGCCGCTGCTGCGGCGGCGGCGGTGAAGGCTTCGACGCCGCAGCAGTCGGGGAGGAAGCGGCCCCCACGCGCGAACGGGAGTGGTGGGCGGTACCGCTCCGTGTCGAGGGATTTGGAGGAGGCCGCGGTGAAGGAACTGCCGCCTAAGCCGGAGCTGCCGCCCTCGTCCCAGGGTCTCGATTTGGGCGGTCTCCCTGTCCTCGACGTCTTTCAAGTCTACTCCTGCTTGAGGTCGTTCAGCAGGCAGTTGTTCCTCAGTCCGTTTTTGCTGGAGACGTTTGTGGCTGCGCTGCAGTCCACCAAGGTCAACCCGTTGATCGACTGGGTGCATTTTGCTCTGCTGCGGGCTCTCAAGACCCACCTGGAGGACTTCGCCAATGAAGGAGACCCGTCGGCTGTGCACTGCATTAGGTAACTTACATGTCCTTTGCTGTATACTAATCTTAGAGACCTCTACGTGGTTGAAAAAACATGTTTCTTAGTTACCTACCCACAATGTCTTTGTAGGAATCTTAACTGGGAGCTGTTGGACCTAGCAACTTGGCCAATCTATCTTGCTGAATACTTGCTAACCAGGGGCACAGAATTGAGGTATGGTATGAAGCTTACAGATTTGAATCTCCTGAGCACAGAGTACTATAAGCAGCCTGCAGCAGTGAAACTTGAGCTGCTGCGTTCACTCTCTGATGATGTTCTGGAGATTGGGGCTATACGGTCAAGGTTGTCAGAGTCAGATGGCAACGATGAGGGATTCAGGAACTCTGGTGTAAGAAGAAGAAAAAAGAGGGGCTCTTCTGCTAAGGCGGCAGTGGATTCTTCTCAGTTTCTAGAAGGATCTGATGAAATGGATGATGGAAACAGTGATGAATGTTATCTTTGTGGCATGGATGGCAATTTGTTATGCTGTGATGGCTGTCCAGCTGCATTTCATTCGAAATGTGTGGGAGTGGTGGAGGACCTTTTGCCTGAAGGTGATTGGTGTTGTCCTGAGTGTTTAATACACAAGAATGATGGATCTAGAAATATTGCAAATCCTATGAGAGGAGCAGAGATTCTAGGAACCGATCCACATGGCCGGCTATACTTTTTCACTTGCGGCTATCTTTTGGTGTAAGTCGCCTTGGACCCCTTGCATGTATATCTTTCTGAACAATCTTTTGGGGCTCTGGTGTGCTTTTTTGAATAACCCTCTGTTATACGCCCTCCTTTTTTTTTTTGAAAATCTAAGTGTATCGATTATGTTACTCTAGTGCACTACCACTCAGACTATCAACCCACCTAGGATCTAGATATTGTAAGCTGTTGCATGTTTTTCTCTTGTCTATGAGCTTCACCTAGGATGCTCTACTTGTCTTGTTAGTTCTTGGTGGCTCCTCTCTGTAGAACATGAAAGCTGGAACAATGATATGATTCTGTCTATAAGAGCTGCTTGTGACACGTGAGCCTAGGCATGCATTGTAGAATTAGCAATTGTTCCACTTTCGACTTGCTAGGTAGAGGATATGGATTTATTATTTTTCTTGCTTGGAGGTTTGAGGCAAAGTTGGCCTTACTGATAAAACCAAATGTTTGGTCATACCTCGATGTTCTATGAGACCACAGTAAAAACACAGTTTCTTACTATAGAGAAGCACTTACTATGCCCCCCCCTGTACTTGAAAATCAAGTCGTTTTGGCTACTCAAGTGGTTGTTCACAAATAAAGTCATTTGCATACTTCAGCCATGTTTTGGACGACGCTATCCCTTGCCGTTCGTCTTCGTTGTGCAGTCCCGAAGAGGAATTAAATCATGCCTGCACATTCCCGAGGTGGAATTAAACGCTCAAGACGCACAGGAAGAGACCGTGGCCGCACATTTGAGGAAGAGACCATGCAAAATTCACGCATTAGGAAAAAAAATCTATCCCAGTGAGGGATTGAACCCTGGCCATCTTGCCTCAGGTATCGCTGCGCTAGCCATCCCAGCTGTGAATCGTTGTTGTATAGGGAATACCGCTATCGTATTTAATAGGTGTAAACCGGGAAAAACTACACCCTAATTAATCCCTCCTTGGTATGCTAAATCCTGTCTAAAACGACTTTAGTTTTGAGTATGGAGTACTATATTAGGATTCTCTGGAATGAAACAATGAAATACTCTGATTTAGTAAGTCAGTCGTTGTGATACTGTAGGCTCATTAATTTATGGGTATGCAGAGAAGTGTACTATTTATATTGCACAAGTGTGACATGATTTTTTTTACTTTCGGATCTATCCTGTATGCATCGATGATTACTCCTTGCTGCATTAATAAACAAATCGCCTTCTGAATTTTCAGGGTTGACTCATGTGATGCGAACTCCCCATGTTATTATTATGGTCAGATCGATATTCACCCCCTTGTTACAGTTTTGAACACATGTCATCCTTGGTACAGCTCAATTGTCAACACAATTTCTTCATTTTGTGGTACTGCAATCAAGTCACTTAATCTTAACAGTTGTTACCAGCGTAGCAGGGAATGTAGTACATCTGATGCTGAGACAGACTCAAAACACTTGTCACTATTGAAGCAACCTAGTGAGCATGATCAATTTAAGGTAGAACAAGGGAACTCCTTTGAACACTTGGATTCTGGAAAAGCTTGCACTTTAAATTCTGATGATTTGGACCAAGATTTGTCACAGCATAGCATTAAACTGAGATCTTCACTTCTGTCTCGAAGTGGAATTGCTGCTGAAGGTGATTTGAATCAAATACCTCAAAATAGATCCTCTAGTGATAAGAATGATAACTGCAAATCCCAAAAAGATATTGTTTATTCACGTGCTAATGGTTCACTTGCAAAGAATCAGAAAGATTTACCATCAGCACCTAAGGAAAAACTACGAGGTTGCCAACTCCATTCTGATCCTGCTGGGTACATAAACTATTACAGTTTCGGTCAAATAGCAGCTTTAGCTGCTGAAGAGCTAAAACACAAGCTGTCTGAAAACAAGGACGGGAAGAAACCTGTTCAGGATGTACTCTCATTCCATCTGAGAACAATATGTAAAAAGTATGCTAATATTTTTGTACTAACTGATCAAAAGCTTTCTGCCGAACTGCTTAAAGAAAAATGTGGATGGTGCAACTCTTGCCAAATTAGTGGGGGCGTTGATTGCATTTTCAGAGTAACTGATATTAAGTATTTGGAAGGCCCTAAGCCACATACTCTTGATCTCAGAGCAGAAAATAATATGGAAAGCCATGTCATCCTTGCTATGCATTACATTTTGTCAATTGAAGAAAGGCTGAATGGTTTGCTGAGTGGCCCTTGGCAAAATCCACAATATAGCATTAATTGGCGCAAGGCGGTCCTCAAGGCTTCAGATGTGTCCTCACTTAAGCAGCCTCTTCTAATGGTATAGCTTGTCATATGCTTCATTCATATTCTTTTTTCAACTATGTGTGCCATATAATGATACATATTTTTTTACTTATATTCTGCAGTTAGAGTCCAGTCTACGACGTGTTGCCATTACTGCAGAATGGCAGAAACCGGCGGACTCTGTTGAAGTTGTTGGTTCTGCAGCTCATATTTTGGTCTGCTCATCTATTAAAGCTCTAAGTCATGGAAGTTCTAGAAAGCCAGGGAGAAAGCCATCTCCTAACGGTGAACTTAAAGTTGACTCTCGTGATGTTGGTGTCTATTGGTGGAGGGGTGGAAAATTATCTCGTCAAGTGTTTCATTGGAAGAGGTTGCCTCAGTCATTGGTCAACAAAGCTGCTCGGCAAGGTTTATGAGCAATCTTCTGTCCATTTCTAGATATGTTTTTTCTACCATTGTATTTGCACCTAACCTTTTTGACCTGGTACTTTCAGCTGGACGTAGGAAAATTGCCACGGTTTTATACACCGATGGTTCACAATTTGCGCGGAGATTAAAAAACATAGCCTGGCGAGCTGCTGTGGAAATGGCAGAAAATGCGGCCCAGCTCATTTTGCAGGTGATATCTTCTCCTTGCTTTGGAAAGCAACAGCTAAAATTTGGTCACTGAATTGTTCTCCTTTGTTCACTTCAGATTAAAGAACTTGAATGGAATATCAAGTGGACTGAGATACTGAGCACTCTTCCTTCTAGCCTCATGACCAAAGAAACACAGAAAATAGCTAGGCTTTTTAAGAAAGTTATAGTTCGCCGTAAGCGCATAGAAGGAACAAATGTTGAATATCTGTTGGACTTTGGAAAAAGGGAGAACGTTCCTCCTGTTATTTCTAAACATGGAACTAAACTTGAGGAACCCTCTAGCGAGAGGAACAGGTATTGGTTAAGTGAAGGTCATGTCCCTCTGAATCTTTTGAAGGCTTATGAAGCCAAAACATTTGCTCGTTTACTGAAAAAGATAGAAACTGATGAACTACCTAAGAAGACTAAGAAAATGCGTGACTCAAAACCCGAAATGACAAGAAAGACAGGCTTTGATTACCTCTTTGAAAAGGCGGAAAAAAGATCCACCATGTTTTGTGGTCATTGTCACAAAGAAGTGATTGCAAGGTATGTCACAGACGATTAGTTTTATAGTTACCCCTTTTAATAGTTCCTTTAATTTATTTTCTGAACCACACCATACCCATCGTGTCAATTATTAGTAGCTATAGGCAAAAGTTAGTTGTGCTGATATCTGTTGCTTCTCACTTTGGTGCATGTGAGTGATGTGCTTATGGTAAGGTTTAATACTCAGTCAGAATGTGTACATGTTATAGAAATAGTATATGCAGATTAGAGCCTTAGCAGTGACATATTAACTTTTGTATGCTTTGTCTTATAAACTAATCATCTCTGGATGGTTTCAGATACCATCATTATACTTATATTTCTATAGCAGTGTTTATCAGCCAATATGTGAATAAACTTACATGACTGCACTATGCTGAGTTTTAAATAATCTAGGGCACACTTACCAATCAAATTATTGGTACTATTTCTCTAGAAGCCATTCAATGTGCAAGTACTCTCGAAAACTTATTAGGATATTCATAGAAACCATGTATTTTTGCATTTTCATTCTTGCAGCTATTGATTTGTCCAATTAGTTTTTGCAATTGTGTTTTCAGTTTGCCAATATATATACGCAATTTGGTTTCTGTTACATGGAAAATTATTTTTACTAGTTCTGATTCTGATTCTTTCTCTCTTTTCAACAGTGAAGCAGTTAACTGCCAGTATTGTGCAGGTATGTGCAGTTGCAAAGTCAAATCTTTTGTTTTTGTTTTTGCATATGCACAACTTTTGGCCCCAAGATTTTATTTTTGATATGCACTTTCTTCTTTGGTATCCTACGTCTGATGCTAAATGAAAAAAGTTGTCATTGACTGTTAGTCTTACTCTCAGCTATTGAGTTTTTCCCATTAATTTGGTTATTGATGCTTAAAATTATATTGGGATTTATTGCACAGTGTTTGCCACTTATCTTCTTCATCTTATATTCTTATTTGATGCAGCTCTTTTCCATAGAAAACATTTCAAGGTCCCGAGAGGTGCTAGAAATGCTGTTTTTGTTTGTAATAAGTGCTTAGATGAGAAGGTCTTAAAGGTGGAGTCTCCTCAGAAAAAGGCTTCACCCAAGAAGCCATCTCCCAAAAAGAAGCAGAAGAAACAAAAGAAACAATCACGCAAGATTGAGACCAGGAGGAATCAGATAGTTTTGAAATACAAAAAGAAAATTGGCAAAAAGGGTAAGCGTGGTCGGCCCAGGAAGAACCCACCAGATCTGTCAAAGAATGGGTCATCAAAGATTCATGAAAGTGAACCATCAAATGTCCCCAAAAGTGAACCAGTGAAACGTATATCAAAACGCTTGTATGATAAATACATGAAAGGTAACTCAAATGTATCGGAGAATGCAGCTAGCTCTCGCAAGAGAAAGAGGACTGCTTCACAGTATTCATACTGGTTGAATGGCCTCCGATGGACACAAAATCCACACGATGAACGGGCTAGAAGTTTTAGGAAAGAAAGAGTAGTTTTTCCATCAGAAGATGCTGAAATTTCTGAAGTCAGCCCAGTATGCTGCTTGTGTGAGAAATGCTATAGTGAAGAGGATATTTATATTGCCTGTGAAAAATGTGAAGGTGAGCAGGTTTTACTTTCATGGCATATCGTTGATCTCAGTGCAACTACATGTTCAGTTAGCAATTATGTGAGCTAAAACAATCTTATTATTAGTCTTCTTTTTGGGAGGACATACAAATTTATGTATTCCGTCCTCTTCGGAATTACTAGCTCTTACCTATCTGTCTTTCTTTTTAGCCTTGGCATGGGTCCTAATGAAACTTTTCCCTTTTATGTCTCCTTACTAAAGTCGTCACTTACTACTACCTCCATTGCATGCAGCTTGCCAGTTTTGACCAATTTTAATTTACATTCTAACTTGGCACTGTCTTTCTGAGTGCATCATTTTTAATTTTGCCCTTGTGATTAATTGAGATGTGTATTTGTGCCAGTGTTAATCACCTATAGTCCAGAGTATGTCAGTCTTTTTTTAGTGGAAATTTTTTTTTTCAGTAACATTGCTACCAATGAGATGGCTTGTGCATATTTCCTGAGAACGGAAGAAAAATATTTCCAGCTAGCCCCCGCCGTTAGTTTGGGTTGCTGTCGTGAAGTGTACAGAGCACCCCATGCTACAAGTTTCAAATGTTGCTACATAGTTTCCCTTAGTTTGAAAAGAAAATCACCAGTCTTAGAAGAAAAACAAAAGTTATGGTGACAATTGCACCAATGTGAAAAAAGTTTCCCTTAGTTTCAATGTCATGATAATTTCCTTCTCTTCAGAGCTACTTAAAAGTAACTGTTTTGTGTGTTGTCTGTGCAAAGGAGCATCCTTCTTTATGTTACCCTACACATTAATTTAATGAATTGCAGAAGTGCATTGTTTGCATAGTACTATATAGTTGAAAATATGTTTTCAAAATTTGTGGTTTCACTTCCCAGAGAGAGCATAGGAGCACCAGTCGACAACTATGAATGTTGCCGTTTTACATGTCTGATGTTTATGATTTTACTTTGTTGCTCTTTATGTCATGGATATCTTTCATATTTTGCATTCTATAATCCTTAATACATTTGCTTTTTCTTTCAGACTGGTTTCATGGGGATATATATTCTGTTACCATTGAGAATGTGAACAATCTCATTGGTTTCAAGTGCCATAGATGCCGCCTGAGAAGCCTACCTGTGTGTCCATATGCAGAGACTGTAACAATTCTCAAAGGTCAGTCAGATAAGGATGATGACATCAAGTTTGTAGATCATAGTGTGGACAAGCTTGTGGAGGATGAGGATCCCAATTGTCCAAAAGATCTTGGTGCTCTGAGTAGTCTGCAAGAGCTTCATGATCATGCCATTGAGCAAAGGCCCAATGGTCAAATTACTGAGATAGAATTCAGTTGCAATAATTGTCTAGAGGAGTTGAATGATCATGGCAGTTTGAAACAGTTTGATGCTCATAGCACAGAGAAAGATCCGGATGATGATAAAAGTTTGCCAAAGGTAGACACCCATAATGAGTTGATGGAGCTTGATGATCCTGGCTCTGAGAAAGAACCTGGTGATTTTTATTGTCCGAAAGATCTCAATAGCCATAACAGTCAAGAGGAGCTTGACTGTAGCAAGTTTTCTCCTAAAGAAATACAATGTCCTATTGAACTCAACGGTATTAATAGCCTGAAGCCTGTCAATCATAACACTTTTGAAGAGCTTGATAATCATAACTGTCTAAAGGAGAATGGTAATAAAAATAGTTCTAAAGAGCTGGACGATAGTGTAAGTCCAAAAGATTCAGGTGACATTCTAGCAGAACACTTCAACAACATTAGGATATCTGGCAAAGAGGCACTGGTCATTACACCTGAAACTGATTCAGTAAATGAATCACTTGGTTTGCAATCCAAGGATGATTCTGGGAAGTCTGTTCCTACTGAGCATGGGGTTGACCTTCAGGTGGTGGTGACTTTATAGTGTATACTTTCGACAGTCAGAAGGAAATTTCTTGGTGCTGCTATGGTTGAAAATTTTGTTGACTGTCAACTTAAATTGCCTCATTGCAGTAATCTACAATAAGGGGAAAAACTATTTTTGGATTTCCTTTGGGAAACATTCTGATCTGACTAGCCAAGCGATAGAATAATTAACTCTTGAGGTTAAGCTATATTACTCTCAACAGGGCTGACATAGGGAATAATTAGGGCTTCATTTCCTTTTGAAGCTTCACATTGCCTGTCAGAATATGGTGTCATGTTGCCCAATATTATGCATTGATTTGGATATCTCTAAGTACAAGTGGCTGGTATTTGGCTGCCCTGCTGTAATATATGATGTTTAAGGTGAGTCTCAATTTTGCGCTACGTATCTGTTTCGTAGAACATTTGGCATGTCCTTTATTATTAGTCTGTTCCAGTTTCCCGTCCTTTTCTGCCCAAACTTCAAATAATCACTACTGATGGTTTGAAGCAAGTTACTAATGGAGTAATAATGCTAATAATGCTCAGCAGCACATACTACAAATATGATTGTATTTTCATTACGTTTTATCGACCATTTTACCTGTAGTAATGTCATATGATACGAAATTACCAACTCATCAAATTTGCAAAAGCACAGTTCATAAAAGTCTTTTCGCTTTTCAGTTGGTACTCATCTTGTTTATTCTCCATGTAAACAGGGAGATAGCAGTCACAACCACCACTAAGCATGAGGAGGCATCCCATTCCCCATGATTTCTTTTTTGTGCACCAGATCGACAAGCCAACCTGATGATTCTTTCTTTGAACTAGCTCCTAACAGTCAGTTGCAATCATTATCTGTAAATGCTGCAAGGGAACTCGTCTTGACAGTGGTAATTAGATTTTGTATAGGTTTGCGTTAGCCTTCTAGTTACAGAGTTAACTCTAGCATGGAATCGCTTTGGACTGCTGTTTTGCCCCCCTGTGGTTACATCTCGCTTCAGTGACGTTGTAGAAGCTAACAATCCACCAATACTGGTAGATGTATATCAATATGTTAGATTGTGATTGATTCTTCGCGGCATTGCGCGTCTTCTTTTGGTAAAGAGCGGCACTTGTTTATTTGTCGCTTCCAAAATTCTGTAAATCCATTTGTGGCTGGAAAGTATTGTGGGTAGAAGATGCTGAATGACAGGTCTTGTTAACTCTGACTTGGCTCAGGCCTGGTCGGTTTGGTCTTGAGCAAGCTTCGCTTGGCTAGATTATCTTAGTCATCTTAACGGGCTGGAACTTTGGCTCGGCTCAGGTTTGGCTCATTTGCTAGCTTGAGCTTTGTTTAGTTGTATTTTTTATTTTGATTTTGAGAAACACTTGTTTAGATTGCAGTAGGATCTGTATTCTGTACGGTGACCAAAATTTTGATTTAGAAAAGAAGAAGAAACCTTGTAATTCAGACATTCAGTCTTCATGAGAAGGCCCACGGCGGTCTTGCCATGGGCCTCCTTGGAATGGCCTCCATCAGCTTTAAAAGATACACAGGAAACTAAACACACCCTGCCATGGGCCTCCTTGGAAGTGAACCATCCGAGACCTCAGGTGTTGAAAGCCCGGTAGCAATACTTTAGAGATGTTCCCCCGCCGCCTAATGGTGGTGCTGAATCTATTTTTGTGCTTTAATATAATATTATTTTATATTGAGGTCTCAGTTATAAAAAAGATTTTAATTTAATAGATACTAGTCCCTTTCTTAATTTTTTTTTCAAGTTCCTCTGAGACGAGTATAGTAATCTCATTGGCCAAAGTCTGATGGGACTAGCATTTTGTTTCTTCATTTAAGTTCGTGTTCGAATCTCATAAAATTCGATGGAAAAACCAACACTGACGTCAAGATCAATCTCCTTTTCTCTTTAGTTTTGGGCGCAGAACTGAAAAAACTGAAAAATTCCAATGATGCTTAGTTCATTAGAATGTCAATTCATCATAATCGTCTTTGTGCTGCTGCGGAACCTGGCAATTATGATCGCTAGACACAACAACACCTATGATGCAAGGAATGTATTCGAAAAAAGTCCATTTTGTCTCCCTCAAATATACATCATGGTCATCAGGTTTTTAACCTTCTCGATTTTAAAGTAGTAAGCTTTTGTATTATGGCTAGTTTTTATGGTGCTTTTATTTTTCTTGTGGAAAAAATATCTAACTATTTTGCTTGGGGAAAATAATGTAATTAAGAATTTATAAAAAATGTTTTAACCTGGAAAATTATGAAAAAAAACTAGTTTTAGAGGCGGCCCCCCCCCCCTCGAGTCATGCCATGTCTTATGCCTAGCTTGAAATTGTTTGAACCTTGATGTACACATTTCAGGGCTTATGTGTGGCAGGATGGATGCAACAACGCAGATTAACGCAATTACTTGAAAAGTTTATCCAGGGTAGAGAACCGGTTGCCTATATATGAAATATTGAACTAGGTGGTGATGCTAGCTAGAAACAAGATGAATTATTTATTGGTGGCCAGGTTGGTGGGTGAAGACATAGAAGAATGTAAGTCACTTGGTCAGTCCTTTTTCATCTACACACATTACCCATAAATAGCTACCTCCTCATCTCATGGTGCCTTGTGAACGATAGCGACATGAGAATTTTAGAAGAGCCAGGATGGAGAGAGGTGAGAGAATAACATTGGTGGGTCGATGACTACATTCCTTAGGAGTAGGACGCAACGGGAATCATGCGACGAGCAGGTACTATAACAAAGGTGTGGCTCAACATGAACACCAATCTCTGTTTTGTCCGACAATGCCCGCACTCATGGCTGTCGGTGGCAGGAGGTGAAGTTTACGGGCATGTCTGGTGCTTGTGATGCTCGACCACGAGCTAAGGTGCACCGAGCTGAACTGAGACGGTCGGCTGTACTATGACGAGCTTAGGGTGCATCCTAGCTCGATTAACTCAATCATCTGGGAAGCAAGCAGCATAATGCGATTGTGTTTGTACGGAGAGACCTCATAGTCACATTAAAACATATGTGCAAAAATATCTCTGTTAACATGTTGGTTCTATCCATGGAAATAGGGGACAAACAGTCCTTTCCGCTCCTAGTTAACATTGTTAGAGACCAAATCTAACGACCGTGCTATTTTAGGGAACCCAAAATGAAGCAAGTGCTATATTATGGTGTTTTTATTTTTCAGTGTTAAATAAGGAACTACATCATATTCTAATACTAAAGCATGTTTTCAAAATGTATTATCGAGGCTAGTCGTACGAGTGTATGCACATGCGGAGCTATGTTATGGCCAAACAGAGCTCCCCCCCTGCCATGCAAAAAAAAAAAATGAGGATCTATGCTATTGTGCAGGGTAGTTTCCTGTGCTGCTGTCCAACTCCGATGGCTAATTCAATTAACAAGCATAGACGATGGACCACATGCAAGGCTGACACATGCACCACCGGTCAACAAGCAAAGCAACAGATAAAAGAGGCCCATGTTTGGTATTTTTATGGCCATATGATCCCTTAATTTGCATAGTTCATACGGTTTCGTAGTTTTATATCATTTTAAAAAAAATACAAACAGTAAATAGAGACCCATGTTTTTTGTAGATACAAATGGCCCCCCCCTTCGCTCGGCTTCACGCTCCGCCACTGAGTGTATGACCATTGATTAGATGACTGATCGTGATTTTTAATCATCGATTAGGGTCTATTAGTCGGTCCTGTTTGGTGTAGGCGGCTAGTTGGGTATTTAATCGTCCTTTTTCTTTGATGAACTAATCGATACACACAGCATAGTCGCAAAGGCAGAAGAAGACACCAACCTTGAGAGGAGGCAGAGTGTTGGCTCATCTTGATGCTCGAGGCCTTCCGCTTCCGTCCTCTAGGCATCAAAGAAGTAGCTTAGACCCTCGGAGCCGCGGGCAGAGTGTTGGGATCTAGGCAGGGGAGGAGTCAAACGCAGGCGGAGGTGGAGGCGCGGAAGGAGCTGCGGATGCTAGCGAGAGGCGCGAGCAGAGCTGTGGATGTCGGCGAGGGAGATCCAGAGAGGCAGGTGATGGGCGGAGGAGACCCTGGCTGCAGACAGAGGAAACACGAGCTGCGAGGGAGAGGAGATCCAAAGCGAGAAATGGAATCTGATGAGCTGGAGCTGGAAATGCGGCAGCTGCAACTCCTTCCCTCACTTCCCTCGCTCGGTCACTCCTTACCCTAATAGGCCAGTGAAAGGTGGGCTGAATTCTACCTTCATGTTACATTACATATACTTGTACTGGCCCAACTAGTCGCCCGGCTAGTCTGATTGATTAATTGTCACTTATCAGACGATAAAGTTTCTAATCGAATAAATCTAATCGAGCACCTAGTTACGATAAGAATGACAAATCATGATTAGTCATCCGATATGAAAATAGAGTTGCTAAATAAGGAATTTTCTGGGAAGCAATAGTTCGCTAAGGCTAGGCAGGTGGGTGAAGAACTTAAATATCTATGTCATGACGTGCTACCACTCCTTACCATAAATAGCTATCACTTTCCCATGGTGCCTTGTAATGACCTACCAGATTGGTATTAGAAGAGCGAGCCGAAGAGAGAGACTAGGGTGCCATGGTGTTTCTACGGAGTGGGTTGCAGCTGGAATCGAGGGAACAAGATGGCAACGGAGTGTGGTGCCACTGTGACGATAGACCAACAACTGAGATGCAACACCTAGCTTGACCAACTCATTGTGCTTCATATAGCTTCATATGTTTGCGCTTAATGAGTGTTGAATTTGGCTATAATGCATATAGCTTCATCTTTTGCCATCCAGATAGATAAGATCTGAGATGCACACCTTCCAATACATGTGGGACTTCGTGACATAGTAAGATGTGGAGCTCTTTTTTTCATCGCACTCAGTACACAGTTGGGTCGATGCGTGTCTAACAACATTTAGAAAGCTAAGTTATAAAAAAGCTCAGGAATAATAAATGGACTCAAACAGGACCTTAGAGATTTCCAAAGTCTTGAATGGCAATTGACATTAGGCATTTCCACTAGACATATTGTCCAACTTTTTTATCTAAACTTGACCAAGTGTTCAGACCAACAAGGCGCGCTCTACACAAGAACTCTTACGTGAAATTAACCATGATATTCAGATGCATCGCTTAGCTTTTGAGGATACCCCGTAGTTAGTTGTTTTCTTTCTTTGTTATTTTCATTGCCCTGTAAATATTCAGACTATGCTTTCTACTGAATGAAAAGGCAGAGCACCTGCAAGTTTATATTAAAAAAAAGAGCCCTAGGGTGATCAAGGCAAGGTTTGGACACGTTCATGGCGGCCCCAAACCCAAGCCCAAAGTCGAACCAAATCAATAAATTGAGCCTAGTTCATGCTTACTTGGCCGGCTGACTGACAAACCAGTTTGGAGCTTTCTAACTCTCAAACCGTTGATCAAATTGTCACCCATGTATTTAAACAAATGTTGTAGATTGATGAATCATTAACAAATTTCTTTAAGGTCGAGCAAGACAAGCAGGCAAAGTCATTTCATCATTTATTCAAAGTCTAAAATGGATTGTCATAGGACCAGAACCTATTGACCCAATCAGTATAATAGGTCAACCCACTCATCATATAAGAATCTTTTTCATTATACAATTGGATTGTAAGAATATCTATACTTGGAAATAAATCGAGGAATATTATATTTAAATCGAGGAATATTATATTTTTGTAAGTGAGAACACATAAAATGAAAATGATCTGGCAGACGTCTTGTGGGGTTATGTTCAATGACCTTTTTAAATTTGAATAAGCGCCCTAAATAAGAAAGTTTGTCAGTAACTAGGAGGTGTTCGAAGCCTCGAAATCATGAAGATGGACCAGGCCGCCGAAGCAATGGCATCACCAGGCCGTCTTTGTGTCCTACCCAGACAGGGTTAAGATGTGAACGTGTGTATCCATATGTTCCTTCCCTAGTGTGGAGAGTGGGGACAATTTTGTGAACAATCTCAACACTCTAAAGCCAAACTTTCCTCTCCATCGTCTCTCTCTGCTTCTTCCCCTGCTTCGTTATTCAGATTTCCCTCTGTATCTGCTAACGAAGTTCCCATCACACTGAAATAGACGGTCCTCATTGCCACTAGCCACTAATTCGTATCATTATTGCTTCTAGCTCTTCTCTGAGCCTATGGGTGTGTTTGGTTCTTGGCCTATCTCTAGCCAGGCCGGCCCGGGACGCAGATGTCAGTGTTTGGTTTTCTTGTATGTGGTCCTGGCCTGGTCCAACTCAGCCATCCGTACTGAGATAGCCAGGCCCGCGGTCATTTGTCGTCACCTCCCCTCCTCATCACCCAAGCGTCCGCGAGTCACCCCTGCTCCCGCTCCACCCGCCGGTGCATCTCTCGCTCCCCCCCGCCGGTGCTCCTCCCGCTCCTGCCCCCTGGTGCTCCTCCTCATCCCCCCTCCCCGCCGGTGCTCCTCCCGCTACCCCCGCTAGTGAAGCAGGTGGTGGATCCGGAGCTCTAGATCCGGCCACTTGTGCGTCTCCTCCCTCGGCGCCGGTGCTCCTCCTCCCCGCCTCGCTGGTGCTTCCTCCTCCCCCTGCGCCGGTGCTCCTCCACCTACCCCCGTCGGTGCTCGCGAGGAGGCCGCCGCCCGGCCCGCCATTGCACGCGAGGAGGACACGGCCCTGCCCGCCATGGCTCACGAGGAGGCCATTGCTCTGTTTGCCGTGGCGCGTGAGGAGGCCGCGGCCCTGTCCGCCGTGGCGCGCGAGGAGGACGCGGCCCTGCCCGCCGTGGCGTGTGAGGAGGACGCCGCCCGGACCGCCATGGCGCGCAAGGAGGACGCCGCTTTGCCCGTCGTGGCACTTCTCCCCACCTGGATCTCCTTCCCGCCGTCCTGGAAGATGCTCGCCTGATCCCCACGGATTAGGGCCGGCCGCCATGAGCACCAGCGCCGCGGCCACCTGTTGCCGTGAGTGTGAGTCTGAGGGGCGCCGCCGTCGTGACCTCCGCCTTCGTCGTGACCTCCGCCTCCGTCGTGCGCTGTGGAGGTGGCCGGCGTCCGTCGTGCGCTACAGGCTGTGGGTTGGTGATGGCAGAGTGCTGTTGCTGCTTGTGTGCTGCTCATCTTGCTCGTCTTGCCTGCTCGTTGTTCCTTGTATAAGTGGTGGTGGCCATGCTCATCAGGTGTTCTACAAAATACCTCAAAGGGGGTGAGTTCACCAGTTGAGAGAAGAGATGACTGTACACAGAGCAAGCCATCCAACCAAACACAATCTTTGTCTAGTCAGGCTAATCTAATGCAGAAAACCAAATAACCATGACGTGGCTGGATTCACACAGGCTAAGTCTAGCCAAGCTAGCTTTTGCTAGCCAGTCTAAATTGGAACAAAAACCAAACACGTCCTATATTAATATAAACGAGGCAGGAGCTAGAAGAAGACGGGCTAGTTGGTGGAAGACTTAAAGTCTATCGGTCAGTTCACGCAGTTGCTTGTTATAAATACCTAACACTTCGTGTTGTCTTGTGACAAACGAGAATGGTAGAGAAGCGGGAAGTGAGATGTGAGAATACCGTCTTCCATTGGCGTTCTCTATGGAATGGGATGCAGATGGAATTTAGGGAACACAAGGTGATAGCAAACGCGTAGCTCAACAGGAACTCTGACTTCTGTTCGGTTCGATAATGTCCGCACTCGTGGCTGCCGGTGGCAGGACCCAAAGTTTCGTAATGTGCAAGGTGTCTGTGTTGGTGAACCACGAGCTAAGGTGCACTGAACGTCACTGTGATGGTGGGCCAGCAGCTGAGGTACGCCGGCGTAGCTTAGCTTTTACCATATGCAAATCATATATACGACATCATCATGAGATGCATCCCTTTGAAATGTGGGTCGTTTTCTCTCTGAATCCTTTTGTTTTGTCTATAAAATAATCCCGTGAAACCTCTGCATTCCAAAGTGACATTAGATGACCAATGACAGATGCATATCTCGGTATTTGTTACCCAACCCCAAATCACGAGTCCATCACAGTCAATGTCAAGGACTGATTAGTGATCACTAACTAATTTTACAAACAAAGGAACTCTTACATGTACAGTAGCAGTGGAAGAACGAAAGCTGTGTCCAGCATACACAGCCATATTAGTCCGTATATCACTCTTCTTAGTTTTGTAAAATCATGGAAACATATGTAAACAGAGTCTTGAAACGCTCTGAAAGTCTAAATGCATTATCTCTGAAACGTGACGGAAATGCCTCCTGTCCCTGCGTTGTTTAGCCAGAGCGGGTGAAGGAGGCCAACATGACCAGCTCATTTCATCACGGCGACGGCATGCAGAACCATCGTGTTGCTGGTCATGGTAGCGATAGCAAAACTCATCAATTTATTGGTAGGATGCACAGTAATGGGGCAATCCCATATGGTAATAACCCAGTGTTGTGTGCCGTTCCATGCATCATCTGTACCAATCTTTTTAGCTAGCTTTCCGTGTTCAAAAGTCCAAATTGGAGAGAGGCTAGATGATCCTTACGAGTAAAAAAATAATAGCATTGAGGAACATACAGATTTAACTTTCTTTATTTTGGTGGTTCAAGCTTGACATTCAATGGTACTCCCTACGTCCTGTAATACAAAATATTCTAGTTTTTAAAATTTTGCTGAAATATAGTACATCCGGAGAGTAAGAAGATAATGTTTACTTAAATAAAAATACATAATTATTTTCTATATAGAAAGTAATTTATTTTTTTGCCTATTTTATATAAGAAGGCTGAGAGTTTGTCTTTTAATTATGCAAATCGAATCAAATTTTAATATATTAGAAAGGTAAGCGAGGGGTACATGCGTCTATTGTCTTCTTTATTATTTTATCCCAAAATTGTAAGAACAAATTATATATCAGGACGTCATAAAAAGAAATAAATTATATATAGGTTTATTATAATCATCAGACTCAAATAGCTATACGTTTTACCAAATTTATTTATAGAAAAATGTTAATATTATTTGCGATAACAAATCTTGCGTGTAAACGAATCTTGAGCCAAATCACCAGCTGTAATTCTGTCCAGGTCGCCCTCTATTAGACTGTTCGCTGTTGGATCAATTCAGCCATTCAGGCATTCAACCATATGGGTGGTAACACGCTGGTGCTGGTCATCATCAGTCCTATGAAGTGTGGCAAATGGCAACACAAGGACGTGGACTTTGATTATTTGATGATGATTTGTATTTGTGTGAATGGCTGGCCCGACCTTGAGTGATCTGAGTGCTATAGTGTCTAACAACCTGATAGTGTATAACTGACGGGCACGGCCCCATGCATGTTATTGGAGGCCGGACGGGTGGGTGGAGAAATTAATAAGTCTCTCTGTCATCAGTACACGTACCTGCAAACCATTCCTTATTAGCATAAATAGCTAGCTTGCACCTCCTGTATCCTCACGGTCGAGGATGGTAGAGCGAGCGAGGAGCTGAGATGAGGGAGACAGAGACTGCCATTGGCGTTTCTACGGAGTGGGATGCAGCTGGAATTTTGGGAACAAGGTGCTAAGGAACTCACGTGTGGTGCGGTGTCACGGCGGTGATGGACGGCGGGCCGCAGAACCCTAGCTTCACGTACTCAGCCAATGGGAGGATCATTGCAAGCGCCAGGATATCTCAGTATGCTGCGGAGCATGTACCACCATGAGCCTTCTGCATGCTAAATTCTTGGCTGGCATTGTTGCATTGCTCCACATGTTTGTGCTTAGTGAGTGCTAAACATGCAACGGCGGCTGTACCAAGCCGCTCAGATCATGAGATGCACGCCTTCCACTACATATTTGAATTCATGATGACTGATGCATAACGCCGTCTTAGTTACCCAACTGATCCAAAATCACGATTCCTTGAAAAGTGTAAGAGATATAAACCCTAACCTGGTTGTGTAGTGTAGCCTACTATGGACTGGGATGCAGCTGGAATTCAGGGAAGGATGTCCTCAGGGACTCACATGAACTCCTATCTCTAATGCGTCCCCCATCCAGCAGTGGCTACATGCAGTCGTCACCGCTACTAGTAGCAAGAGGCCAAATCATCGATGCTACATTCTCGTGTATGGCCAAATGCCTGTTTCCAGGCCGGTGGTGGGAAGCTTGGCAACGAGGCACAACTTGATCTTGCAGCCATCCGGCCGGCACCCCTACTAGCCGCTCAAAGCCTGCCACCGAGAGCCATTACTTCACTAGATAAAAGGAATAATGTTGAGGTTAGCTGTCCTGCGGGCACCGTGTCAAATGCTTGTCTCATGACTTCAACCTTTGGCCTGGCAACATCATGCCTCTTGGATCGACAGAGAAAGCTGTGCTGCGCAGTTACAAGGATAACCACCAAATGTAATGTAATAGCTTTAGCTTGTGCTTCGTCTCTCTACTTGTGCCCTTCTTTTGGGGGGCAAATCCTGTATATGCAACATGCAAATCTTGATGTCACGTTCAAGTCGACTAGTTTCCCGGAAAAAAAAGGCGAAGCCAATTTTGGCTATGCAGCTTTTACCTAAATTTGTTTTCAGCTTTTACGCTCAGGCATCTCTGCCGACGCATGCATGTACCATTGAAATAGCTGTGGGTGTTTTCCGTGCATACTTACTTTATCAAGTCGAACAATACCACCACCACTCCCTTGGATTGCAATTCCTATTGCATCTCAGTACCAGGAGGCCAGGAGCATGATTGAACCACCGACACCAGTCAAATGTTTTCTTGACCATCCTACTTGTCTCACTCGCTCTGGCTTGCAGCTATTGCATGGTGATGGCTCAGCGAGAAGACGGCTATATATATATGTATAGAGAGTAGGATAAAGTCATAATAAGGTGCAACTGTGTACTGTCCCTTCATATCTCTTATTAATACCATTTCAGTTTTCTCGCTGAAAAGTAAAAAAAAAAAAAGCCAAAACTTTAATAACAATGCATAAACTTGACATTATTTTTGGTTTGGTAGTCCAAGCTTGACGTTCAATAATATATGTAGCAACAACATTGGTTCCATGTGCCATACCACATGCCTGTCCATAAGTCACGGACTAAATTCTGAAAGGCTAGTCATACAAAGATCATGGTTGGCTGTGTATGTCCCCGTGTGAACATAGAAGCTGGATTTCTACCCATTATCTACAAAAATAAATATAAAGATCATGGTATCAAATTTGTTAGCCTAGTAATTTCATATGCACGATACTAAGTTCCAAATTCGGCAGAGTGCAATTTATTCAGATTCTTTTTAGTTGGAACTCGTCTTGCATGTTCTCCATGTAAATACGAAAGAGGGAGTATCAGAAGATATCTCATGATAATTTAGTTTTTTTGAATGAAATGGAGGGGACCCTGCAGAGAAAATACATTAAACCAAAACAGTCAGGAAACAAAGACATTTACAAGAAGGCAGAAGGAGGAGAGAGCAGCTTTTTAAGAAACAAAAAAGAAACAAAGAAAATGAGGATCAACAGAGTAAAGGTCGATAGTTTGACTTGATATCCATTATTGATCAAACTGGAGGCTTACAACTTGTGATGCCATGATCAATCTAGGAACTTGTGATGCCATGATCAATCTAGGAATTTGTTCAACTTCTTCAACTGAGACATACGTACTTTTTTCCGATCACGCCTCGCGTATTTCATTAAGCAGGATAGAGTTTTGCAAAGGAAACAAACACTGGGAACGGCAACCCACGGTTACTGAAACCCGAACACACGCACCCCATCAACCACATGAGGTTGTGATTACATGAAACAAATTTTGTGACTGCCGACTACTAGCGATATCCTACCAGAAAGCCAGAAGCACCCACAGCTGCCTGAAGCCTGCAAGACACCAGCTCTCTGCCTCATCATGGATTAGCGAAGCCAAAAGAGCCGCCGAGGTGGAGCACGCGTTTAACATCCGAGCGTTCCTTTCCTTCCACAACATCCACCCGATGAGCAAGAAGAGAGAATCGAAACCACGACGTAGTGGCTTGGGCACTTGCTTACGCGCTCGAAGCCACCGTTGTAGCGCTGGCTCATTGGAGGTGGCGACGGAGTCGTTGAGATGGTCTCGACGTCCTGATCACAAAGCACACAAGTGTTGAGTCCTACAGCCTATGCCGGAAGCGCCTATCCGCCGTCCAACATCGGCCGTGCATGAGAAGCCAAAAGAAGAACCGCACGTGGGGCGTGTTTGCATCCTCCAAATCTCCTTGGCGCCAAGAGGTGGAGAACATCCAAAGAACATAGCCCCATAAGCCGAAGCGGCAGTGTAGTTCTGATCGGCCGACAAGCGCCATGAGAAGATGTCAGGGCTGTCGTGCAGATGAACTCGCTCGATGATGTCGTAAATTTTTTGCAAATTCCAGGATCAGCTGCATGGTTCTAGGACCCGTGATATGATAGACCCAGGCATCTCTAGGGCAGCTCTAATCCAATTCCTGTTGCATCTCACTCCTGGAACTTATGTGACCCACTGACTCCACTCAATATTTTCCATAGTTGTCTCTTCTGCTAGGATTTGTGATTCTAGAGATACTTGGCAGCCAAATGACATGTGTATATAAATTTTGCAATTTTCAGCTACCGAAAGTGGCACAACGAGAACCTAGCTATTTATAGGTAGTATATGCAATCCCACGGTACAGTTGTGCAGAGTTTTTAGTTTCCTTTATTCAAAGGTCCAAAATGGCAAGAATGGCAAGAGGCCCAAACTTAATTTTGGATGAATTGTTGTAGGTGTGTTGCTCGAAATAAGATCAGTTACCATACGATAGGTTGGTGAGAAATTGAAGAGCTAAGGTCAGACGTAGGCACTCTTAGCTTGCCCATAAATAGCTCCCTTCTTCTCATAGTGCTATTTGGGTGGTCAACGAGAATTATATAAAGTCTAGAAGATGCGGGAGATGAAAGATGCCATCGCTCATGGACTGTGTTACTAGGACTGGGATGCAAAAGGAATCCGAGAGACATTAGGCAAAATCAACTTGGCACACAGTGGCGCTGTACTGGCCAAATCAGCCACTACATGTATGGCTACATGTGGGGTTCTAGAACAGACGTCATGTCTGTGGAAAGATCTATCCGCTGATGTGGTACATTTCAAAGTTGCAACCACTGAAAAAGACAGAAGTTGAGTGAAAGGATGTACACGTGGAGGAATCCACGTGTGACTTAGTCACGCCTTCGGTATTTCTGCCTTTTTCGACAATGGCTTGAGTATGTACCACTTTGTCTTCCTAGCACGTGCTACTACTATGCTCCGAAAATAATTCGTCTTTTTAATCTTGATATATCATGTTTGACCGTCCGTTTTATTCAGAATTTTTATACAAACATAATTTATTTTAATATGACTTATTATTTTATCATTAAAAATACTTTAATAATAGTTTATTTATTTTATAAGTTATAAATTTTTTTAAATTAGAGGGACGATCAAATATGATGTATCAAAGTCAAAAAGATGACTTATTTTTGAATGGAGAGAGTATCTTCTTAACATCTGTTTAACCTTGCGCCGAACTGCCGATGTTGTAGCAGCCAGCACAACACTGCGTTGGTTCATCTTCTAGTAATCAAATGGATGGGCCTTCGAATGCAGCCCCAAACCGCCAGTCCATACGTATAAAATTTTTAAAGGAGAAGATGATGACACCGTAGTCTGGCTACCATACAGATCAGACACTGCTGCTCATCACATCAGTGCGTTAAATTCCCTTCGCCATTGCGGCCCCTGCTGCCATCTGTATTCAGTAAGCAGCAGAGCACGGTACTTTTGACTACTGCAGAACGAAAATACTGTAGTTACGAGCGCCCGTGAAGTCTATTTTAAAAGTCTAGATTTTCATACTTACATATTTTTAAAAATTTAAAACTTTACATATCAACAGTACATCATTAGTTGGGTGTTATTGTTATGACGGGTATGAAAGGAGGAGGCCTGTCCGTGGCTAGTAGCGCATGCAGGAGATAGCCTCACGGCCAAGCCTGCCCGTGGCTAGCAGCACATGCAGGAGATAGCCTCACGGCCAACAAGTCTGCTATTTCTATTATTAGAGGATTATTATTATTATTAAAAGGTTATTTCTATTTTTAGAGGGAGAAACCAGCTATATATATTTGTAAAGACAATCTGCATCAATCAAGCTGAAATATTATTGTTTCTCGGCTTTTCAAGGGAGCCGGGAGTTCTATCGTGTCCCTGCCCTAATTTCCCATCCACGCACAAGCCACGGCGCCGCCGTGTCGTCTTCCGCGAGCACTCCGTCCCCGACCTTCTGTCCAGCACTCATACAACCTGAGATCGATCCCAGGCCGGAGTAGAGCACCTACCAACCTGGTATCGGACTTGGCCATGTCGATCCCGCTACCCTCCACCACCGTGCCGCCACTCTCCGGATGGATGCACCGAGCACCACCGCGCCACTGACCGCGGTCTCCTCGTCGGCCATGCTGCCGCAACCCTCGCTGCCCCTGGCCACGGGGGTCTCGTCCTCCTCCGTGGGCGTCATGATGAACGAGCAGCTGACGGCGGTTGTTCTTGATCTCGGCAAGATGGTTGCCGGGATTCATGCGTTCCTGCTGGGGCCGCAGTCCTCCATGCCACCGACGTCCCAGCAGTAGCTACTGCTGACATCCCAGCAGCAGCTACTGCCGCCGCCGCCGAATCCCCCAACGTCGACAACAGCCCTGTTCTCCTACGGAATGCCACCTGATGACACGACGACCACCACCTCTCCGCCCACGGGTGTTCCGATCCAGGACATCCGGTTTCCCCACTCGCCATCCCCGTTACCGGCGTGGCTCAGGGACGCAGCGCCGTCGGTCTACACCACCACGCCGGCGTGCACCTCGGTCCCCCTGCTGCCCCACATCACGGCAGGGTTCGGCCATGGGGGAGTTCCAGCGTCGGGCACCCTCTACGGGGGGGGGGGGGTCGACGGGGCCCTCTTCCACGGCTCCAGCCTCTGGTCTGTCCCAACGACCGGCGCAATTCTATCGGCGGCCGCTCCCGAGGGTCTCGCCGCTGCGTTCCACGCGGCGGAGTTCCAGCCGAAGGGCTACAAATTGGACTTCACCACGTACGAAGGCTCCTTGATCCGCTGAACTGGCTTACACACTATGAGCAATTCTTCTGGGGCCAGCGCACCCCGGAGACCCAGCGGACGTGGATGACCTCATACCACCTCACCGGCGCCGCGCAAACATGGTACTATGCACTCTTGCTGGACGAGGGGAAGCCTTCCTGGGAGCGCTTTAAGGAGCTGTGCTGCCTTCGCTTCGGGCCGCCCATCTATGGCTCGCGGTTGGCCAAGTTGGGGCGCCTGCTGTTCCACTCCACGGTCCAGGAGTTCGCGGACCGCTTCCAGACGATCCTCGCGCACTCCCGGGACATCTCTACGCTGCAGAAGGCGGAGCTCTTTGTCGGCGGTCTCCCGGAACATATTCGGGTGGACGTCACGATGCGCGCTCCACCCGACCTCCAGTCGGCGATGTTCCTGGCCCGCACCTTTGAGAGCCACGCCACAGCCACAGCAGTGCTGCTCCAGCCTCAGCAGCAACGCGGCGCGCGTCCACCGCAGCGGCCGGCCCTTCCTCCACGCCATCAAGGGGCGGCCGTGGTTCCTGCCGGCGCGCAGGGCGCCCCAGCCCCGGCTGCAGTGGCCGCGGCTCCTGCTGCACAGGGCGCAGCAGCCCCGATGCGGCAATTCTGTCGCCTTTCGCCGGCCGAGATGCAGGATCGACGCCGCCAGGGACTCTGCTACAACTGCGACGAGCAGTATATTCGTAGGCACGTGTGCCCCCGCTTGTTCTTCCTAGAGGTGGATGACTTCATCGCGGACGACGGGGCACCAGTGGAGGATGTTGTGGACACGGCCTTGCCTGAGGAGCCGCACGTCGACGGAGCCGGAGCCGCTCACGCTCTTGTGGTTTCTGTGCATGCTCTTGGAGGGATCAGGACCTACCACACGCTGCTGCTTCCGGTGACGATCAAGGGCGAGCGACTCCTCGCCTTGTTGGACACTGGCTCCACCCACACCTTCCTCCAGGGAGCGGCCATGCGCCATCTTGGGCTTGCTCCCCATGGGGCGATCAGCTCCGAGTCACGACGGCCAGTGGCGAGAGCATGCCGTGCGAGGGGATCGCCCGCGACGTCCCCGTCATCATCGGCAAGGCGCCCTTCTCCATCACCTGCGTGGGCCTCATGCTCGGCTGTTTTGACTTCATCTTGGGTGTGAACTTCCTCGATGCCTTGGGGCCCCTCACCTGGGACTTTGAGGGACTCACCGTGTCCTTCCAGAAGGGTGGGCGCCGTGTCATGTGGCAGTGTGAGGCTCCTCCGGGCGCCCTCCTCCAGCAGCGTTCGTTGTCCGCGGGTGCGGCGGACTCGCCACAGCCGCTGCTAGACGAGCTTCTTCTCTAGCACAGTGCCATCTTTGACACGCCACACGGGCTTCCTCCGGCCTGCCCCTACGACCACCGCATTCACCTGTTACTGGGGACCGCTCCAGTAGCTATGCGGCCTTATCGGTACCCGCAGCCGCAGAAGGATGAGCTTGAGTGGCAGTGCGCCGCCATGTTGGAGCAGGGCATCATCCGCCCCAGTACTTCTCCATTTTCTACATCGGTTCTACTGGTGAAGAAGGCTGACGGGTCGTGGCGCTTTTGCATCGACTATCGGGCGCTCAACGACCGTACGTCCAAGGACAAGTTCCCGATCCCGATGGTTGATGAGCTCCTCGACGAGCTCCATGGGGCGCAATTCTTCACCAAGCTCGACCTCCACTCCGGGTACCACCAGGTGCGGATGCACCCAGCGGACGTCGAGAAGACTTCCTTTCGCACGCACCACGGCCACTTCGAGTTCCTGGTGATGCCATTTGGGCTCTCCAACGCCCCAGCAACCTTTCAGGCGTTGATGAACGATGTGCTTCGAGTTACCTGGATCATGTCATTAGGGCTTAATTAATGTTATTTTATGTGTTTAATAACTTTCTTAAATAATGTAGTTAACCCTAATAAACTTAGCAAGTATGTTTTGGGTGGCTTGCAACTTTATCGTGAAAGAAAGTTGTACTCAAGCCTTTAATCTGGTGATGCATCCATCGAGCATCATGTTTACTATTCAATCATGTTGAAGCATATCATTGTATCGTATAGTTTCCGATAACGGAGAATTTAACGTTGTCGCCCCAGATCCGAAGGAAGAGCAGACTCCAGAGATTGGAATTGATCCAGAGCCCGAGACCGTCTACCCCGAATATCAAGGCAAGCCCCGGATGCATTCAAACCCTATTCTATTTTATAAAAGTTTTACCGTTTCAGTTATGATATGTTGCATTAAGTAATAGGAGTTGAGTGAAAGCCCACCAACTGCATTACCTGTCTTACTTCCATATTCCTTGCTACCTGTTCTAAAAGATGCGTAGTGATGCTTAGCCCTGCTTAATTAATTAAGTGTTCAGAGGTAAAAGAATGAAAAAGATGAGATTGATTTTATCTGTTGGAATCATGCTTTTAGTTAATAAATTGAGTCCGGACGGCTAATTGCATTGGGAACAGAGTCCCTCTGTAGTGTTTCCGTCTGTTGATGCCCTAGGTCCCGTGTCGATGGTGAACTGGTGACATCGAGAAATTAGAAAATCCACATGCATGAAGTGATATACTGATGGTTGTAGCCGGGTATATCATGGAGTGACTTATAGTGGGCCAGAGATCCCACATATGTCATAGCGTGTTATACTGTGGGTTTAAATTCCCATGTATATCGGTGCACTGGGTCGAAGTGCTCATGTGTATCATGTGGTGATATATGGCTGCGGTTGTTATCCCGGTATATCGGTTCACCTGCTATGCTTAGGAGTTAGAGTCTCCTGCATATCAGTAACCTAGGTCCCAGCTGGGTATGAAAATGGATTCGAATTGCCGTTGCTTCTCGGAGAAGAAGACTCGATCGGTGTTCATTGTCGTAGTAACAACTTGAACAATGAGTAAGGTTTAAGAAGAAAGTTGGTTGGTAAATTTTGATTTTAGGCAAGACAGCTTTTCTTTCTTTCAAGCTTTTCTGCAAAATTTCTTATCTCCTGCAAACCTTACCTTGTCCCTCTAGCCTGCATTTCTTACGTCTTCACCCTTTTTTTTGTCGGGTCAGTCTTGTTGAGTACTTTTGTACTCAGGGTTTGTTGAACCCTTGTTGCAGGTGAGCATCATGGGCAGGAATGCTCCGCATCCTGCTGCATGACAATTGTCAAGGAAAGTGACGACGAATAGGATACCTCGCTCTTGGGCAGAGTATATAAACAAGGTTGATGTAATAAGTTATATCGTTATTCCACTGCTATATGGTTTGTAATAATCCAACTTATGGTTTGTAAAAGATTTATCAACTTATGTTAATGTAATTCTTTTGCTATTTTACTCCGATGTGTATTATTTGTATAAAACTATTGTAATACTACAATGTCTCTTTGTAATGATTGATACTGCTCGAAGAATCGTGGATGATTCGGGATTTACCCGACAGACCTTTTAAGCTTTATGGAACACATTCATGGTTATTTGAAGTCTTTTTAGACAGTAATCATGCGTGTTCATGCGTGTGGGCCATAGGATTTAGGAGGTTCTGCCACACGCATCTACGTGCCGGCCATCGACGACCTGCGCCACCAAGTGGTGGCTCTAGCACACTCGGCGGGGCACGAGGGGTTCCAGAAAACCCTTGTGCGCCTCTGGGGTGACTTCTACATACCTGGCGATCGACAGCTGGTGCATGACTTCGTCCACTCCTGCGATGTGTGCCAACGAAACAAGACACCGACGACTCAGCCGGCCGGCCTGCTGCAACCCTTGGACGTTCTGTCCCAGGTGTGGGCGGACATCTCCATGGACTTCATCGAGGGCCTGCCGAAGGTAAACGGCAAATTGGTGATTCTGACGGTGGTGGATCGTTTCTTGAAGTATGCCCACTTCATCGCCCTCAGCCACCCCTACACCGCCGCTTCGGTCGCCCGCGCCTTCTTCGAGGGGATCGTGCGCCTGCACGGTTTCCCCTCCTCCATCGTCAGCGATCGCGACCCTGTCTTCACCAGCAACATGTGGCATGATCTCTTCAAATGTGCAGGTGTTAAACAGTGGCTAAGCACGGCTTTCCATCCCCAGATGGACGGCCAGTCGAGGTCGTCAACAAGGTGATCGCGATGTACCTATGTTGTGCGACCGGTGATCGGCCGCGCTCGTGGGGGGACTGGCTCCCTTGGGCCGAGTACTGCTACAACACCTCGTTCCACTCCGCGCTCCGGGCAACGCCATTCGAAATGGTGTATGACCGCCCCCCCACCTCCTCTTCTTCCGCACCAGGAGGGGGCGGCCCAGACAGAGGCGGTGGCGCCATGCTGCGGGATCGCGACGCGTTCTTGGAGGAGGTTCGTGAGCATCTCCTTCAAGCGCAGCAGTACGCCAAGAGGTACTACGACGAGCACCACCGCGAGGTGGAGTTTGAGGTGGGCGCATGGGTGTTGCTTCACCTGCTGCACCGACCCACCCATGCCCTCGCCTCGCCGTCGAAGGGCAAGCTCCGTCCACGCTACGCCGGGCCGTTCCAGATCGTCGAACGCGTTGGCCCGGTGGCTTACCACCTTCGAATTCCTGCGGAGGCGCACCTGCACGACGTCTTTTCATGTGGGGCTGTTGAAGCCCTACAACTACACCGGCGCCCCTCCATCCGGCCCTGCCGTGCTACCCCCAATCCATGACGGCCAGTTGCTACCGGCGCCCGAGCGGGTACTGCGCACCCAGCAGCGCCGGGGTGTTTGGCGCCTGCTGATCAAGTGGCAAGGTCTCCCAGAAGATGACGCCACGTGGGAGCCACTCGCGGACTTCAAGACTCTCTACCCCGATGTCCAGCTCGAGGACGAGTTGTTTGCCGAGGCGGGGAGAGATGTTATGACAGGCTTGCAGTATGAAAGGAGGAGGCCTGCCCGTGGCTAGTAGCGCATGCAGGAGATATCCTCACGGCCAAGCCTGCCCGTGGCTAGCAGCGCATGCAGGAGATAGCCCCACGGCCAACAAGTCTGCTATTTCTATTATTAGAGGATTATTATTATTGTTAGAAGGTTATTTCTATTTTTAGAGGGAGAAACCAGTTATATATATTTATAAAAACAATCTACATCAATCAAGCTGAAACATTATTGTTTCTCAGCTTCCCAAGGGAGCCGGGAGTTCTATCGTGTCCCTGCCCTAATTTCCCATCCACGCACAAGCCACGGCGCCGCCGCGTCGTCTTCCGCGAGCACTCCATCCCCGACCTTCTGTCCAGCACGCGTACAACCTGAGATCGATCCCAGGCCAGCACCTACTAGTTATATCAAAGTTTGAGATTCAAATAACTTTTGTAAAAATTTATAAGAAAAAAACAAATTTCAGAGACTACTCCTGTTTTGATGATTTGTGTGCTCTGTCAACTGGGCCGAAGGAGATGAACCACAGTCTATCTAGCATCATCTCCAAAGCATGAAGATGGACCCAGCCGCCGAAACAATGGCATCAACAGGCCGAGTCTCCGTACGTATGTCCTGCCCGGGCTGGGTTAAGCAGTGAGTGTGTGTGTATGCGCGCAAGCAGGACTGCGAGCCACCATACATATTTCTCTCCCCAGTGTGGAGAGGGGAGGATGGACAGTTTTGTAAACAATCTCACCACTCTAAAACCAAGCTTTCTTCGTCATCTCTTTCTCTTCTTCTTCTTCTCCCCTGCTTCGTTATTCAGATTTCGTTTTCGGGTGTCTGCTAACAAAGTTCCCATCGCACTGAAGTAGTAAATAGACGGTCCATCAGTGCCACTAATAGCCACTTAAATAGTACTATTGTTGCTTCTCTTCTCTGAACCTATATAAATAATAAGCTAGGCAGGAGCTGGACCACAGGATAGTTGGTGAAGAACTTAAAGTCTCTCGGCCAGTTCTTCATGCAATTACTACTCATAAATATCTAGCACTTCATATGGTGCCTTGTGACAAAACAGATGGTAGAGGAGCGAGGAGGGATATGTTAGAATACCATTTTCCATTGGCGTTTTCTATGGAATAGGATGCAGTTGGAACTTAGGGAACAAGGTGGTAGCAAATGCTGGCTCAAAATGAATTCTGATCTCTGTTCTGTCCAATAATGGCCGCACGCCTGCACTCATGGCTGCCCATGGCAGGATGGTGTGAAGTTTCCAAATGTTTGTGGAGCCTGTGATGACTGGCAGCTGAGGTGCATCCTAGCTAGAGCGACTTAATCAAATGGGAGGCTGGAATGTTCTTAGAATGACATGGAGCATGTGCTGCATCAGAGGTTTTTACGTACCTAAAATACTTAGGATGCCATTGTTGATCCACATGTTTGGACCTAATTTAACGAATGCTAACCCTGCTGGCAATTCTTGGGCTGCTGCAGCAACCAGAACTGTGTAGCTCAGCGCCTTTTAGCCTTCATCTCATATGCCAATCAGATATATGAGATCATGAGATGCATGCCTTCCACTACTATATCCCTTGAAATATTGCTGGGTTTAATTTCTCTTTGAATCATTTGTTTTTCCTATGAGAACAAAGTGATTTCTATTAATTTTTATTTTTCTGTACAATTTCCGTGAAATTGCAACATTCCAAAGTGATCCTACACGTTGGACCGTGGAATGATGCATATCATCACATTTTTTACGCAACCCTAAATCACGGGTCTTAATGAGTGACGATGCAACAATCAGTGACAAGGACTGATCATTAACAAAATGGAGCTCTTCCGTAGAGTTGCAATGGCCAGTGGAGAGGAACAAAGAAAGCTGTGCCCGGCACACGCTGCTATGCTCCGAAGTAGTCCAAACGCACCATCGCTGAACACATCACGGATGCGCCGGTCCCTGTGTTGTGCCCAGCGGGAACGGTTGCCCACTGGCTACCTGAGATTGACGATCGAAGCGAGCTGTGCTGTTGTGCAGAGAGACCAGCAAGAGGAGAGCCACTGCCTGTGGATGCAGCGGGCCAACATCAACATCTAATCTGATCATGGCGTTGGCATGAAGAACCATTTTGTTGCTTGCTTGGTTGCTACCTCGTGGAGGATGAGGCTCTTCGATCCAAATTCCTTTTACCTCTCACTCCCACAACATACATGGCCTGCTAATAATGGCACATACTAGTATTTCTTTTTTGCCGTTCTGTACTTGGCATCTGAATGATATACACACAACCTTTTGCATTTTTGAGATACTGGTCATGGGTCATGCCAGAGAGAACCTCTAGCCTATATTTATAGGTAGGATGCAGAGCCCCATGGTACAATTGTTTACGGCGTTCCTATCGGTTCTTTTATTAATTTTCCTTGTTCAACGCTACAAAATAGAAAGACACTAATTTGGATAATCCTTGCGAGTAAAAAGAAAATCAGACAAAGTTAGCCGTCTTTACTGTATATACAAGTACTAGTGTTCTGGTCATGGATATATATTAGCTGATGACTGATGAGCCAGGTGTTGCTTGAATTAAACAAGTTAAGTTACTAGCTGGAGGCCGGACGGGTGGGTGGAGAACTTAATTCTCTCCTGCAAACCATACCTGCTTACCTTAGATAAATACTTGACGCACGGAGAGAAACTAATGGCCTCAAAGTCTGTATATATAGAAACGTTAATATATGGCTAGGACACCTCCTCACGGCGCCCTGTGACTATCGAAAATTCATGGTGAAGTGCGAGGAGCCAAGGAGGGAGACGAGAGGATATATACCAACTGCAATTGGCGTTTCTATGGAGTGGGATGCACCTGGAATTTATTAGGGAACAAGGTGCCACGAAACAGGTGTGGTGCGGTGCCACGGTGATGCTCTAGAAGCATCTGCAATGCTAGCTCCCGGCACTCGCTTGCAGTGGCTGGGTTCAAGGTTCCAGGCTTCCAGCTCGCTGGTGCGGGGGATCTCGCCCGATGCCCGGTGGCGGCTGGTGTCTGCGCTTGGACTTGCCTGGCGGGGGACCTTAATCAGAAACTCGAATACTTCTCTGCGTAATGAATTTTTCCACGTGTTTTTTCTCGACACGCACAAAAAAATTAGAATTTTTCTATGTGTTTCTAAACATACCGTCAGAAAAATACAAAAACACACATAAAAATTGCATGATTCTTCCGTGCGTGACGATGCACACACAGAAAAATTAGGTACTCACAGGAAAATAGAAAATTTTGGATTTTTCTGTCGGTGTTTGTAAAACTCACAAAAATAGAATATACGCACAGAAAAATTAAAATTATTCCGTGGGTTTCTATAATGTACCAATAAAAGAAAATAAAAAAGAAAAATAGTCTTGGTCCTTGTAATTAGAGGGCACCTCCAAAAATAGCTCCGTTGTTGGCCCAGTAAAAACTGGGGCAGCCCACTTCGGCCCGGTTGGAAGGTCAGAGTATATATATTCGTAAAACCCTAGCCAACTCCTCCGGCCACTCTTTCCAATCCGCGCCGCTTTCCACCGGCAGTATCGCGCTCGCACTCACCTGCTCGCCTCGCCTCCCTCGGTCCCTCCGATGCACTCTCCCTCACTCTGTCGCACACGGCCGCCGACGGCGCACCTCCCTCAGGCACGGCGGCCCTCCCTATCCACCCTCCCTCTCCCTCTCGCGGGTCCGGTGGCCCTCCCTCTCAGCTCTCCGTAACTTCGTGGATCCGGCAGGGCGTGGGCGATGCGGTCCCCGTGGCGGCGCTCCACCTCCTCCACCAGTAGATCAACTCTGGCGGCGGCATGGGCCTCGGTTTGTCGAGATCCAGGAGGACTACGTCAAGGACGAGCTCGGAGCTGCGTGGGACGGAGGAGGTGAAGTGGTGCCGAGCGACGCTGCAAGCTGCTCAAGCCCCCGGCATCCGTCGCGCTGCACCGCCACTCCCACCCGCTCGTCGACGTGCTGCTGCTCGAGGCCGACTCCAATGTCACTACAGTGTGAGTTCCTGCTATTTGATTTTGTATGTGCAATCCAACTTAGGCAGCTTTGTTGTTTGTTTCGAATTTTAGATGTGTCCTGAGTTAATTCAGAGCTTTGTTGTTTGTTTCAAATTTTAGTTATATCCTTATATAACTTAGTTGCTTGGATTTGTTGTTGAAATGTAACAATTGCAGTAAGATTCTCACTCATTTCAAAGTATAAACAAATGACCTCAAATTTGTTTAGCATTAATTTACAAAATATTGTTATATGAACCAAACTCCCTGTTAAAGTTTATATGTTAGATAGATGCTTCAATGATAGTATTACACTCTATTGCTGCATAATGGCCATACGAAAGAGTTTCTGCTACTACTTGTTGTTGATGGATGCCAGTCTAATGTTCTATGTTTGATGTATCTCATTGTGAAAAGTGCTTGAAGCCTTGAGTAGTATATTACATGCCTTCTTATTTCTATTGAAAATTCTATGGATGGAGATATGTTAAATTTCCTCTTTAACAGGAGTGTATGTTCGTCAGAGGTGGTGACTGGAACAATGGAGGGAGCAGTCACCTAGAAACTCTTCCAGTTATGACGCCGGTCGAGTCACTAGATGAATGGGCAAACTTGCTTAATAGGTAGTGCTTTCTTTGTTGTCTTAACAAGAGTGTATGTTCTGCAGAGGTGGTGACTTAACAATACTAGTGCTTTTAACAATACAGGTAGAGATTGCAGCAGAGGATGACAAGATGAAAGGTACTGAGCTAGCTAGAGTATGCAAGAATTGCTGATTTTTGTTCTATGCTGAAGAAAAAACCCAACTTAGAAAAAGTGAGATATTAGAGGAAGGTCCAGGGTTCGAGCCCCGGCCTCCGCACATTATGTGCGGGTATGGCTTGGCGCAGAAATCCCTTCTCCAGACCCCGCACAGCGCGGGAGCCTACGGCACTGGGTACGCCCTTTTTTTTGTGAGGATTAACGCACAAAAAAATTGGTTATTAATCTGGTGGAACTAATTTTTTTGTGCGTGTACTACACAAAGAAAAATTATTTTCTGAAGGCGAACACACAGAAAAATTCACAAATTGAATTTTTCTGTGAACATATTTCTATGTGTATTTTTCCTGACGGGATTCGTATTTTCTCATGTGTTTTTGCACACATAGAAAAATCCTGAGTTTCCAGCAGTGACTCGTCGTCAGCATCCATGGTTGCCAAGATCAAGCTTGTGCCGCCTGTGGCGGCCGCGATGGGGATGCGGAGAAAGAAGCGAGTCGCACGTGATGGCACCCGCACAGCCGTCGGCAATTTTGTTGATCATGGCGCTGGCCTGCAGTACCATTTTGTTGCTTGCTTGGCTGCTACCTCGTGGAGCTATATGAGTCTCTTCAATCCGCATTTGTGTTACATGACCCAAAAATGACAGTCAGTATTGTTACACCCTAGTTTTTAAAGAAGATCAGAGGTCGTCATATGTGTGCCCAGAAAGTTCACATATACAACAGAAAAATAGTAATATCAGAAAAACAATATATTATATAGCGAAAATATATATATTTAACACTTACACAATCAGAGTAACGCGGAAGCTGGCTAAGACTTCTCTTCAGTCTTCATTCTTCTCAGAGACTGTTGATTGGGGGCTCCGTATGCAAAACATTTTTAATACCTAACTTCTTTATCCTTTCTTTGAGAAACACTTTACTACAAACTATAGCAAGAGTGAGTTCCATGATGAAACTCAGCAAGTACAGACGGAAAGTATTGACATGCAAGGCTAGTACAAGGTAAAGCTGAAAGGTATACTGTGGTAGCATTTTAAAGTTAAACAATTAAGATTTTACTTATTGCAACCTCTTCTCTAATCAACTTGGTTGAAACACCCAACCCTTTATTAAGGTTCAAGTAATAATAAAGTGTCATTTATCATCATAGATATAAACATAAATCATTAACACATTAAACATGAGATAGCCATCTCAAAAGAACACAGGATAGCCATCCTGATAAAACCCAAGGTAGCAACCTCAGCAACATCATCACGATTTCACAGCTTAAACCATTTGGCTAATCATGCGAGGATCCGGGCTGCTCGTGACCGTGAGCACGGACGATATATCGATTTTTAACTCTGCGCAGAGGTGTACACTTTCACTCCAGATTATGATTACTCTTTATGCCCGAGGTTACAAGTCTCTTAGCCCATTACCAAGATAGGCTGGCAGAGGTCACAACGAGGCTTTTCACAGGGTCATAGGCAGTAACAACTCGCTAGCCTTGAGTCCAAGCATATGGGCGACTTCCCCATGAGGCCGCCCCCATCACGGATCTCTAGCCCCTCCCATACTAAATACTTGTAAACAAGCCCCAGCGACCATAGCTATAGCCACCCGTCGGTAAGCTGTTCATCCTGCCCATGATGGTCCTGCTAATCGACCAAGCCAGAGCCCATTAACCTGGAGATGTATGGACGTCCCAGGTTGCCGCTCCATGAAAGGACCCAAGGGGGAGGAGATACGGATGCCCCCGTCGCTACGAGCCCACTGACATCCATTCCCCCTTCTTTCACCGCTTAATAAAGATAAAACTTGCTTCTTAAAACATGTTGGAGCCGTGGGCTCTTCGCTTTGGCCGTTGGAGAAGTCGATGCATGTCCGCATCGTTGGTTGGCGGTGAAAGGTGAGATAGAGCACTAGTGACCTAAAACCTAACAACTAATACCCCCATAGGATAACTTTGGGTAAAGTGGCTAGTAAATCCTATGGTTTGCCGATTTAGGACACATGCAGTGAATTTACTTAAACATAAATAGGCGCAATATGTTCAAAAGAATGCCTGCACTTACCTTAAATCCAAAGTCTAGCTGCTCTTCTGGCCTCCAGCTTCAGCTGCACTTGTCGGTCCTCTGCTTAGTCTTCGGCGTTAACAAACCGCTATTCGTCTAGTCGCAGCAACCAAACAACACAAACAAACACACAAAAAGATAAGACTAAGAACAATACACCAATCAAAAGGGGAACTAAAAACAGAACGGTCTAAATGGACAAACTCGATGCTACGATCGTAAGAGCGCGAGAACGACAAATGATGGATCTATCGTTAAAGAAAACACGACTATCGAGGTACTTGCAACAAGCACAGATACAAAATTTAAGATTGATACATTTACTAAAGCAAGATGCAGAACATATAAGAAAGACATAAAGTCAAATCAGTTGGATGATGTTGAAATGTAAAGCAGGGTTAAACATTAGTAATACTCTATTTATAAGCAATTATATTATCTAAGCCAATTAAACATTCATAATTTATAAAGCTTAGAACATGCAAGAGCATTAAAGAAAATATCATATGCTTAAAAATTAATTTAAGCAGGACATAAACAACAAGACATGTTGATATTAAACATAGAGCATTTATGATTCAAGGTTGAACTAAGTATGCCATTAACGAAAAGACATTATTGATGATATAAAACATATTAGCATTAAAGACCGAAGTGAAAGTAAACTAAGTCAAACACTAACATGATCCAACTTATAAGCATGTGAGAACTACTATAAGAAACATAACAAGTTTCAATGTAAAACTACACAAGGCATAATTAAAAAGAAGCATGTAAATTGGTACTAGTCATATTGACAGGTATGTACGAACACTCAAGGTATAAACCTAAAATTACTTTTACACAAGAGAGCATAAATTAATTAAACAAGATTACTTACATAGACACATGATGTGACAAACATTATTCATAACAAGCAACATACGTCGACACGTTCGCAAAGCAACGAGAACGAAAAATGCAACCCTAGGTTACTTTTAATTAGAAGACTATTAAATAGTTATCAATCAAAGGCATTTAAATAAATAAATTTATAAATTAGAGACATGATAAATTTTACTACTCCTACGTAGATTGCGACGACACGAAACTAACGCAACTGGAATCACTCAAATCGTAGTTAAAACGGTGAAATGGCGGGGATTAAACGATCGATGGCATAACTGTAAATAACTGCTGGGTGGCAAAATTGTAAATAGATCATCTTCTACCTTTGACTGTTGGAGATGGCAGCCACGGGGCTGCTGTGCCAGCACCGGAGCCGAGGGGAGCCTGGCCGGGGGCTTGCTGGCCGGGTGAGGCCAGCGGCTGCCGGGGCGGCACCGCGGGGCGGGACAGGGCCAGCTGGCGGCGGCCACGCATGGCCGGCGGAGGCTGCGCAGGCGGCGGTGGCCACGTAGGGCCGGCGGTCGGGGCTGGCTGGCGGGCAGCGGCCGATGGCGGCCGGCACAGCGCGCACGCGGCCTGGCAGCGGCGGGCCGGGACGGGCCGACCTGCGCACAGCACTGCTGTCGACGGCCTGCTGTGGCCGGCGGCGGCCGGCTGCTGCCGGCGGCGGCCAGCTGCCGCGTGCGGAGAGCGGCGGGCGTGGGCCGCACAAGGCCGAGGGTGGCCCTCAGGGCGGCGCGCGAGGCCGTTGTGGACGGGAACGAAGAAGGACCTCCAATGGAAGACCTCGCCGGAAAAGAGAAGGATGAGTTAGGGAAACCATCATATGGGCATGGAATCGTAAAACAAAAGGCGTGCCGGTATAGAGAAGATCGAAACGAACCTTTTGGTGGTGTCGGTTCTCGCGGAGGACGGAGGAGATGGCCGAAAAAGCTCGCCGAACGTTCGCCGAAACCCTAGCCGAGATGAACTTCGACGATCAATTCTGGGAGCCACGAGTGGCGGCTCGCGAAGGGGTTTTCTAATCTGGAACCAGCGCGTCAAGGAATATATATATATTCCTAGGGTTTGGAGCCGGGAGAAAATCAGATATTTTTAATAATTTCGGGAATTATAGAAAAGCATTTTCAGTGCGAAAATAATTCTAGAAAAAGCTGAAATTATTTTAAAGCCCTGAAAAATATTTCCTTAACTCCAAAAATTATGGAAAAATACCCAAAGGTAGATTGAGACATGATGAATCCAAATAAAATATTTATAGCTCATAGGAAGGATATTTTGGAGCATCAAAAATTGGAAAAACTCTTGGATAAATAGAAAAATACACGGGAAAAGTCTAGAAAATTCCCGGGAAGGATCGATCAACGTCAAAACACGTTTTCGATAACTTAACACACTAAAAACACAAAGCACAAGCAACACGTGAGCATCCCATTAACAAAACTCATTCAATTATTTTTTAAAAAAATATAGAAAAGCACACTATATTTAGCGCTTTCTAATAACAACCCAAAATTCAAATTTTGGAGTGTTATAGATCTACCCCACTTAACATGAATCTCGTCTCGAGATTCGAGGAGACTTAAGAGAAAGAAGACAAAGCAGGTTATAAAGTTGCTTTGGCACTTACGAGATAAGGATTCAGGGAGTACCAAAAGGGCTAACAAGGGAGTCATAAATTGACTTTCAATAATAACTTGAAGACTTTCAAGTGCGAGTAGTCATCGAGGCTCGGCGAAAGCTCGACGACTAGATATGAAATATAACCGACAATAGAGGTAAAGGTTGACGCTGAGAGTCGTTGACACAAAGCTTATAAATAAATCTCTATGTCTTTATGAGATGTATGGTCCAATGTCATTATTGGTAGAGAAAAGATAAAGGTGGAGATTGATGCTATGGTTCTTTGAATTCCTTGATTCAAGATGTACGAGACATGCGGTGGATGAATTATGAATTAGCAAAGAGAATAAGGATTGATTACTTCAGGCCTTCATGTTTTCCTTACTTCCAGTCCTATGAGATGTTAGAATAAGAAGTAAGGGTTAGCAAAAGATGATTACAAGATACAGTTTGATCCTTAGATCTTGTAGTCTTGTGACTCGGGACATAAGAGGTTGATGAGATGTAGAACAGAATCGAGTATTGTGAAATGATGAAAAGAAAAGCCAATACAGGCATTTAGATCTTTATGTCTCATGACCAGAGGTGCTCAAGATTGATTGAAGTTGGTAGCGAATGCTACCCCACTTAATAGAATTCTTGCTTGAGTCCGAGAGGAATGATGAGAACACCAGCTTGCCAGAACCTCTTTAGAAGATCTCTTCCGAGATTTGGTCTTTAAGTCACTCAATAGAAAAGTTGAGGTGTTATAAGTATTTTTCTTGAATGTAGGCTGCGCTTTGGTATGTCGTTTCTATACTTGGCATTGAATGATGGACACAATCTTTTGCATTTTTAGCTTCCGGTTATGGGTCATGGCAGAGAGAACCTAGCTTATATTTATAGGTAGGATGATGCAACCCCATGATATACTTGTGTAGGGCGTTCCATTGTCCCTCTCGTCCGTATTAGTTTTATTACTTTTTCAGAACTACAAAATAGAAAGCCACTAATTTGGATAATCCTTGCGAGTAAAAATATCAGACGAGGTAAGCGGTATTTACTAAGTTCTAGTTAGGACATGGTGTGGCAGATCCAGCCCAGGCCGCCCGCCCCCCCCCCCCCCCCAGGCTCATTTCACCATGTAATTACTGTAGTAGTAGCTTCAAATTTTCACTAAATATCACTGCTAATCACCATTATTTATTGGTTAGCCCCCTCAAGATGTCAGCCTGGATCCGCCAATGCTAGGACTAGTGTTTTAGTCGTGGGCATATTATTAGCTGATGAGCCAGGTGTATAATACAAGTTACTGGAGGAGTGGAGGTGGGACAGGTGGGTGCAAAACGTAAGTCTCTATCTGCAAACCGCTCTTTACCCCCACAGAGAGAAATAATGGCCGTTTTTTTGGCATACTGGCGTCCATCGAAGATGTGTCTTCACCAAGATGCGGACCACGCGGTGCAGGGTTCTGCACCCAATTTTTTTCCCCTCCACCAAGGACAGTAGCTCATCAACAACAATAGAACACCCCCGTGAGCCAGACCGCTTCATCAGGTGCAACAAGCCAATGTGTGAGCACCTGATGTTTTCATGCCCCTGACCTACACAACCAACCATTTTACAGCTGAGTTGCAGCAGTGTGCAAGATTTCACCAAATGGCCCATTGACACCACTCATGTTTTCCCTAATTGTGTCTTCTTCAATCTATGATTCTAGACTTGGCAGCCAAATGATATGTATACAACTTTTGCAATTTTCAGCTGCTAGTCATGGCACAACTTGAACCTAGCTATTTATAGGCAGTATGCAATCCCACGGTACAATTGTGTATACAATTTTCAGTTTTCTTTGCTCAAAAATCCAAAATGGTAAGTGGTCCAACCTTAATTTAGGATAAATTGATTTAGGTGCTCTCGAGATAAGATCCGTTTGTTTGACGAGATTTTGTACAACATTTTTTTTTTATTGTGTAAGTGTACTCGTTGTACAAAATCACAAGCTCGGAGCTAACATATAATTGTGAATGTATACTCGTGTTTTAAGTTAGCCCGAGCTGACAGCCAGCATGGGCATCCATGCAAGAACAAAGAAAGCTAGCAAGTCGTATTGGCTTCTTGATATGTTTTCATGCACGGTTGTTCACATATGCCAAAAGGAGCTACTTGTCAGCGGCTTGCGTGGGCATATATAACATACTAAACAGAAGGTTCTTCATTTTTTGTTTATTTTGCATATATTTTTCTCCTTTGTTGATTGTCAGCATACATTTTTTTTATTGCATACCAAACACACACACACCACCAACAACAACAACACCACCACACTCTCCCTGCTAGGCTATAGCTGCAATAAAGGATTTGGGCTGCCATGGGACGTCACCAGAAGGACCAGGGCAACAACCTGGCGAATGGAGCTCATGATGAGCCACCACATCACGCAACACACGACTGACGCTGGACGCGTCTCCGCTGGGGGCAGTGGGAAGATGGCTTGGGCCACTCCTAAGCAGCGAGGTGACCATGCCACTCGCGCTTCCTGACATGAGGCGACACACACTCCGGGGAAAACTATTGAAGAAGAGCAAGAAAGGGCTACCTGGTGCAACACAAGTTGTGCTAAGTGTGAAGCCTCTTGCCACCCCGGAAGGTGACAACAAGGGACCAAGAAAAACACACAATGCCAGCGAGGATTCACCTTGTTACACAGAGGTGGATGGCTATTCTCCAAGTTCCTCGGATGCTGAAGCAAGCTCAAAAAAAAAAAAAAGAAAAATCCAAGTTCAATGTCAAATGGTCACCAAAAGATGTGGCCGGCAAAAAAGACTCCAAGCTCAATATCAAGTGGTCACCCAAAATATGTGGCTGGAAAGCTCAACTCAAGTCCAGCATCAAATGGAAGGCGGAGGTAGTCATTCACCATCCTCGGCAACAGTGATGGCAATTTCCTTAGCCCCGACGATCATCACTACGGACGTCCTAGCTGGTGGCTCCCTGAAGGCCAGGGCAGTTTAATTCATGTGGTAGCATGAGTTGCATGCGCCAGTACACAAGATGAGTTAAAAGAAAGAAGGCTAAATAAGCAACAGTGACCATTAGGCCATGAGATGCAGCTTGTGCGCGCGCATATGCGCCATGGCAGCAACCACGGTGCTTAGTTGGCCCAATGGCGCTATGCCGCTATCATCCTGCACAAGATGGCATCCGGGGCGTAGCGCGTCGCTGCTCCAGTGACAGCAACAGAGCACGCAGCCCCGATGGCCACTACATCGACATCGTTCCAGCTATTAATTTAGCAGCTTGGGCGTGTGCACAGCTTCAATATGATGAGGTGGCCATAACCATGCCCCAGCACTGATTCCTTCAGGGTTCAGGCTGCTCACAAGCTCGAACTGCCGTTACAGAGCCTGGCGTCCTTCCTCCATCAACCATTGCATGGGCCTGGAGCTCTGGACTCTCCGTCCAACAACGTCAAGATGACATTGGGGTGCTACAACGCCCTCTCATAACAGCGATACATCTCCCTCGTCGACGGGCGCTGCATCTCTACTCATCCGTGATCACTTCAGCAGCTCGGCATTTTACCCGTGGGCGTGTATCAATTCGATGGCGAGTTGGACCAGCCATTCACAGAGGCTAGCTGTCAATTGTCATGGTGCTTCCACCAACAGCCTCAACACGACGGACGCAATGGTCAAGCAGCAGCAGAGCAGCTCTATGCCTCTCTCCATCCGAGAGGCTTCCTGCCTCTTATGGTGATCATATGGCAGCTCAGCAAGCTTGACGCCATGACTCTATCACTGACCCCTGCAGTACGTTGCAGTCGCTTGCAAAGTTCGGTGCGACAACTCTTGGCAACCATCTGCACCTACGCTGCGGCAATAGTTCACATGGTGGCATCATATGTATATGCACCAGTCTCATGAGCTCAACAAGCTAGTTAACAAACATGCATTACACGCCTGTGCACTCATAGATATATGTGCATGGTCAATTCAAGCACAATAAATAAATACAATGGAGCATGGACAGTGCCCTAATATTTGTAATGTTCATGAATTGAATTCAAATTCAAAAAAAAGAAGTCATTAAAATCCAAGGCTGCAGATTGTTGCATTGCGCCTCGGTCAGATGGTTTCTCACCAAGTCGGGGTTCGAATTTGCTCCGCATTCGAATCCAACTTGGTGGGGGGGCATTTGTTTGATGAGATTTTGTACAACATTTTTTCTTATTGTGTAAGTGTACTCGTTGTACAAAATCACAAGCTCGGAGCTAACATATAAATGTGAATGTAAACTCGTGTTTTAAGTTAGCCCGAGCTGACAGCCAGCATGGACATCCATGCAAGAACAAAGAAAGCTAGCAAGTCGTATTGGCTTCTTGATATGTTTTCATGCACGGTTGTTCACATATGCCAAAAGGAGCTACTTGTCAGCGGCTTGCGTGGGCATATATAACATACTTACAGAAGCGCCATGCATATATGTGCGTCGATGTGCAAACAAAGAAGCTAACAAGCACGCAGGAAGCTAGCAGGCTTCTTCATGTAAAGAGAAGGAGAGAGAGGCTTGCATATATGCATATATGCGCCTCGACATGCAAATGGAAGAAGCTAGCAAGTGCAGCCATGATATGTATGTGCACCTGTATATATACGACTGGAACCGGCAGACGTCCACGCAGGCAGCTTTACCACGTGTATCACGAAGCTTTACCACGTGTAGATAAGCACGCAAGCCGAGCCAGCGCCGGATATCTCGTGCGCGTCCAACAAACTCCGGCGGCGCGTGTGTGCGGCTCCAGAGACCGGCTGCTACCCTAAGCCGCTGCCTATATAAAGAAGGCCTCTATTAATTCCACGGGAGAGGCTAGTGACGCCTGGCCATTTGGATCAGGCAGCCGTCACCAGGGCGCCATTCATCCGTAGGCACGGAGCGGATCAACGGAGCGAGGATGGCCGGCAGATCACATCGCGCTGCCGCCATGACCAAGAGGAGATGACTGCACATCGGCCTATTGCTGTGCCGAGGAGAACGGAGAAGAGAAGGCAGCCACACGTACACGGCGCCCTTGTTTCGGCCACGCAAAGAGGCCCCGGCCAAGTGGTCGCTCGAGCAGATCATGGCACTTCGCATCCGCAAAGCAGCCAACGCGCCGTCAGGCTCTTCTTCACGGGAGAGAAGCAGGAAGCGCGTCTTCACGATCCACAACACCGACGTCAAGCTAGAAGGCGGCCGGCGTCTTCATCACCCAGGGCGTTCCTGAAGCCAGATCGGAGCTGGAGGACATGGCGTGCATGGCGTTTTCCCTAGGCTACCACGCGGCGACCAGATGATGAAGATGGCGCCCCGGACAGCGAGCGCGTCATGAGTGCACGGAGCATCGCCGGCGGGCTTCAGCTTGCCGGTGTCGTACATGCCCTTCGAACCGGAGGCCGAGATATGAACGAGGCCACCACGCACAAACTACATACACCAAGATGCATGCGTCCATACATGCACGTATGGGTCAGGCAGGCTTTGATTTTAGAGCGCCGTGGGGCTCCTTCTCTTTGCCATTCACCGATATACCGGCAGCACCATGGCGAGGCGCTCCCTGGAAACTGCCTCTTCTGTTGCAACAACACGAGGGGGAAGGATCGCCGCCAGGCTGCTCCCGTCTATTATGACGCCCGGCTTATGCGATCAGCCGCCGCCCCGGCGATGTCCATCAGAAGCTCGGAGCGGACTACCAAGGATCAGGAACAGGCCTGGCCTTAACTCATATGCGCCCGGACGCTGGCGACGATGACAAGATGGAGAGCGGGGACTGGGCATCAAGTAGCGCCGCCAGGCTGCTCAGGACGACGCATAGCTCATTGGATCAGCTAGCTGCCGCCACGGCGCTATCCATTAGGAGTACGGAGTGAATGACGAAGGATCAAGAAGGCAGCCGCCGCTACGGCGCTGACGAGGCAGATGAGCTCGTCCGTGATGCTCGCCAGAGGCCGGCGCCTACACTACACGTCCCTGTTGTGGAGGCGGACGCCGGTGCGTACGCCACCATCCGTTCAATGGCTCGGAGCGGGTCGCATGATCGTCACCACGGCGCCATCACACCGATGATTGACGCCGGCAAGACAGAAGAGCGCTCCATGCTGCCCACGGAGGCACGAAGGCAGACGTATATGTGTATACGCGCCGCCGGCCGACGACGTCACGCAGGGAGCAGATAGCGTAGATGCACGTGCCCCGGCTACGCTCAACCACCATGCCATCATCATCCACAAGCAAGCCATCATCAAGAGGGTGCCGTAGATCGAGAACGCGCCCGGCTGATGGGATCGATTAATGGGGCGCCATGTACACGGCGCCAAAGGAGGTGATGGCCGCATGTCTGCGCCACCGCCCAAAGAGCACATATATACACGTGTGCTGGGGGAGTGCTGCTGCGGTGCAGCCCCTATTCATCTACTACGCGAGCCCGACGCCTGAGCTCAGCGCCCCGGCTGGGCCTACTTTACAAGCCTGGCGGAGTAACCATCTACAACACCGGAGTCCGGCCACTTCAACATCAGCGAGTTTGGAGTCGCGGGGCCCGACCGGGGGTGTCATCGGCGTCCACGGCAGGATGACGAGCGCGCGATCAACTCCACCTGCATCGACAGCACGCGTGAACATGCTGACGCCCTCTGTCTCACCCGGCACCACAACTATCTCGACTTTTTCGTTCGGCGTTAGCTTCTCTCGATGCCGGCAGCTCAGACGCTGCCACAACACGAAGAAGAGTCTGGACGTTGTCAATGATGGCTCCACACCTACACCAACGACGTTGTCTCGGTGCCTGTCGGGGGTTTCCTCCGCGTTGGCGAGATGCTATAGCGTCATGTCAGGCGTCGACGACGATGCATTCGTGCAGGTGCAGGTGTGCTTTACTGCACATGAGTGCTCATACGCGAACTAATAAGTCAGGAGGACGCCTCGACCATATGTTCTGCCAAGCTGCATGTGTACATGTACATATGTGTATATTTGTCCGCTTGGATTACTTCTAATAAGAAATGTGTGGACATGCACGTACTGATTGTATGAGCAAACCACAAGCAAGCAAACCATAAGGAGCTCGGCTGCATTCGAGCCCTAAATTAATTTGTAATTTATATTTTGTGTATCAGTATCAGGTGAAGCTGTCTAAAGCATCGAGCCACATCTGCCTCCTACTACAGCTACTACGTACGACCACGCACCACTACGCGCCAGTACACGCTGAGGTGCAAGTCTTCATCAATCACTCTAACTCCAAGTGACCAAACTCCACGGCGTACCACGACGACGACGCTGCCCAAGAAGTCTGAACCGATCCAATCTACACCAACCATGCAAGTGACGACTACGATGACACCACGTGCCGTTCGACACCGACAAGGCGAACGATACGGGCGGGCATGGCTGATGTTCGAGCCATGTTTGCTGGCCAAGGACCGACGAGGCCCTCATGCGGACTGCTACCCACATCTACACCAACACCATACATGGAGACATGAAGTGAAGATCGAAGACGGCGACCGACGCAGCTTAATCGGAGGTACTCCGTGAATTACATCACGGGGGTAATTAACTAGGAGCCTCCCGAGGCCCTAGGAACCATGAAGACTACAATCGCCCAAGTCAGATCGCCGCCAGCAGGCTAGGGAGCGCACATTTGTATTTTTCTTAAATATAAATAAATTATGTTCCTCTTATTTATTTTGTGTACTTTAGTACATTGGCACACCCGTGCACATTTATTTTTATTTCGCATAGAGAGATCCTCTCCTAGAGTGATTTTTCTGTGGAAACACCGTTACATCTGTTTTTCAGACCCTTGAGGTTCCGCGTTTTGACCCAGAGACTCCATGCTCCTAAGGTTTCTTCAGACCAGGAGGTTCCGCGTCCCGGAGGCTCCACGCTCTGCAGCAACAACTTGCACATTTGAGCTCCGATTCGATTTTTGTCATTTGCATTGAATTTGTGGTGTATCGATGTGTTCCTAGGGAACATCTACATGCTCTTTTGGGTCATGAACATCATCGTTCTTGGTATGCTTCTTGGGGTTGTTTATCGAGCCGAGAACTGAATGTTTCGAAAGAAATTTGAGGCTTACGTTCACCCCTCTGGTCGCTGTATCCAGTTCTTCAGCCTTTTTTATGGCAAACTATGTAAACAAAATATGTGAATCTTAATATAATGTTCAGATTGTCAGTTCATGTAATTACTCATAAATACCTAAAACTTCATATGCTGCCTTGTGACAAAACAAAATAGTAGAGGAGCAAGGAGGAGATGTGAGAATACCGTCTTCCATTGGTCTTTTCTATGGAATGGGATGTAGTTGGAATTTAGCTAGGGAACAAGGTGGTAGCAAACACGTGGCTCAACAGGAACTCTGATTTCTTTAATGGACTGTTAGCAACCGGTGACCCGCACCACTTCTGGATCGATGCTGAAGACCGGAGTGGACAGTGCAGGTTACTCGGAAATCCGACAACGGCGTTATCAGGTGAAGTCTGACTCTGCTGGCAGCCTGACGGCGCAATCGTCGCCTGTCCGTGATCTAGACAGTAGCGTTGGCCATGGGCCATGAGACGTAAATTTTTCTTTTCAAATATCTAGGCCACGGTGGTCGGCAAGTGATCGGAAACTAGTCAAAAATTTATCGGCAGCATCCGGTCTAAATTGAGAGGCGCTTCAACGCTGCAGTGCTGCTGCTTGTTCTCTCACATCTGCCAACGAACTTCACCAAAATAGCTATCAGGCCACCGACGAAAGAATCAGGGAACAGAGATTAAGGGCAAGTACTGCTCAAACGAGCTCACTCGGTGTCTGAACGCATGATGCTGGTAGCACTGCTATTAGGCCCCACACAAGAATCTCTCATGCAGTCAGAAAGTGGAGAACGAACGAAACTCAGGAAAGAACACCTGCTCTGGACAGCAGCGATGCGAGGGGAAAATCAACGAAAACTAGAGTAGATCAATACAGATCGACACCAGATTTTACACAGGCCATCACAAGGGAGATGAAAAACTATCCCCAAAAAATTATCACTCAATTTAAATTCAATGGCCGAGAAAAGCAAATCTAGGCCAAGAACTCAATTTTTCCCCAAAAACGAAAATCTTGCGATTTCTTGATGCACGAGTGAAATTGGTTCAAAACACTTGGTGATCTAATTCATCACTCGACAAAGTATCAATCAGCGCAAAAGAACGAGCCAAATCGCTCCAAATCCGACAAATAAAAATATGTCTAAAAATACCACCAAAAGTCAATATAGCACAAACAAACGAAAATAACAAAACAAAAGTCAACACCCGTAGGGCACGAGGAGGGATTAGGGCCTCCTCTTCCCACTCAAAAATTTCTAGAGAACATCACACAAGAATTTGTTCTTGGACCTCTAAGCAAGAACGTGAACAGAAGAGGGAGCCGACTACTGGAAAAAGAAAAACGAAAAATGACCAAGGTAAAGTCTGAGTGAGGGCAGTCCACTCTTATTTATATGCCTATTACACAATTCTTCCACTTCTGCCCCTAGATATTTTTAGAGCGAACCACCTAGACAAGGACACTATGGTCCAACTCGAGATTTCCTGATCCGACGGCCACCGTGCCTTCTCACCGGTAGCCTTGCCTCGACGCAATCTCCCCGATGCCGCCATGTGTCGTCCGTCCGCATCGGGACCTCCGCCCGGGTTTTGAGGCCCAAACCCGTGAAACCCGCCGCCGATGGTTTTGAGGGCAACCACCAAACCGTCCGCGAGTATTGTACCACGTACGCATCCTCCGCCGATGGTTTTGAGGACAAACCACCAAACCTCCTCGCAAGTAGCGTACCGCGTACGCATCCCCCGCCATGTACACTTGCGCTCATCGATGTCCAAGTGTCAGCCACCGCGGCTGGCTACCCAGTCGTCTGGTACGTCAGTCCAAGCCTAGCGTCCGCCCTTCATCGCACCTGGTCCATCAGCACGGCACGCCCTACTTGACCTTCTCCCGACCGTTGCCACCGCCTCTGGACTCCACACCTGCACATCACTAGCCAAGAGACATGTTTCGTCACATAACCCTATGCCTGGGGATCAGTAGAACCACCGAACCAACCACCAACCACAAGTGTTGGACATGTTGACAATCGCTCAGCACACCAACAAAGATGCTACACCATGATGTGGAAAATCATGTGTCCGTATTCTCTCCCTTGATGAGTGCATTGTCAACACCAACACAAAGCCAGAGAAAGCCCACTCAAATGACAAAAAGCCAAAGAAAAGCTCAAAATGGTCACTTGCCATGAACAAAGCAAAGAGCAACAGCTTGCTCCCCAAAGACATGGGCAACGGCTCGAAGCAACTAAGCTAAAACACCTGAAAGCGGCTAGACCCTCTAGACAGAGGCAAACGGCTCGACACGTCTAGTAAAAGCAAAATGTGCAGCTCTCTCTTGACAAGTGCATCAACCTCAAAAATACACATGAATGCACACTCTGGATTTATGAAAACATTCTCCCCTTGTTGAAAAAAGCACTTATCAAGTGGACAAGATAGAAGCTCCCCCTTAAAACATGCTATGAAATGAACAAGATATACAATGCGAATATACAAAGCTTCAGGAGTATAGCAAGTTGAATAAAATCATGCTCAAGTTGGTACGACACATGTATTACAATAGGGGCAAGACAAAGCCAATGCTCAAACTGATCAAATAAAATGGAATATGAATCATAAGCATTTTGACCAGTTTTAAGCATATTTCATAAAAGGTGTTCACCAAAGTGATAGCACATAGCAAATATAAGCAGAAGATCAAACTAGTGCTAGCACATGTATTCAAAAGTGAACTACCCCATATAACGATCATACATCATGTCTCAAGAAAGCACTTAACACTTGTAGCTTTAACATTGATCGGAGTGTTACAGCAGATTACAAGGTTACTTTTAGACATGTGTATGTGAGAGTATCAAACTATCTGTCGAAAGACTTTGTTATTTTTATCATTTTTTCAACCACGCCGAGTTCATCCCTTTGTGCAATTGGAAAGCCGTCTCGTCACGAGTGGTTGTGGACTAGCACTACAATGCCCAAGTTCATCTCACTCGAGTGAATGAGGAGCAGTCTCGTGACATTGTCGTGGGATAGTAAAGATCCAACTTAAAAGCATTTTCATCATTATTTAGCTTAGACATCAAGTTTTAGCACAAAGATATCAAGAGATCCGAGCTAAGCATATGATTCAAGAAACATGAGACATAGCAACTAGAGCATACATGTGAAAGCAACATGGATCTCAACACATCCTACACATGCTAGTTGCCATCTCAAAGGTAAACATGTTTCAGATTTCATCATTCATTAATAAAGTTCATATTTATAAAACAAGCTTATCTCATAACATGTATCAAGATGATCAAAAAGAGCCTAAGCTGCTATAGCCATCATGTATCCATAAGACATATCAACAAGAGCATAACCTTAATCAACAAGCTATACAACTGAAACTGAACACATGATATATGATACATGATGAGATGCAATGCAATATGATACAAAAACAAAAGAAAAGAGAAAAGAAGAAAGACTACTCTAGAAGATATAAAGCATCCCACAACTAAAATGGGAAGCAAACACCCAACTCCCCTCGTAAGTGTGCAAACTAGATTTGGTCGAGAGGTTTGGTGAAAATGTCAGCTAGCTGGTGCTCGGTGCTGATATGTCTCAAGTCAATGGTTTCTTTCTCTTGGTTGTCTCTCAGGAAGTGGTAACTCACCTCGATGTGCTTGGTTTTAGCATGGAGCACTGGGTTTTTGGCTACACTTATGGCACTGCTGCTGTTACAGTAAAGTGGCACTCGGGTGAAATCTAAGCCAAAGTCTCTCAAGGTAGCAACTATCCAAAGCAGCTGAGAGAAACAAGTGGCAATAGCAACATACTCAGCCTCATAGGTGGATTGGACTATGGAAGAATGCTTGCGAGAGGACCAAGAAATAAGAGACGAACCAAGAAACTGACAAGTACCAGAAGTTGACTTTCTCTCAACACGACAGCTAGTATAATCAGCATCGGAATGACCAGAAAGCGAGAGGGTGGAAGAAGTCGAGTACCAAAGACTGAACTCAGGAGTAAAATGAAGGTACCTCATGACCGCTTGACGGTTTGACGATGAGACATGGGTGGTGAAGACTGAAAGCGCGCACAAAGATAGACCACGAACTTGATGTCCGGTCTCGTCGCCGTCAGGTACAACAGCGACCCAATCATGCTGTGATACTCCTTCTGATCCACGGCTTCTCCCTCAAGGTCTTCATCCAAGGCAATGGTAGTCGCCATGGGCGTCGAAAGAGGCTTGGCCTCGCCCATGTCAAACTTTTTCAGCAGGTCCTTGGTGTACTTGCCTTGGTGCACAAACGTGTCTTCCCGAGTTTGCTTGATTTGCAAACCGAGAAAGAATGTCAACTCACCCATCATACTCATCTCGAACTCCCTGCTCATCAAATCAGAAAACCTTGCCACAAGGGCATGTGAAGAGCCACCAAAGATTATATCATCCACGTATATCTGCACAATGAGAATGTTTTTGCCTTGCTTGAGGAGAAACAAAGTTTTATCAACAGAGCCCATGGAAAAACCCTTCCCAATCAAAAAGGACTTCAACCTAGCATACCAGTCTCTAGGGGCTTGTTTGAGACCATACAAGGCTTTTTAGAGTTTATAGACATTGTCTGGGTACTTAGGATTTTTAAAACCAGGGGGTTGCCTCACATACACTTCCTCCTCTATGTACCCATTGAGAAATGCACTCTTGACATCCATCTGATATAGATTGAACCCTTTCGAAGCTACAAAGGCTAAAAGGATCCTAATGGTTTCTAAACGGGCAACAGGAGCAAAGGTTTCCTCAAAGTCTATCCTTTCTTTCTGGCAAAACCTCTGAGCAACCAATCTAGCCTTGTTCCTAACTATCACCCCATCCTCACTCTGCTTGTTCTTAAACACCCACTTGGTACCTATGGGATGATACTGTGGAGGTGGAGCAACTAGGACCCAAACTTGGTTTCTCTCAAAGTTCTCAAGCTCCTCATGCACGGCATTGACCCAATTAGCATTAGATAAAGCGTGTCCAATATCTTCGGGCTCAAAATCGGCAACAAAAGCAGAATGTGCGAAATGAGAGATTTCATATGACCTGTTGCGAGTGACACGCTGGTTGAGGTTACCGATCATGGTCTCAGGAGGATGACGATGCTGAATGTGTACAAGCATCATTCTTGATGAAGTAGCCTCCCTCTCAACCATAGCTGGAGCTCCCTCAGGTGCAAGAGAGGGATACTGGGCGTCCGCCCCCCCCACGAAGTCGAAGAAGAAGGATCGGGGCCTAGAACCAACGTAGTCGTCGTAGGGTTGACAGGGGCAGCCAGTGGAGTCGGCTCAGAAGCACCCCAATCAGCATCGTCCTGCTCCTCCTCCACAAAGATAAGCCCCTTCCTAAACAAGGTGTGGTTTCACCGAAGGTAACTTCGCAAGTCTCCATGACGCGATTAGTCTCAAGGTTAAGCACTCTATATGCACGTGAATGACTAGTATAACCAAGAAAGATGCCATCAGAAGATCGAGACTCAAACTTGTCTAAGTTACCTTACTTGAGATGAGGCACCTACATCCAAAAACTCTGAAGTAGCTCACCTTGGGAAGATTCTCAAACTGCAACTCATAAGAAGTCTTCTTTGTAAAAGCTCGAAGGAAAACGTGGTTTGAAACATGACAAGCTGTGTTGATCGCTTTAGCCAGTAATGCCTAGGAGTCCTATGCTCATCGAGCATCATCCTGGCCATCTCAACAGGGGTCTGATTCTTGCGTTCAACAATCCCAATCTACTGAGGCACATAAGGTGAAGAAAACTGATGCTCAAGACCCAAAGATTTGCAAAGGCTTCAAAATGAGTGTTCTTAAATTCGGTGCCATTGACACTATGTATAGCTCTCATGTCATTCTTGGGAATCTCATTTTGTAGCCTAAGAATCAATTCCCGCACATGGGAAAACACCTCATCCTTGGACTCCATGAAAAAGACCCAAGAATAGCAAGAAAAGTCGTCCACGATCGCAAGAATGTACCACTTCCCACCATCTGACCGAACCCAAGCTGGACCTACAGTGTCCATGTGTAGAAGCTCGCCAGGTTGTTTGGTCATCACTTGGTTTATAGAGGAATGAGAAGCGGCAACCATCTTCCCGTGACAACACGGGTGAAAAACCAAGTCCTTCTTGAACTTTAGCTTAGGAAATCCTCAAATTAGATCAAGAGATCTCAACCTTGCAAGCAAGTCAAAGCTCAAATGACTAAGCCTCCTATGCCACTTCCAAAGCTCAGAAGAAGTGCCTGCCACCAAACACCGAGAAGTGCCGAAAGAGAGAAAAATCAGCACGAAAGACAAGCCCAAAAGGTACAATCGAACACACAAGATCACTTCACGAATCAAGTATGCATGAAAGACCCAGCTTAAAGTGCACTTCAAAACCATCTCTAAGGAGTTGTGAAACCAAAAGAAGATTGAAATGCAAGCTCCAAACCAAAGCAACATCCTTGAGCACAAAGTTCTCATTGAGCCTTACCGACCCACGAGAAAGCACCTTACCCTTACCATTGTCCCCAAATGTGATGTACTCCTTGGAGGTCATGGGGTTGAGGCTGGAGAACCAATTTGAATTACCGGTCATGTGGCACGAACACCCAGAATCAACAAGCCATATGTTCTCCAAGCCTCCATGTTGCATCAATAGAAAGACATGGGATGAGCAAATGATCCAACACTGGGGTTAGTAAACTGAGGAGAATACCAGTGCTAGGTCATTTGCCCTGAAAAAGTGTTAGAAAAAACACCACACATGCCATGTCCCATGGGAGAGAAGCAATCACCACAAGAGAGAAAATGTGCTCCGCTAGAAGTGTAGGTTCGAGAGCCACTGCCACGGGACCTGGAGTTGTATTGAGGACGACTTGGTCAACGCTGAGCATGACCATCATGTGGTCTTACAAACTGAGTCCTAGCACTTTGAGATCTTGCACCTCTTGGTCTAGTGTTACGCCTCTGAGCGGGTGAACTATGCATGCCATGAGATGGGCGATGCATGTCCTGCTGGTAAAGCTCAAACTCAATCCTCTCATCTCTCTTCCTCCTAAAGCAAAACTCAACCAAGTGACCATCCCTCTTGCAATAGTCACAGTGGTACACCTCTCTCTTGGGTGGTGGATGACTCACTCTATTGTTGGCATGGTTCACTCTTGGAGGTGGCTTGGCTTTAGAAAGGGGCTTATCAGAGATGTTTGGCAGAGTGTCAAGTGGGTTCCTGAGGTGGTTAGGTTTTGGAATCCATACTTGTTTCTAAGGTGGAGTTTTGAGAGGCTCTTTGAGTACTCCATCCTTCACACTGGCTTGGTAGGCTCAGAGGGCTTTGGTGGGTTAATCTTTATGAGCTTGGGAGGATTGGTGGGTTTCTCACTCATGCTCAAACCACTATGTTCACCAACCTTGCCAAATACATTGTAACCCTTCCCATCTGAAGCAAAGCCTAAACTCGTTGTGTCAGTACCCCTCTTGTACTGACTCATCATCATGCCCAACTGTGGCTCACTGCAAGAAAGCCAACTCAACATGTGCCGAAGGAATGTGTTTTCCTCTTCAGTCTTTCTCTTGTCATGTCTACAGTTAGCAAGCTCTAGCTCCAAAGCCTCACAGCAAAAACACTGAGCACTAGTACCATCTGCACTAGACTTTTCAAGAAAAGCGATCCTAGCAACCTTCTCAGAAAGCTCAGAGCACAACTCGGCACAAAACTTGCAAGGACCTGACAAAACAGGCTCAGCTCTAGCCCTATCCAACTCTTCAACCAAAGCAGAGTACTTAGACTACAAAGAAACAAGACTAGACATGTGAACAGCACATTCATCACACTCAGTCTCGTTAGACAGAACAACTCTATCCTTCTTGACAAGCTCAAGTTCATCTAAGGCCTTGAGAAGCTTAGCCTTGAAGTCATTGTGTTCTTTAGCAGCACGAATAAGCAAAGCGTCTTGCTTTAGCATGGTGTCATTCACAGATTCAAGCTCAGCGTGAAGCAATTCGATCGTGAGTTCTACCTCAGGCTCGGTGTCAACCTCGTCGTTGTTGCCGGTGGTGGTGTCGTCAAACACCATGGTGCGGTAACCTCCTCGGAGCTTGTTGGCATAGAAGCTCAAGCCGTTGAACTTGTTCTCGACCTTCTTCTCGGACTCATCATCACTCAGAGGAGAGTCACCATCAAAGTCGATGCCACTGAAAGACACGATGAGGGCCCGCTGCTTTGCTTCCAGCTGCTCGAAGTAATTCTTCATGCACTCGGGGTTGAAGTTTTTCTTGGACTTGTACTTGCGAGGGGACGACTCATGCTTGTCCTTGTGCTTGGAGTAGTCGTGCTTGCTGGAGTAGCTCTTGTTCTTGTTGGGGTAGCTAGCGACGTAGTGGTTGAGCTCTCCACATCCAAAGCAACCTTGCTTGTTGCCACCACATCGACGGTTCAAGCGGTTGTTGCGAAACCGCGAGAACTTGCTGATGACAAGCGCCAGCTCATCATCTTGAAAAGCCTCCATCTGCTCCTCTGTTGCAGACACAAGAGAGGACAAGGCAAGAGACAACTATGATGGGTTATCCAAAGAAGAACTTGAACTTGAGTTACCTGACACCAAAGCCATGGTAGGAGCAGACGGATTCTTGATCCTCGCTTGCGTCTCAAGGTCAATCTCGATGGACTTGAGCTTGCTGAATAACTCATCCACGGTGAGAGTCTCGTAGTTGGCTGACTTGATGATTGCCTACACCTTCACCTCCCAGACCCTCCGATCTAGAGCATATAGAAGCTTGATTGCTCTTTGATGATCGTCATAGGGCATCACTGCATTGTTAGCCCGCATATTGTTCACAATGGTGGTAAAGCGAGAAAACATTGAGTCAATAGTCTCTCCATCAACTTGCATGAAGTTCTTGTACTCCCTTTTGTATATCTCGTAGAGTCTGGTTTTGACATGGGTTGTACCCTCATGGAAGCTTTGAAGCCTCCTCCAGATCTCATGAGCAGTCACACAATCAGAAACACGATCAAACTCAGGAATCGAAAGAGAAGCATAAAGCTCAGCACGGGCAATATTGTTCACATTGTGTTGGTCGATCTGCTCTTGATTGATTCGGGCATCAAGTACCACGTAATCATCATTCTGAATGATCTCCCAAACACACAAATCAATCCTCAAGAGATGCGCTTGCATCCTAATCTTCCAATACGAGTAGTTCTCCCCATTGAATTTGGGTGGCTTGCCCGGTCGGTGATTCAAAGCCATGTTGCCTTCTGCGGATCATGGACCGATTAAGGTGGAAGTGATCCTTAACCTGCTCTGATACCAATTGAAGGATCGAAATGGACGACCAGAGGGGGGTGAATGGGAGCCGTAAATTTTCTTTCAAAATATTTAGGCCACTGTCCCAACTTGACTTCAAAACACACAAAACCAACACCGTGATGTCCACGACCCCAAATGAATGAGTGCATGTTCCCTAGAAACACAGCGGAACATCACAAAACCAATACAAGAGAGGAAGATAGAAACGGAGATCAAACGCAACTGGTCAGGAGCTGGTTGGCAACTGGATGGGAACTGGTCGGGAACTGATCGGGACCACGTCGATCACGGTGGTCGGCAAGTGGTCGGAAACTAGTCGGAAACTGGTCGGGACCACGTCGATCACGGTGGTCGACAAGTGGTTAGAAACTAGTCGGGAACTGGTTGGGAGCACCCGGCCTGAATTGAGTGGCGCTTCAGCGCTGCAGTGCTGCTGCTTGTTCTCCCACATCTGCCAACGAACTTCACCAAAGTAGCTATCAGGCCATCGACAAAAGAATCAGGGAACAGGGGTCAAGGGCAAGTGCTGTTCAAACGAGCTCACTCGGCGCCTGAGCGCACGATGCTAGTAGCACTGCTGTTAGGCCCCACACAAGAATCCCTCATGCAGTCAGAAAGCGGAGAATGAACGAAACTCAGGTAAGAACACCTGCTCTGGACAGCAGCGATGTGAGAGGGAAAATCAATGAAAACTGGATCAGATCAATACAGATCGACACCAGATTTTGCACGGGCAATCACAAAGGAGATTGAAAACTATCCCCAAGAAATTGTCACTCAATTTAAATTCAATGGCCGGGGAAAGCAAATCTAGGCCAAAAACTCAGTTTTTCCCCAAAAATGCAAATCTTGCGATTTCTTGATGCACGAGTGGAATTGGTTCAAATCACTTGGTGATCTAATTCATCACTTGACAAAGCATCAATCAGCGCAAAAAGAACGTGCCAAATCGCTCCAAATCCGATGAATAAAAATTCGTCCAAAAATATCACCAAAAGTCAACACAGCACAGAGATAAACAAAAATCATAAAACAAAAGTCAACACCCGGAGGCCACGAGTAGGGATTAGGGCCTCCTCTTCCCACTCAAAAATCTCTAGAGAACATCACACAAAAAATTTTTCTTGGACCTCTAAGCAAGAACGTGAACAGAAGGGGAGGCGGCTACTAGAAAAGGAAAAACAAAAAATGACCGAGGTAAGTCTGAGTGGGGGCAGTTCACTCTTATTTATATGCCTATTACACAATTCTACTTCTGTCTCTAGATATTTTAGAGCGAACCACCTAGCCAAGGGCACTATGGTCCAACTCGAGATTTTTTGATCCGACAGCCACCGTGCCTTCTCACCGATAGCGTTGCCTCGACGCAAACTCCCCGATGCTGCCATGTGCCGTCCGTTCGTATCAGGACCTCCGCCCGGGTTTTGAGGCCCAAACCCATGAAACCCGTCGTCGATGGTTTTGAGGGCAAACCACCAAACCGTTCGCGAGTATCATACCGCGTATGCATCCCCCGCCGATGGTTTTGATGACAAACCACCAAACCTCGTCACGAGTAGCGTACCACGTACGCGACGCTTGCGCTTGTCGATGTCCCAAGTGTCAGCCACCGCAGCTGGCCACCCAGTCATCTGGTCCGTCAGTCCAAGCCTAACATTCGTCCTTCACCGCACCTGGTCCGTCAGCACGGCACGCCCTACTTGACCTTCTCCCGAAAGTTGCCACCGTCTCCGGACTCCACACCTGCACATCACTAGCCAAGAGACACGTTTCGACACATAACCCTATGCCAGGGGATCAGTAGAACCGCCGAACCAATCACCAACCACAAGTGTTGGACATGTTGACAATCGCTCATCACACCAACAAAGATGCTACACCATGATATGAAAAATCATGTGTCCGCACCTAGCATCACAGTGATGCTCGAGCCGCAGAGCCTAGCTCGATCGACTCAATGAATTCGGAGGCCGGAAGAAAGTAGCATAATGCAATTGTGATTACCTACCAATCTTAGGCCGTCACTGTTGATTTCTCTTTGAATCCTACGTTTTTCCTGTGCCAATGAACTAATTTCTTTAAGTTTTTTTTTTCAATTTCCGTGAAATTGCTGCATTCCAAAGTGACTCCACATGTTGGACCGATGAATGATGCATACCATCGTATTTGTTACCCCAACCCTAAGTCACCGGTCATGAAAAGTACGTGAAACGATGCCAATCACTGATCAATAATGAACTTGACAAACAAATGAACTGTTCCATAGAGTTTCGGTGGCCACTGGCCAATGGCCAGTGGAGGAACGAAAGCTGTTGTGCCCAGCATTATCTGAAGGGCTAGTCCGAATGCACCATCACTGAAACGTCACAGACCAGACCAGCGCTGCTGTGCCCAGAGATGCCCATTGGTTTACAGCTGAAGATGACGAACTAGCTGCCCGGTGCTGAGAAACCAGACCAGCGCGAACAATGCGTCTGGCGGGTGCAATAGGGCAACAAGAGTATCCAATTAGATCATGGCGGTGGCATGCACAGTCATTTTGTTGTTTGCTTTTTTGCTACCACGTGGAGCTATATGAGGCTCTTTGATCCAAATTCCTGTTACTTCTCACTCCCACAACATACATGACCAGCAATGGCGCTCAGGATTTTTCTTGGCTGTTGTCTTTGCTTTACTATGGCGTTCTATACTCGGCATCTAAATGATACACGCCAACGATCTTTTGCAGTTTTTGAGATGCTGGTCATGGGTCATGGTAGCGAGAACCTAGCCTATACTTATAGGTAGGATGCAACCCCATGGTACACTTGTTTTGATCGTGGATATATTAATTAGTTGATGAGCCAGGTGTGTATACCTTTTTTTTTGAAACTCGCCAGGTGTCTATACTAGTACTACTACAAAGATAAGTTACTGGAGATTGGGCGGGTTGGTGTAAAAACTTAAGTCTCTCCGTGCAAACCACACCTAACCATAAACTAATGGCCTCAAAATCTGTACAAACGCCAATATATAGGACACCTCCTCACACGGCGCCTTGTAAACATTGAAAATGCACGGTGAAGTGAGGGAAGCCAAGGAGGGAGACAGAGAATATATGTATATTACGGAGTGGGATGCACGTGGAATTTGGGGATGTGCCAGCAAACATGTGTGGTGCGGTGTCATGTTGATGCTCCACGAACAGTTTCAAGCAGCCTGCAGGCCCTAACATTTTGGTGGTCTGGGGCGAGAGAAAAACCATCCATGGATGACCCATGCAGTGGCGGAGCCAGCCTGCATACCTAATTAAAATATGCTGTTACAGCAATGACTAATGACCAAAGTAGTACATAAATTTTATGGAGACATCTTTGTTTGTTCAAGTTCTATGTGAAACTAAACTAATGACAGCAATGAATAACCTAATTAAATTAGCGAGAGAAAACTAGATCAAGAAAAAATGGACAAATCAGTACTCCAATTGAGCATCGGCTACTGCTAATGTGTTTATGAGCTTTGTGCGTGTGGACAGAGCAAACAAGTTGAACAAATATTCTCGATCAGTCAGCATGCAGCCATGTAAAACTAAGAGTGTGAAGGAGAGTAAGTAGTTATGCAATTGCAACATGCAGCGATTATGGGCGTGTATTCACGCAGAGCAGGGGGGGCGGAGGGGTCATGGCCCAGTATGGCCTTAACCTAGCTCCGCCAGTGGACCCATGAACTACTGTGTTGCTAGCTAGGGACTGGGATGCAGAGGGAATTCAAAGGACCATGGGCCAGGCAACTAGGATCTCCATTCCGTCTGACACTAGCTACACTGACCAGCAGAGGAAGGTCAAGTTGTAGAACATGCGTCATGTTAGCGGCAAGGGCACAACGTATCCTCATGGAGAAAAGCAATGGGATGGATCAAATTAGCCCCATGCTCAACTTGTGTTTTGATATAGAGATCCGGATAATCACCGAGTTTGTGTCAGGAGAGGCCGCGCAGCCCTTGAAGAACAGGTTGTAATCACAGTATCACACATGCACACCCGTCAGGCGCAACGACCGTTCAGCATAGTAGCGCAGCTGGTATCAATGAATGAAACGAAAGCCATGCTGGTCCTGTATTAACTTAATTTTTTTTTTGAAAACTGACTAAACATATGTAAATGGTGCATGAGTCCGTCAGAAAAATGATTTTTCTGAAGACACCATCCCTGCGAGGCTGCGACATCATCGAAGTCGAACTAGCAACATTTAATGTTATAAAAATGTATAAATAACTATAAGTTACTTCCTTTTTTATATAAATTATCCATTTGTGTTCATGTATAAAAAACTATTAAATTATACCTACATTTTGTACCATTATTGTGTGCGTGTGTATCGTGGAAAATGTTGTTAGAATGTATCAATGACGCTAGAAGTTTTTTTTTTTTTAAATTAATGTAGTCGTCCAAGATGATAGTTGATATAAATTATTAACATAGATAAATTTATAATATTAAATTCAATACGTTATGACATATCTTTATACTAATATGGTATCATTGCAAGCACTCTATCTTTATTTACAATAATAAGTAATGGACAAATAATTCTTGGATAAGAAAATTCAATATTTTGATTAGTAATTGAAGAAGTTAGTGCAAACAAGCAAGGGTGGTGTTATTGCCTCCTAATTTTTAAGATTCCTTTGGAGTAAGTAGTGAATATTAGGTTTATAAATTACTATATTCGTTGAAGATTGGCATATGGTCCCGCTTGGTAGTAGGTAAGGAGTCTAGACAGAGGTACGTACCACATGAATCTTTTTCCCCCTATAAATAGCGCTATATAGCTTCCCATATATGTTACATGGAGATGGAGTGGTTGACGAGAATGCTTGGGCTGGGAACTGATAATGAGGGCGACAAAGAAATAATGTCATTGTATTGCTATTGGTGGGATGATCATCAGCATGCAAGTTTGGAGTGAGATGCAGCGCAGTAATTTTTATGCCTTTTAGCCCTGAAGACCATACATGCGCTTAACGGAGCAGGGCTGCCGGGTCAAAGCTAAAGGCGGATATAACAACCGTCCAACACCGTGCGGGTCTGCTGCCCAACCACCATGGATGGCTCACGTTGACGGGGGCGTGCTCGTGCACATCCTGTTGGTGTACACGCGCCCATGCCAATACTACGCTGAGTACATCTAGCTCCATGCCAATGCTACGCTGAGTACGTAGTGCTACGTGGTATATTCATTCACATCCTACTGCCCACTGTGTAGTCTTGGGCGTGTATTCTATGAAGACGCTTTCTTGCCGCTGGTATGTTCTCCGTATCTATCTGTGGTTTATCGCTGTATTTTTCTTTGTCGGTCCTTTGGCTTGTCTAGCTAGCGCTGGCTAACTTTCCCTATCTCCCTAGCTTGTTTTGGATTGGAGTAGAAGTGGTGGGCAGTGGATGCCGGTCGATTGGTCGGTCGCCGCTCTAGTCCCTGGCCCTGCAGCTGCAGTGCCAGTGGGCAGAATATATAATTAACATCACGCTCGAACAATAAACACGCAAACATGCATGCGAAGTAGTAGCAGGTACCCGCACTGTGATGGTCTGCATGACATGATGTTTCTGGCAAGGCGGCGGCGGATCAGATGACCTGCGGCCGTTTGCCCATTGTGGGACGATACATACTCTTATTCCACGTCTGGCATCAGTTTTTCTCCTCAACTAGCTGGCAAACCATTATTGAACAGATAGCCATGTCGTTTTTTCTGGTTTAGTTTTCACGACGAGTGGTGATACTTATATTTTTCCGTTCTGGTGCTGCTGATGTGCGTGGTGCTAGTGTGCCATTGCATCTCAGAATGCTGGTTAATTTGTGTACACAAAGTTAACAAAAATTATATCGCTAGCGTTCCTATTTTCTTCTTAAAATCAGCAGTCAAAACAACTGTGGCTTTTTCAGTAAACATTGATTTGCCTCCCTGAGTTTATCATTAAATTTAGAGAACATCATCAACCTAATACCAGATAACCCTACTCCTTTAACTTTCAAAAACTCAGAGTGCATTGTTTTGATAGTGTCCAGCCACCGGTCCCCGCCACCGCTGCCAATGCATGTGTTGAGAGCGCAGAGTAGAGGCCAGGCGGCAGAGATCCGCGGCAGCCTGCTGAACTTGTTATTCATGGTGGAGAGCACGGTGATGGCCTCACTGAACTTGTTATTCATACCACACAGCGCGCATGTCACCATGGCGGAGTCTTGGTGTAGAGCGTGTCGGTGGAGGCGCTTGAGGCGGCCGCAGTACTCCCTGATGGACATGTCACCTTGGAACAGGAACTCTTGTTGGGCGGCGTTGGAGACTATTATCGAGGCAGGAGGAACTGCCCAGCGATGATTGCAGTCCAGGTGCTGTACGTACGCCGAGGTGGTGCTGGGCTTGAAGACCTCGTTCTGATGTCCTTGGACACTGTGGAGTAGAGCCACTGAAGGATGCACGCATCAACTTGCAGCTACTCGGGATGCACGCATCGATGTGGGCAGATGAAGAAGAAGGATCAGAAGGAAGCAGATACCATGTAAGAGTGAAGAGAGTTGGAGAGAATCTCTCTTGCTCCATTACTGTGACTCTGTGATGTGAACGTGATGCAATTCAGTTACAAGAGAAAGTCACGAAGAGAAGCTATCACTACGGGAGGAACGAAATTTCTCGAGTGCCATAGGCTTCTCCGAGTGCCAAAACTCGGGCACTCGGGGAATCCACTCTTCCTCGAGTGTCAGGACAGAAAACACTCGGGGAAGACGGGCTTTCTCGAGTGCCGCACTGGATCCGACACTCGGGAAAAGTTGGCATTCGGGGAAGCATCTCTTCCCCGAGTGCAACACTCGGGAAAGGGAGACACTCGGGGAAGAAATTCGGCAATTGACGTCCCGGCCCGACGGCGCCGTTTGTTTTTTTTTTTTAAGAAACTTTCCCCGAGTGCTAGGACAGAGCACTCGAGGAAGCCCCTCTTCCCCGAGTGCTAGGATTTGGCACTCGGGGAAGATTTTCTTTTTTTTTGTTTTTTTATCCCATTTTTTTCTGAGGCCTTACAACATCATTTATAACTCATTCTTCAAATTTGGGACAATTTTGACTTTTTTTGGTATATTTCGTTAGTTTCTTTTGTTTTGTTGAGTTTTTTTACATACCTCAAATTTGAACTGCAGGTGCATAAAATAGTGGAAATTTTTGGTTTTAAAAATAATATTCATCATATTTGGTGTATGTTGAGACTGTATCCAGGAAGTGACATGAAATATCGAGCATCTTGTTGACGTAACATGACGAACCACTTGCGTGAAAAGTGTATTTAAATTATGAAAAATCCGAACGAAGTCCGAAATTCATGAAACTTGTTTGGGCATCGTGTTATCGTATGTATGGGCTATGGTACAAATTTGAGAAGGTTTCGAGCAAGTTGCAAATCGGATGCCCAAAACCCAGATATCTCTACATGTGATCACAAGTAATCACATGCAGAGATGTCTAGGTTTCGGCCATCCGACGTTGCAACTTACTCGAAAACTTCTCAAATTTTTACCATAGCCTATTTGTATGATAACATGATGCCCAGCCAAGTTTCATGAATTTCGGACTTCGTTCGGATTTTTTATAATTTAAATACACTTTTTGCGCAAGTGGTTCGTCATGTTACGTCAACAAGATGCTCGATATTTCATATGATTTCCTGGATACAGTCTCAACATACACCAAATATGATGAATATCATTTTTTAAACCAAAAATTTTCATTATTTTATGTACCTGCAGTTCAAATTTGAGGTATGCAAAAAAATCAACGAAACAAAAGAAAATAATAAAATATAGAAAAAAAGTCAAAATTGTCCCAAATTTTAACAAAGAGTTTCAAATAATGTTGGAAGGCCTCAGAAAAAAATAGGACAAAAAAAAATTAAATCTTCCCCGAGTGCCATGCCTTGGCACTCGGGGAAGAGGTGCTTCCCCGAGTGCTGCCTTTGGCACTCGGGAATCATTATTTGTGAAAAAAAACACCCAAAATTTCCCCCCACCCCGCCCTGTAACGATAAAGTCCCAAATTTTCCCCCCATCCCCGCCCAAGCCCCCGCGCCTGCCTCCCCGCCGCCGCCGCCTTCGCCCGCCGCGCGCCGCCCCGACCTCCCCCGCCGCGCGCCGCCCCGACCGGCGCCGCCCCGCCATCCCCCGCCGCTCGCAGCCCCGCGCCGCCCTGCCATCCCCCGCCGCGCCTGCTCACCGGCCAAGGCCCGCCTCGTCCTCGTCCTCCCCGCCGCCGCCGCCTTCGCCCGCCGCGCGCCGCCCCGACCGGCTGGTGGAGGGGTGCCTGGACCTGATCCGCGACCGCGAGTCCGTCGGCAACTTCACCTACGCCGCCGTGCTCCGCACCCGCCTCGATGGCTTCTGGGCATCACCGGTCCACCTCAACACCTCCGACTCCTCCTCCTACGTCGTCCCGGAGGGCTCCCGCTACGGCGGCCTAAACGACCGTCTGGGCTACGGTGACCTGAACGACCGTCTGGCCCCTCAAGCTCTTGCTCTAGTTTGCCCATTGGACAACGACCGACACTGGTGGAGGCACTCCAGGTAAGTATTCTAGTTTCATTTGTCATTTCTGAGAGTTTTACGTCCTTAGCTCTGCATTATTGAAACATTGGGGTCAAATGTTGCAGGCCGAGGTGCAGCAGCTTCGGGCCCATCAGGAGGCTGAGCGGGCTGAGCGGGAGGCTGAGCGGGCCGAGCGGGAGGCCGAGCGTCAGAGGGCACAAGCTTTGGAGGCCGAGCGGGAGGCCGAGCGGGAGGCTGAGCGTCAGAGGGCACAAGCTTTGGAGGCCCGACATGAAAATTTTGTCAAGTTCATGCAACAACTTGGGGAGAAACAAGGTTGGGAGATCCCAGCACAGCTGCTTGCACCACCACCACCACCTCTGCCGCCACCACGTCATCGAGAAACTACTCCGGTGAGTTTGAGTACGAAAGCTTTGTGTCAAACCTAGTGTGAGCCTAAGTCTGGAATTGTTGATGTGTGAGCCAAAGGCTGGATTTGTTCATGTGTTGGCCTTCGTGCCCGAAATGTGGTCGTCGGCCTTCGAGCAGACTTTTCTATTGCAGGTTTGGAAACCTCCCCGTGCAGGGGAGGTGCTGCCGAAATTTTTAACTTTCTTTAAACTAACATCTTTATCTTGCCACTCACGCAATCCCCTCACTTTTTTGCAGCACCAATCGGGGGCGGCGTCGAACCATGTCGAAGGGTCGCCGGCATCTGCTATCGGGCCATCCGCGCCTACACCGTCGCCATGAGCTACCTTCGTTGTCGTCTTTAGTATTTATTTGAACTTGTGAACTTGTGTGTCACTTGAACGCGTGGTTTGTAATATATTATGGATTTGTGAACTATGTCAACTTGTGAACTGAATTTGGTGATATATAAATATGGCTTGTGATATATTGCTGTTCATTTATGCTTTGTGATATATATATATATGCATTTACAATAAAAAAATAATTTTTACAAATATCTTCCCCGAGTGCAAAAGGCAAGGCACTCGGGGAAGAAATCATTTTGAATAATAAAAACAGGACTCTTCCCCGAGTGCAAAAGTTCTGGCACTCAGGAAACATGAGGCTTCCCCGAGTGCAATTTGTCCGGCACTCGGGAAAACAGGACTCTTCCCTGAGTGCAAAAGTTCTGGCACTCAGGAAACATGAGGCTTCTCCGAGTGCAATTTGTCCGGCACTCGGGAAAATATAAGGCTTCCCCGAGTGCAACTTGTATGGCACTCGGGAAAACATAAGGCTTCCCCGAGTGTTGCACTCGGAAAAGAGTCCAAAAAAGAGCAAACGGTGTCTAGTGTCACAAACGGTGTCAAATGTTTCCCGAGTACGCATGAGGAACTCGGGAAATACTTCCCCGAGTGTAAGGTTCACGGCACTCGGGGAATATATCTTTACCGAGAGAGGAATAGCCGTGAGGGCTTCCCCGAGTGTTGCACTCGGAAAAGGTTTTCCCGAGTACAAAGCAGCCTTTCCCGAGTGTCGCAGACACTAGGGGAATCTCGAGCCTCCTGTAATGTATCCTATCGTTGACTATCTCTCCGACAAGTTCGACTCTCTTCCATCCTGTTGCATCTCACTCCGATCGAGCAATATACTCTTGTTGACTGTCTCCGTTCCGTATGTCGCTCTGTACTTTGCATCCGACCGATACACACAACTTTTTGCAATTTTCAGCTGCTGCCCGTGGCAGCGAGAACCTAGCTATTTATTGGAAGGATGCAACCCCATATGCATAGTACAGTTGTGTACCGGCTCCATCGTCTGTCTAGATGGTCCTTGCAAGTTAAAAAAAATTAGAGTAAAATTAATGCATATGCATGGGCGGTCATAAACTCCATAAACGTTGAAAATTCATTTCAGGATCTGTAAACTTTAAGTGGTGTACTGCATGTCCAGATTGTTTGGTCATCGTTTACTTGCTTACATTTAAATCATCTTATCTCTTTCCAGGAACCTTCAAGGCAAAAACTCTGCAGCAAGTCGTGTGCTTCGTTTTTGGGGTTGTGTTTAGGACAGTGGCTTAAGGTTTTGAAAGAATTAAGTTTTCGGCTCCCGTTCTCACCCCCCCTCTAATTGCTGTTTTCGGTCCTGCACGTATTGTTTTAAGAGAAATTGGAGTTTGGTTACAAAGCTCGGATAGACCAACTGCGAGTTGCTGTGGCCTATCCAGCTAAAAATACACATACAAGAATCACTATCTGAAATGGTGGTGCAATAACGGTGTACTAACTAAACAACAATTTCGCTTCTAGAGGGCAGGACGTGGCCTACGCAGCAAACGCCAACAGCATGGCTAGCCCATGGAAGACAGCGGCGCACCATCAATCACATTCCTCCCTAATCCTGCCGAGCAGCCCAGACGTCGAGAGGTTTATACCGTCGAAATTCCTCCAGTTTCGTTCCTTCCAAATCTCCCAAGAGACGAGCAGGGTGAGTGCGTTGAAGCCGCGTCGTAGCACGTCCGGCACCCCGGTGTTGGGGATTGACATTAGAGCCACGGAATACCTCCGGTTTACTTCTAACCAATAATCAAGATATCTTCAGTGTCTCCGTATGCAGGTAGGACAAAACATCTCCGCCATGGATATGAACCTTTGGGTCAGGGGGCGTTCCGAGATGGGGGTCCGGGGGTAGACGCCTTACCCCGGTCGGAGGTCCCTTGCAGGAGTGCGGAGGTTGTCACCTCCTCCGGAGGCCCCCACCGAGCTGGAGGTTGCCACCTCCGCTGAAGGCCCTCGCCGAGGCGGAGGTCCGAGCAGAGGTAGCTCCTCAGCAATGTGCTTGTTGAGTCTCTTGCGGAGCTGCAGAGAGCCTCAAGGAGGTTCATGGGGCGACAAGCGGGCCCGGGAAGAAATGGGTCCACGGCTGCTAGTCGGTCGTGGGCCGTCAAAGCAGCAGACATGGATTGAAGCCCATAAGCCCTGCTGGAGATGACTTGGACAATGAAGCCCCTTGGGGCCCACTTCGTCAGGGTGTTTTTGTACTTTCGGTTTTTGGTCATACAGTCACTATAAAAGACGATGACCCATGTGTTGTAAAGAGAGTTGTCCTCTGGTAGCTAGGCTTCCACCTATCCGAGGGCCCACCTTGTAATATTCCCCAGTTATAATTACAGTAAGTTAATTCCGGTCTTACCGTCTCGCTGTTTCTTAATCTTGCTAGAACCGTGTTCTAACACCCGGCACGCGTGAGCAGCCACCAGTCCACGAGTGTAGCTTCATGCTGAGGCGCTAGTTGTTGCAGACGGGCGAGAGACAGGATGCGGACCCAAATCTCGCGTGTGTAAACACAAGAAGCAAGCAGGTGGTCTGTTGTCTCGTCCAACTGGCGGCACAGGGCGCAAAGCGAGGATTGCCGGAGAAGGTGACGCGCTCGACGTTCCACCATCCAAAGCCGGCCGTGGAGCGCAAGCCAAAAGAAGAACTTGACTTTCGGAGGTGCAGGCACGCGCCAGAGCTCAGGCGCGCCAGGAAGAGAGGCCGCACCCACGAAGAACGCGCGGTCATCGGAGGCCGTCCACTTCCAAATGGATAATTATTACCATCGAGAACTTGAGACCAACTATTAGTGTGGTCCCGGCCGATGGGTAGTTGAAGACTATAGAGAGGTACGTACCGCGTGCATCTTTTCCTATAAATAGCTATATTCAGCTTCCCACACATTTCATGGAGCTGGCCAGCCGGATATATATGACGAGAATGATGGGTCAGCGTGCATGTCCGATCCATAGGAGTGAGATGCAGCCGGAATTCTTGTGGTTTTACCCCTGGCGAGCCTGCATGAGCTTAACGGAGCAGGTTTCCTATCAAGCACGTGTACGCAGATGAATGTAAGAACATCCAACACCGCGTGGGACAACGACTAACCTCCACAACTGGCATGCACCTGTCCTCTCTGCGGGAGTAGTGGTTGGAATTTCACAAACCTGCTTGTTTAAATTACGGGAGTGCACCGTGTGTATCAGCTTTGCACCGCCGCTTCTGTCTCTGATTAGGGGCCCAGGAATCGCGCCTCTTCCTCAAGCCATGCATATATATGGTCGCGGCCAAGCCGCGGGACGCTCCGATCCGTGCTCTCAAGCAGTAGGACGCCATGGTCCACGCGCAGGTGTGCGACCCAAGGGCACGGCGGCCCGACCCCTCTGAATCCAGCCGATAAGCTGCGTGTTGGTTTTTGGCCTATGAATTTGAAATAGGCCGGCAGCCCGGCTATGCGGCCAACCACACATTAACGGTCTACATGCTTGTCTTGTGTGATTTTGTCGACATTCGTATTTAAGCCCACATATAACTCGAACTTTATGAACAAAGGAACTCCTATACGTATGTACGTGTAGCAGCATAATGGAGGAATATAATGAAAACAAAGTGCATTCCCGGCCAGTGTGCAGTAATGTCGAGGACACGCTATCACCTTAGTTCATCGTGTATCAAGGAAAAACATACTTCATCCGTCTAAATTATAGTTTATTTTTAATTTTTTTAGTTTATCTATTTTGCTACGTACGTAGACATAGCGAAATGGATGAAACATAAAAAAGCTAAAATAAAGTATAATTTGAAATGGAGGGAGTAGATAATATGGAGCTGAGAAACACCCAGAAAGCTTAAATGCACATTTGTCTACGAGGTGATGGAAATGCTACTATGTTGTGTCAGCGGCATGATGTTTCGGCCACTAGCTACCTGCCAATGCTGTCGCATGACAGACCATGAGCTGAGCTTTCGACCTGCGGGTACTAGTTCCCCAACGGCCTCAAGACAACGAGCAAGTATCGTAGCTGTTGACTTGGTGTGGACACAGACTGCGAGTGGGTACCGCTGCATGAGTGCAGCAGAGCATCTAATTTGATAATGGCGCTGACCTACAGAACCAATTATTTTACAGCTGGATTGAGACGGCGTGCATGCTTAAGTTTGCCGAACTGATCGAGCTGTAGGCGAATCACAACCCTCAACTTGAATTCCTGTTGCATCTCACTTCTAGAAACATATATAAAATTATTTACCATATCACTCAAGATCACGTATGCCTATCAAATCTAGAAATTTTTTTTTCTATATTTAGAACTTTTCTTGTTTGTAAAATAAAAATGAAATAAAATACATTTAATGTATTACCTTCTAGGAGGTAATAGTTCGCTGTGACCGTCCGATCGAAATCAATGAACAGTACACAGTCGTTTAAGGGTACCGCAGTAAAGCCCGACGTAAACAAATATTTGTTCAGTTAGACATCAGTTGTGGTGACTTCATCAATCTTGAGATGACGGACAAAAAAATGATTATAGGGGTAGCGTTTGCGTATACGTGTTCATTGAGGAGTGTGTATGCTTGTTGAGCATCTGCATCTGTATTTATGTAATTCCCGAAAAAATATTAGTTCAATTGGTCGATGAGACCAAATTGGGGAAGCAAAAGATTCATAGACATGGAACAAATCATGCAACTTTTTTATGGAGGTCTATGTACAAAAACTTTGCAAGAAAATTTGAGTCATTCATGAAGGCCATATATATAGCTTACCCTCTTTCCATGAATTTCACCTTCCATGGATAGGACTTACTTAAAAATGACAAGGACGACAGTACACGGCTGTACCATGACATTACATCTTACCTTCCTATAAATAATAACTAGCCCACACTGTGAAATCAGCACCAGCAACTAAAACTAGAATGTTTTGTGGGTGCACGGCGGAGCATTCAGCTGCCAGGGTGAGAATCAGAGACCTAATAAGTGGAGGCAGGCGGGAAAATATGTCAGTGGGTTACGTTCTTTGGAGTAGGATGCAGCAGGAATTTTGGTCGAAGGAATCAGTGCTCCTGTAGCACCACTTGGGTATAGCAAGCACTCATGGTGCTGCTGTGTGCTGCAGTAGAGCTCTGTCCCTGAGGGTGGTTATCCCATCAGGCTCTCAGGCATTGTGCAGTGAGCTATATGTTGCCGCGAACCAGGAGCATGACGATGATTGCCCATCTCACTCATGTCACATCGATGGCAAGATGAGATGCCTTTGCGACATACGTACACTGCGTCTGTGTGGTTGGTAGGAATTTAGTTTTTTTTTATTTTTACCGGGAACAATTAATTTTGGCGGATACATAGTTTTTCATTTTGTTTTTGATTGTTACATCCTAAGCTTTGCTTGATCTCCTGCTATGGTATTCTCAATGCTGATTTGTTTATCCCTCCTTAATTACAAGCTCAACTTGGCCTTCCTTTTTCTATGGAAATCATAGTAACATGTGCTGGTCGATCTGGATAACGTGTAATGACATTATGTTCAGAAGTATCCCTCATTTGGTGCTCCGATGTGGTCAAGTCCTCAGAATGAATTTGCTCTGATTGCTCTTAGAGCAAAAGCACGTGCAGTGCTCCTGTGCACGGAGGAGCCGACCTTGCAGAGGACTTTGCCCCGCCAGTCACATCCCATCCACGGCGCCTTGCGACTCCACTCGATCCGTGGTGCATAATTATCACAATGCCGAATTATCACTAAGTGCTGCAGGTACGATATCGATCAAGCATATGCATCGATCCTCACGTACTCATGGCTCATCACTAAGCTTAGTATTTAATCTCTTCATACATTCATGGGTGTGACTTACACCTTCTGCGCGCTATCGTGCTGCTCAGAAATATGTTTAAGACTCGGACATCGATGGTACGGCTGACGAAGGTTAGCTGTCCGACGCAGGTATGGCTTAAGACTCAAAGATCTACCTTCACGATAAGCACGGTGGTCACAGGGCCTGCCGTAACACCCTAAATTTTATATTTTTGAAAATAGAGTAAAAATTATTTAATCATGAATTTTTGTGCTCATAAAATATAGAAAAATCAATATTTTTTTTGAATTAAAAAATTATCATAGGGTTTAGAAAAATGGTTGGAGCATTCATCCTGGTGCATGTGATTCATTGATTTGAGTGCTTTTAAACAATGTTCAAAATTGAATTTAAAAGCTTTTGCAAATGAATTTGAAAATGATTTGGAAAATCAAAGAAAAGGAATTTTATTTTTCCTCTCCCTTCTCTCTCGGCTTTAGGCCTGCTTGGCCTTTTCCCTTTTCTCCCTTGGAGCCGAGGCCCACTTCCTCCCCTTCTTTTCGGTGTGGCAGCAGCCAGGGACAAGTGATAGAGTCATCTTCCTCCACCAGTTCGTGAAGGAGACAGACTCCGTCTCGTCACAGACCGCCCGGCGCCGACTCGTGCGTCCTGCGTGCTCCCCACGCAGCCTCCGCTCCATAAATAGCGAGCACGCGCGGCCGCTCCGCCCTCATCCAAAGCTCCTGTGCAGGCAACCGCCAACGTTCAAGCTCTTTGCAGCCGCGAAACCCTAGTTCGCCGCTCTAGCTTTCCAATCCGCCGTTCCGCTGCATCAAGAAGCCCGACCGCCATTGACGCCGTCTGCTGCTCCACTTCCGTCATCTCCGATCCGCTGCCGAGCTTCGTGCCCTAGTAAAGAAGCTTCCAAGCCCTTGCCGTTGATCTCTTTGTGCCTCGTTAACAGCCGCCGGCAGTTTGCAGGAAGCTGCTGCCCCGTTGAGCACAACAACACCCATCTCGGTCGCCGTCGTGGAGAACCTTTGCCGTTCTTCGTGTCTAGAAAGATCCGGAGCCGCCATGCCAGACGTACGTGCCCGTATTCTACAGCCGACGGTGCTCGTTGGCTCGTCATTCATCTGCTGCCATCGATCTGCAAATCGCCTAGTTCGTCCCCTGGACCTTGGAGAGTCGCCGAGCTGCTTCCCTCTTCACGTGCGCCCAGCCATGCAGGACCATCATTTGTAGCTGTGTGTCTCCTTGATCCTCTTGCCCTGCTCATGCCGTGCGAACTGGCAGTGGCCATCGCCAACGTTACTTTCTGCCTTTGGTAAGTCTCACCGAGTATTCCAGTGCAACGTGCCATGCTCGGCCTTGCTTCAATTCCTAGCCGATCAAATTAGCTTGTTGATCCGATTGCTAGCTTTCGATGACATCACAATTAGTTTTGATGAAACCATCATGACATCATCTTGTGTATTATGACCGTATTTCTATGAAAGAATAATTTTATGAATACAATGAAATACGTCCAGATCTTTGCACATGATCAGTTTACGCCATCACCTTGGAAAGCGTAGTTCCTTCCAGAATACGTTTTCAGTAAATTCCATAATTGCTTCTATTTTGTTTTGCTTATAAAATGCTTATTTTAACTCCCTTTTTCATCCATTTAAATTGTGTTAGATTCGTAATTACGTAATCTACGTGTTTATGTTACTGCAAAACCAGTTTTCAACTTTTAATATTCGTGCTTATGTTTAATCTATTATTTTAAAGTAAATCTTGTTTAAATCATAATTTCTCCGATCTAGGTCCGATTTAAGTGATCTTTGTGTCTATGTGATCGTAGGAACGCGTAGATTGGTTTTATAATATTTTCAATCTATTTTAATATTATTGGTGTACTGTTCTAATTTAGTTCTATTGTCTGCTTCATGTATGATTACGTAGATTGTTTGTGCGGTGTTCTATGATTATGTCCTGTCGGTGAGCTTTACGTTGATGGTCTACAAGAAGTTGAAGAATCAAGAAGTAGTTCTAAGAAGGTTTGGACTTGAAGAAATATCTGAGTTTAAGGCAAGTATAAATGGGACCATCCTTGTTACCTATTCACTATACACACTAAAATCATAAGCATATATCTCTTTGCTACCCTGTTAAGATTATCTAGCTTTGATCACCTGTTTATCTTGGTAACTGGGGATGTTGCATATGAGTAGTTTATGCTAGTGCTTTATGACCATAATCTTATAATTTGATTAATGACTATACAACTAATGATTAAAGATGATTTTTCAATAAGATCCAAACTTTAAGTGATCATCCGGGACATAACGTACAACCGTGGGGGCTACATGGCTCTGGCTTTAGTTGTTCAAAGGCACTTTTCTAATTGGTTAGAGTTCTGCTAGTTGGGTATAGGGCTGCTTCTTTACTATGTGTTATAACTAGGATGTGCCATATTGGAAGAGGGGTTTGCTATATTCAATGACCCTGCGTTCCTAACTGGTTAGACGAACCTTTGAGTGGCTTTATATGATTTTCAGTGTTGCGGGAGTCGTGATCCCAAAGTGTTAAAAATCATGACCCGTAGTGAAAGTGTACACCTCTGCGTAGAGTTAAACCGATATATCATCTGTGCCCGCGGTTAGGGCGGCCAAGGGATTCTTATGGAATGGATCATGAACATAAGTTGTGCTTAATCATGTTATTGTTTTAACTCTACGGTTAGTGTTATTGTTTTCATCATGTTCTTAATCATGTTTACCTGATCATTTGGTTAAGAGAATTGTTACTATCTTGATGCTAATTACTAAAATATGACATACACTAAAAGCTAAATGTAGTTAACCCGTGTCAGCTTTTTGAGCCTCATAAACCCCTGCTATACTTGTTGAGCCTCATGAACCTCATGAACCTCATATTGTTCCATGCTAGGAGTGAGATGCAATAGAAATTTTGGCTAAACGTAATTGTTCTCGCATGGCTCCACTACCCATGGTAAACGCATTTGTCGTGGCATTTGTGCAATTGTCGCTAGAGCTCATGCAAGTGTCACTGGCTTAGTTAGCCAAGACACAAACAATTCGACATGGTTGGCCCCCAGCCGTCACTCAATGCATCTGCACTGGCACTCTAGATCGATGTGCATGCTAATGACACCAGTACGGTGTCAGTGTCGACCGAGTGTAGAGGAAGCACCATGAAACTCCACACTGCACTGCATTGCACAGGTCACAGACAAGGGTGGTAAGTTATCTTGTTTACATGCTGCACTAGCTCGCTCGTGTGCCTCCTTACTCCTTGTTATTGATTATCGGTAGTCGATGCCCATCACACTCCAGCTACTGTTACAGCAACAACTCAAGAAAAAGGGAATCAGGACCGTGAATCCTTGTTGGACGTACGATGGCGTTCTTGTGCCTCTCCTTTTTCTCCTGGTCCATTCTTGTTGATCAATAGCAAAAGAAGCTGTTATTTATGAATAAGGAATTAAACATGTACATGTAGTTATATGCTAGCTGACTTTTATTAGTACTTTCACCCACCAATTCGGGTGACATCAATAATAATTGATCTCAAAGGCATGCTGCCTATAAATGGCTAGGTTCTCCTTGTAACATCAAAAAGACATGCAAATATGTGCACACCATTTGTCTCATAAGAAGATTGTGAATTTTTTTTTGAACAAGTCACCGTGGGGGGATGAACTATCCCCACCTGAATTTTCATTCAACAGATACCGGGCAAGCCGGGAGGTGAAAGGGAGTGGCGCCAATCCAGATACAAATCATAGAAATGCAATAATGGGGGAGAGCGAGATTACAACACCAACAACAGCATTAAAACAACAACACTTAAACAATCTCAAGAAAAATCCTAGACCCAAGCCATTAGACGCCAGCCGAAGCATTGATTTGCGCCTCTGCTGAACAGCATACTCGCCGTTTGCACCATGGCCATTGTGCCCTGCACCACTCGTAGCTATGCCGCTCCACTGCCGCCCTCCATCTGAGGACCACTTTGTGCAGCAGGAGGGGGGCAAAGAGTGGCGACGAACACGCAAGCCTAGGATCATTGGGAACGATGACCTCCCTTTAAACTGATGATGGCATCCTCCAATGAATTTGGGCCCATGTACCATCATCCAACGCCATCCACAGAGAGGAACCCTTGGAGGGAATGATGGCAGCGGTGGAAACACCACCCTACATTTTATGTTCTGGCATCACCAAGGAAACCGCCGATGGAGCAGAGGTGCCAAAGAAGGACAGTCGTCGAACGTAGGAAACAACCATGGGCAAAACTTACCCAAGAGGGGGCAATGACAGCAAGATAGAAAGGGAGAGCGACAAGGAAGAAACTAGGGGCATAGCTGTGACACAGAGCTGTCCCCCCCTCTGCAGTGGCGCCCTCAAGAGGGACATGACATAGTCGACGCCGCCACCACCGGCTCCGATTAACCAGAGCACGGTTTTCACCGGGAGGTGAGCGGCATGCGATGATGGAGTGGTGGGGGGCTACGTCGACGCCTCCAAGGAGGTATATGGTGCCATGTGGCATCGTCATCAATCACACATCAACTGTGCATGGCTTTCGCCTAGCCCTCCAAAACATGGGATGTAGAAATCCATTGTCCAGCCGCACCAGGGGCTCGTCCAGCCATGACCGAGCCGCAGCAGGGAGCTGTTGGGGCTCGGCGAGTCACGGTCCTACTGGAAGACCCACAGGACGCGAGCCGCCCCCGTTGGCCACGCCTTGGGAGCCTCAAGTGGACGCTGGGGACGGACGCGGGTGCTGCCGGACAGGCCCACAACCGGGCGCGCCCCGCACTGGGGTGTGCGGCGTCCCGTGGCTGGACATCCACCTCGACTATGTTCAGTGCCATCATAACTCGTTCATAATACCAATTCTACCATGTGACATTTTTGAATGTCAACACGTACCTGTCCATGTTGTGTGCTTGCGTGTTCATCGTTGCGAGGCTTGTGCAGTGCATACATAGCCATCCTCTTGCAGCACGACTTCCCCCAGTTGTGCCTGTAGATATAGGAAGTAGCAAGAACGCTGGTTGTGCTATCCGAGTGCAATAACGAGGATACCCTATTTCTGCATCAGCAGAAAGTGCAGTACGTTTTTTCTAGCAAGACCATGTATGTCGTTGTTGTCATCGAGCTCTTTTCTACAAGTCACCATGTTGATGTGATCTCCTGTCGTAGCTACGGAGTTTTGTTGTACGAGTTTTGTTAAATAAATGTCAGAATAGAGCACCAAGCAGCACTAGTCTCTGGTGAAGCACTACTTAGAAGCACCGCAATAATCACTGCTCAGTCATCCTAAAAAAAGCTTTTGCTTGTCAATATCATTGTCATGAGGCGTGTGTTGTGGCTGCCTATCCGGCCGCACCATTTCCACCTCTTTTATTTTCTTTATACTTATTAGTAGATGTATTAATTTTTGATCAACTGGACACCTCAGTCGACCGTGGACTCTTCGTATTTATAGAATGTTGGGTTGTTTTCTTTTTGGTATCTCAGCATGAACACCATGAGAAGCGTTAAGCAGTGAAAGCCGCAAAATGGCATGCTAATCCACCTCGATCTTTCACCTCTTAATTTCTCGTGTAGGACTACTGTTCGTGATGGTAAAGAAAAGGATGCTCCATGGTCACGACGGCGACCTCAAGATCAAGCGAACCCATAGAGAACGATGTGCCTGTGGTTCTGGAGCCGTGGCCATTGGCATGGTGGCCAAATCGCAATGTGTCCGCGAGCAAGGCAGGCAGTGAAGACATTGGCTGAATCGCAATGGCCAGTTCAGTTTGAGCATGTGCACATTTCTAGATGAGAAGGTCAACCAGCGCAAAACTAAAAAAAAAGCTAGCCTCTTTTTCCATTCTCACCTTTGAACCAAAACAAACGAGTACAATATGGTACACGACCGTACCCTGCCATTGCATCCTTCCTTCCTATAAATAGCTAGTCTCTCTCACATTGTGCCCGTCACCAGTCGTCACTACCAAAAACTGCAAAGGTTTTACACCAGCCATTCAGCTGTCAAGACAAGAATGAGAGACCTAATAAGTGGAGGCAGGCAGGAAAACACGTTGGTGAGTCATGTTCTTTTGAGTAGGATGCAACAGGAATTAAGGTCGAAGGAATCTGTGCTCGTGAAGCTCCACTTGGAAAATGCAGGCACGCAAGGCACTACTGTATGCCCGAACACATATCTCTGATGGTGGTGAACCCATCGGGCGCTGGTGCAGTCTCGTTCTCCGCGTCTTGTAGCTAAGCATTGTGCAATGAGCTCCTCAAGTGCCGCGAACTCGAACCAAAGAGCTTGGCCATTATTTCTAATCACGATCAACGGATGCCTAGCACAAATCGCGCAACAACAGATGCTGTCTGCGTGGATGGAGAGTTTAGTAGAGTGTATTTTTTTTTTTTTGCAATCAGGCGTCATATAAACCCATTTTTCGTTAAGAGGAAAGAAGTGATCCACAGACCTAGCTAGTACACTAGCATATAGAGATAGTGGCGAGGAACCATCGTTATGGCATTGCCGCAACCCTAAAATACAAAAAGTTCAGAAGAGTATGACATAATAACAACATTGCGCGACCAAATGGAGGTGAACGTGGCGAGTGTCAAGTACCCAGCCTCACTCCATTCCTCTGCTCTGTGACGGCGTCGCGGTAGATCACCTACAGCTCGACGCCGTTCTCTAGAAAACTCTGTTGTTCCTCCCCTTCTAGATTGCCCAAACCATTACTCCCAAGTCAAAAAAAATAATTAAATCAAGTACACACTGGTCCACGAATCAATTAGTATTCACGCCATTAAATAAACACACGCACCACGTGCCAACAAGCTTCTGGCCAATCTCAGTGGGAGTTTCATATTAGTTTCATTTGTATTAAATATGTTGCCACATAAGTACTTTCGATAATATGGCAGTGTATTTAAGAAGAGGGAGGAAAAACTGAGTGTCATGGAGATAAAACTCTCTCAGCATGATTACCAACTCTCTTTAAGTTATTGAATTTAATGATTATGAAACTATAAGATGAAATTTTGCATTGAGAGTGGGTGCTTCATCCGACATTCATTTCATTTAAGATGACATGGCTGTCATGGAAATGACATAATACAACTCTCCACTGAGACTGGTCTCTTAGTTTTTTCATTATTATAGGCAAAAGAGCTTAGGCAGTGATTGATATCAGCAAAGTAATAACTATGATGACTGATCTCAACCCCATTAGACAAACTAAGCCTGTCATCTCAATCAGCTCATGAAAATAAATTAGAGAAAAAAAGTTGTCATCCACTTTGTTTCGAGGGAATAAAGAGCACACTAAGTGAATCATGTTTGAGACGTACGCGTCCTTGTCCAATTGTTCATTCATGGCTGCTCACCACGGGTATGTATATGTCGTCAAGATGCATGGGGTCGATGCATGCTAGCTAGTTATAAGGAATGATGTAACCGTGGTGAGAACCCACTCTTCTCCGGCCTGACCCACTCTCATTAATTTGTGAGTACACACAATAGCACGAGAAATAATTATAATTATTTTTAAGGAACAATGTACACGTGGCTATTACATGGGTGGGTGCTGACTTTTAGTTCTTCACCTACCAATCCAAATGACACCAATAGTTGATCATAAGTGACGGCAGAGTAAACCTTAGTTACAAATACCTAGGTAAGGTTATTGCTATGGCATGACCAATTGGCTAGAATTGCAGCTGCCTAGACGAGATCGCGAGAGATTGAAGCACAGGTGGACAACAACATGTGTGGTGTTGCGTCGATATATGGTCTTGTTTCTTGGAGTGAGATGCATCAGGAACTCGGTTCAAAGAGACTGTAGATCTCGTAGCTCCACCTACTGAATTCAATAATGGATTAAACTACAAGATCGTACAGGTGCTTTCAGAGCAAGGGTGTGGCGCTGCTCTGTTGCTGTGGGAGCTAATCAAGTCAGAACAGGGCGCTAACCAATGCTCGCGCTCTGCTGCTTTATGGATGAGTGGATAAGGTGCATCGGGACGGATCGGACGCCCATGAAATATTATTATCGTTCCTCGATCTTGTAGATCTCAGAAGTCGGTGGTTGTAAGTGTGCCCATAACACGTCTTGAGAGGAAGGTTGAAAATGAGAGTGGTTTGTTTCAACAAATGATTTTGTTGATATAGACATGGTACATATAGTGATTCCATTAAACATGTGTTATATGTAGGCATGTCTGAAGTAGAATATGTTGTGCACACCATAAGAATCGTTTGGTCGTGAAAAGCCGAAAACTGAACCACAATCGTTGTTATCGACCATGCGAAGCGAAAGCACAAATATAGAGCTGCTGCCGATGGATGCATTGGGTGTAGCAACGTCACAAGTGTCGTGAATGACGGCGGTAAATCACAAAGAACGCAAGATCAAATCACAGCGAGATATAAGATTTAACGTGAAAAATCTCTCCAATGCGCAGGGGAAAAACCACAGGCGTCAGCCAGCAAACACTCCTCACTATTATTAAGAGTCGGGTTACAAACGCCGTGCGGCGGCTACAAAAGAATGAATGAATCAGACACGGTGGAACCCTAACTCCGGCCTAAGCCTCCCGGCGACGGGCCTCCGCTTCACTCCGTCAGAAGTCCGGCTATTATATTGTGCAACTGAATTTAGAACATATTCAACAAACTTCACCTTGAGACAAATTTATCTTGTAGCATAAATCAACACCTTCATCCTAACAAAAAGAATACCACTGACACCAAATAGCCTCTTAGGCTAATCCACTAAACCAACTAAGTTTGAGCACAACTCAAACTTAGTAATAGGAACAGGTTTAGTCATCATATTAACAGGATTATCATGAGCACTGATCTTACATACCTTTAACTTACCATCCTCAATCACATCACGAACAAAATGATACTTGATGTCAATATGTTTATTCCTCTCTTGGAACATTTGATCTTTGATAAGGTAAATGACACTTTGACTATCACAAAATAAATTAATGCAAGAATCAACTCCACACAGCTCAGCGTACAAACCTTTCAGCTAAATTAATTTCTTGCACGCCTCAGAAACAACCATGTACTCTGCTTTAGTAGTAGACAAAGCAACGACAGACTATATTATAGCCCTCCAACTCACGGCATAACTGCCAACTGTAAACACATAACCAGTGAGAGATCTGCGTCTGTCCAGATCAGCAGCATAATCTGAATCCACATAACCAATAAGTCCTTCTAAGTTCTGTCAAACTTTAAACAAGAATCTGTTGTGCCTCTGAGGTACCTGAAGATCCACTGAACTGCCCTCCAATGTTCTTTACCAGAATTAGACATATATCTACTAGCCAAACTCATAGCATATAACAATCTGGATAAGACAAACCATGGCATACATCAAAGACCCAACAACACTAGAATAAGGAACTCTTGACATGTATTCAATATCTGTATCTGTACTAGGACACTGTGCAGCTGATAATTTAAAATGAGATACAATAGGAGTACTAACAGGCTTTGCATTATGCATGTTTAAACGCTGAAGAACTTTCTTAATATAATTATGCTAACTAAGAAATAGCAAACCAGATTTTCTGTCTCTAGTAATTTTTATACCAAGAATTTTCTTAGCAGCACCAAGATCTTTTATGTCAAACTCACTACTAAATAATTTCTTCAACTTAGTGATTTCAAGCTTACTCTTGGCAGCAAATCAGCATATCATCAACATACAACAGCAAGTATATAGGTGATCCATTAACATGCTTGATGTAAACACAGCTATCATACTTAGACCTCTTAAAACTATGCAACAATATAAATGAATCAAACCTCTTGTTCCGCTGATGAGGGGACTGTTTCAAACCATACAAGGATCTCTTCAACTTACAAACAAATTTTCCTTGCCAGGCACTATGAACCCTTACGGCTGGTCCATGTAAATGTCCTCCTCAAGCTCTCCATACAAAAATGCAGTCTTCACATCTAACTGCTCAAGCTCAAGATCATGTAAAGCAACAATACTAAGAAAAGTATGAATAGAACTGTGCTTTACCACTAGAGAGAACACATTATTGTAGCCAATACCGAGAATCTGACTGTAGCCTTTTGCTACTAACCTTGCCTTAAACTTTGGAGGCTCACTTAGAGTTAAACCCTCCTTTCTCTTGAAGATCCTCTTGCAGCGGATGGTCTTCTTCTTCTTAGGCAAAGGAACAACCTCCCATGTGCTATTCTTCTCAAGAGACTGCATCTCCTCATGCATAGCTGAACTCCACTTCTCATGATCACCACAATCAATGGCTTCATGATAGGTTGCTAACTCATGAGTATTCTCCACCTGTTTAGCACAACTCAAAGCATAATAAGTCAAATTACATTCTTCCATAAGACGGGCTGGAGGTCCACAGCCCCTCTTTGACCTGCGATGAGTAATAGGTAATTCCTCTTCTGACAGGAAAACAGGAGGTGAGTGCTACTGAACATCATCATGAGTGTCATCATCAGCAACCTCATCATCATAAATATCAACTGGCTCCACCTGCACACCTGCCTCATCATCCACATGCTCCACCTGCACACTTGTATACTGCAGCTCTCTTTCAGAATTATCTGGAACATGGTCTAAGGATAAACTATTATTAAACATCACAGATTTATTGAAAACAACACTCCTACTCATGAAAGTCTTTCCAGTTTAGGGATTCCATAATTTATATCCTTTAACTCCCGAACCATAACCAAGAAACAGATATTTAATAGCTCTAGGCTCTAATTTTCCATTATCAACATGAGCATAAGCAGTGCAACTAAAAATTTTAGACTGTGAATAATCTGCAGGTGTACCAGACCATACCTCAATGGGAGCTTTCTTATTAAGTGGACTAGAAGGCGACCTGTTTATCAAGTAACATACGGTGTTAGTTGCTTCAGCCCAAAATGCTTGCTCATCCTAGCATTGGATAGCATGCAACGAGCCTTTGAAATGATGGTTCTGTTCATATGCTCGGCCACACCATTTTGCTGCGGAGTATGCGGTATGGTGTGATGCCTAACAATGCCTTCAATCCTGCAATAATCATTAAAAGCATCCAAACAAAACTCTTCACCATTATCAATATGAAGCAATTTCACCTTTCTTTCAGTTTGCTTTTCTATCATAACTTTTTAATTTTTAAATGTAGCAAATGTATCATCTTTATTTTTCAGAAAATAAGACCAAACTCTTCTAGAGTAATCATCAATAATTATAAGTATGTAATAAGCACCACCAAGAGAAGGCTTACGGGAAGGACCCCATAAATTAGCATATACATAATCAAGAGTACCTTTGGTGGTATGAACTGAGGTGTTAAATTTTACCCTTTTATGCTTCCCAAAAATACAATGCTCATAAAACTTCATGTTCCTCAAAGTGCAGCCATCCAGCAAGTTTCTCTTCATCAATTTTGTCATACCGAGTTGACTCATATGTCCCAAACGCATATGCCAAAGGTTAGTCTTACTAGGTTCAGCATTAGTAATAGCAGCAGCAACAAAAAGAGAACCATGTATAGTACTTCCTCTAAGGACATACAACTTTATAGAATTGAGATCACTTTCAAACAAACAAGAGAACATTTTGATACTTTTAGAACGCCATCTGAACCGAAATAGTAGAAACCTTCTGCATCAAGCGTGCTGAGCGAGATGAGATTTCTAGACATCCCTGGTATGTACCTCACATTCTTCAGCATGCGTGTCATGCCATCATGTGCCTTGATCTAAATGGAGCCGATCCCCACAATGTCACACGGGTTGTCGTCTCCCATCCGCACAACATCTCCTTTCTGCACAGGCTTATATGAACTAAACCAAATTCTGTTAGTGCAGATATGAAATGAACATACAGAATCAAGTATCCATTCATCATGACCAGAAACACAGCCAGCAAAAACTACCAGACAATCTCCAGAATCAGAATTTTCAGCACAAGAAACAACGGAAGCATTACCATCATGATTGCCTTTCCTCTTCTCCTTATTCTTAAGTTTCAGATAATCCTTAATAAAATGATTTTTCTTCTTACAATACTTACAGAACTTTTTAGGCTGCTTGAACTTGGAACGGCCTCTGCCATCGTAGCTCTTGTCACGACCGTTGCTGTCATTGGAGGATCTATGTTCAGATCTGCCTCTCACGTGCAATGCTTCGCCCTTGGAGGATGACGATCCGTCGAGCTGTACCATGCCTTTCATCTTCTCCCTGGACTGAAGTGCCTCAACAACTTTCGCAAGGGTTAGTTCATCACGGCTTAACAATATGGTGTCACGGAAATGCGCATACGAATTTGGTAGTGAACATAACAGTAAAAGACCTATGTCCTAATCATCATACTTAACCTCCATCGATACTAGGTCGGCCACGATCTCCTTGAAAGCAGATAAATGGCTCATCACTGAATCACCCTCCTTCATCTTGAGAGTGAACAACTTCATCTTCATATGCATCTTACTGGTCAGAAAACACAACAAATCGAACTTCCCCAACATCGGTGCCCAAGCCCCCGCCGGCGGCCACCACCCCGCCGCGGGCGCTAGGGGTCACCAGAGCTCCGACGAACCCTAGCGCGCGCGGTGGCCGCCGTCTACCCCTCCCCCACACCGCAACGTCTTCTCTCCGGCCATGGCGCCCCCGCCCTAGACTGGCCCGGTCGCCTCCCCCGCCGCTAGGGCACCCTAAGCTGCCCGCCAAATATCCCCATCACCTGTCTTCCCTTACTCTCCCGGTCGGTCGGCAATCTATACCCCACCGGAGTTGGAGAAGAAGGGGGCACTTGCCGAAGTTGAAGGAGAAGAAAGGAGGAAGAAGAAGGAGAAGGCCTACCTAGCGCCCATCTGCTACCACCGCCGGTGGATCCGCCACCGCTGCTGACTGATCCACGCCGGCGACGTTGGATCCACCATGGCTGGGCGCGGGGAGGTGGTACGGTGCGGGATTGGCCTCCAGCGCGCGGTCTCCGGTGTCGTGGTCGTGTCCTCCGGCGGCGCGACTGTTGTGGCCTCTGGTGGCGCAGCTGTGGTGACCTCGGGCGGCCCGGCCGTGGAGGCCTTCTGCGGCGCAAGCTCTGGAAATGTGGGGAGACACGAGAGGAGAGAACGAGTGGTTGAGAGACGGGTAGCTGGATAAAAATCTGTGTGAACGAGTAGGGCCCACCATATGGATGGAAGGATCACGGGCGTCGATGCGTAGTCTAAGGAATGTGAACAGTGGATTGAGGTGCATGCGGAGTTTTCAGAGCATGCGCGGTCGTAAACTAGCATTTAGGATTTTTTTTCCCTACATGCTAAATAAAGCGTGTGCTGGATCTGCCTAATTGGCATGCACAACCAATCCACCATCCAGCCTGCGCTCGCTCATTTTCCACCGCTCGTTTTGTGAGCACCTCTGCACCACTCGTCCCCAACTTGTCCTTGAGCCGCCCGCGCCGCGCGAGTCTGCATGGCCGGAGGCCACGCCAGCGCCGCCGGAGGCCAGCAACGACGACCTAACGCCTCACGCGCGGGCGATCCACCGCCTCCCAGCACGGCCGCAAGCGACTTGCTGTTATTTGGCCTTTATAAGTATGTTTATAAAGGCTGATTGATTCAGGAGGGGGAAATGTAGATGCAAAACTCTGTATAGTGCAAACTTATGAATTCTCTGATGTACTGCCTCAGATGTTCTATGACGTAAAATAATTTCTGATTTATGCTTGAACTCATCTGAGTACCAATGAATCATCAGGGTTTGATCAAAAGTGTTGTTTTCTTGGTGAATTTGAAAATTTAATGGCTGTGAATATACACCTGTATCCAGGGTGGGCTTATGGGGGCTATGTAAATAGGTTGCAGGCCACTTTGTGACCTCCTGGACTCCTGGTAGTGCTACAGCATCTTTGTGACCCCCCCTGGACTCTGCAATGAAGAGTACACTGTTACTTCGCACCCGCATTCTGGCCTAGTGTCTGTCTTTGCAGGCCAGCCTATCCCATTTTATATTTTACAGCGGTCTGAACCCTGATTCAGTCCCATACCCTTGTTGATTCCATTTTGTTTCATCACCACATGAGTCCGAGAGCCAGAGTGGCCCAAGTTGACAAATGGCCAATGAGGCATGCAGCGAGTGATCATCTGATCACGCAGTGAGAGATCATCTTAGCCTTTAATCGTTCTGTCTAGGTGATATCCGAACAAAATCTGACTGGTCAGACATGTAATGAGAACATGATAACTAGTGAAGAGAACATCGATGGTGTGATGGATATGGTACTACCACGAAGTGGTTTTGACAGTCAAGCATCTTTGGTGGTTGTATCAACTAGAAAATGGACCCAGGAGTCAAGTTCTGGTCAGTGAAGAAGGGAGTGGAGTTCCACATTGGGTCCTATACTCCTACCCAGGTAGACAGGTAACCTAATAAAAGGATTTTGTGAGGATGGGATGACAATGGTGGAGTGGGCACAAGCAGTTACAAACAAAGCCAATATGGAAGTGAACAGGGTAGCAATAAGAATTCTCTAGCTGTTTTATTACTTTAATTTAGAGAAGTACTGATGTTTCTCATGTAGTTAGTGTTAGTATTGACAGTCCTATAAATGAAATTAGTAATGCTGCAAAGAATGCATAGGAATAGCCAATAGGAAGCAGAGGATTCTAAAAATTTTAAAAAAAAAAGAAATAGGGAGCAGAGTTTCTGTTTAGAGTAATTGTAATCCTAGTAAAGTGTGACAATGACATTGCCAGAAGCACTGGTGGCTGCAGCATACTTAATGCTAAATCAACTTAGCAAATGATTAGAGGCTAGATATAGTGGCATGGAATTTATTCTGACCATCTAACAAAAACAGAACTAACCTGGGAAGTCTGCATCTCCACTGTCCCTTTGTTGTGCCTTCAGCTATTTTCATTACAGGCCCAACGAGATCTGTGTTCGATGATCGGAGTGCTTGGCGTTACGTTTGTTTCCCCAGAGATTCAAACCCAATCGACAGGCGAACTCAGCAAAGCTGACGCTGATGTAGGCCTGTATAGTATAGCCCGGTTTCAGACATTTTCAAAGGCCCATATCCTGCTGAATACTGATTTCTATTTTTTTCCTTTTACAAGACAAGATTGCGGTTCAAATTGGAAGGTCAGTTGTAAAAAAAAAAAATGGAAGGCCAGACTCTTGAGCTTAAGGCCCTTCATTCAGGGGCCCGCCAGCAGGCCCAGCTAGCGCGTGCGCAGTCCACGGCCTTGCCCTGACCGTACGTGTCGCGAGCGGAAAGTGGCTGACGGGCCTTAAGCTGTGTAATACGGCAACACAGGCCTGTGTTGTTCATACTGCTGTCGAGTTGGGTTGGCGCAAAAGAGAAGGGGGATGGGCTGGGCCGGTAGCAAATAATCTCAGGTTCTTAAGTGCCATTGAAAGGCCGAGCTAAATGCTTTAATCGATCAAGAGTGCCGATCAGGCTGTGTCAATCTCTTCGTATAATAAAGTCAGCATATATTGTTTTGTCAGATTGTGGGCGAGGATGAGATGAACTATCTGGACAGGAATGATGACACACGTAAACCAGCTGATAGCAGCAATTAGCATCCTGAAGCCCTGAACGAATCACTACTCTTGCGAGCCGAAGCACAAAGCAGAGGAGGCATTCGCCATGCAGTACCTTCTTCAGAGGCGCTCCATGCTTCCATGAACGAGGTTTGAGTCAGGGCATCCCAACACAAACCCAAGAAAATATGGATTAATACTGATGATATACATCAAATAAAAACGGATACATTAAGACGTTCTTCAGGTTATAACATTACATATTCAAGAATATCAAGCGTGGCAAGTATCCTCTTGAGTATTCCTCAAAACAGAGCTGAGGGACTCAAGTAGCATCACATTGGTTTTTTTATTAACACATTCATACAATAACGAACTTATAAGCATAAATAGAACAAATCATTATTCCGTCTCCTTGGCATTTCCATATCAGCACGCCTCGGTTGATGTATTTCATGACGGGTCCTCCTCCATCCGCTAGAAGTCAAATATCCACTAATTAACAAAACTGCAATTAAATGGACAACCAAAAAATAATAATGGACAACCAAATTAATCCAAAACGAGTTAGTAAGTTTATACCTTGTACCTGCGTTGCCCACCTAGGCCATGTGTACACGTCTAGGTCTCCGCCATGGCATTGCTGCCGTCCGTGGTTAAGCTCTGACACCCACAGTGAGGATATATCTTGCATATCTATATCCAGCCACAGCTGCTCTAGGTTACCCAACTCCTTAACGCACCTTAAATTTGTACAGCGAGACACCCGCAGCTCTCTCATTTGGGGAAGATTTGAGACCATCTCTAGGCCATAACATCCTGCAATTACAAGGTCCTCTGACAGGAAACAAAGGTTCTCCACCACCTTAAGGCTGTGCAACTCTCGTAATTCAAGCACTTTCAAGCTGGTGGCTTCTTATCCAAGGTGTGGTGGGAGAGCTCTCAGCTTGGGACAGCGGTCAAGGGCCAACCTCTTCAGTCGTGGCAGCAGCTTCATCCTTGGAGGATGGTCTTCCCCCTTTTGCTTTGAAGCAACCCCATCCTCTCCCCCCTCCGTACCTGCTGTTGTTACTTCGCGGTTGATTTTTCCTACACCATGTTTGTGGGACAGCTATCTCGGGTGATAATAATAGCCACAGGAGGTGTATGAATCTAGAAATTATTAGCAGTTAAAAGTAGCACATTGATGGATCTCAGTGCACTCGAGCCGAATTTATTAGCGGTTGAAGTTAGCACCATTTTCCTCTGTGTTCTTTTGTCTTTCCTCTCCCTTTTGTTTTTTTATGTTAGCTTCAGGGGTGTTAAAATAATTCCCACCTGCTTCATTTGCACTGATGCCGGCAAGGCCGGTGGGTGGAAGGGGCAAAGCCCTCCAAGTTTATTACAAAACCAAGTTACAAAATCAAATGAATTTCTCCATCCAAGATCAAGCGGATTCTTTGCAAGTCGCGATCAGGCGTTGGGTGCATGGTTGCAAGCCCCGGAACACTACCTCATTGCGGTGTTTTCATAGCTCCCAACAGCATAGAAGAATGAGTGGGTCTTTGACCTTGTTGTGTACTCTCGCAGGCGTCTGGGTATTCCACAGTACAGGGCTGAATAGCCGAAAATTACAACCAACAACCAAGGTTAGCAACAATTCAGGAGACCCAAAAAAGGGAGAGCTCTGCCCTTTCCACCCACTGGCCTTGCGAGAGTTAAGCGCAGTATGTAGTTTGGTTAGCTATCCTTTTGCGTTGTAGGTTTTCTTGGGTTTGTCCTGTCCTGTTTTCTTGCTTTCTTAAATATAAATATCTCCAAAGATCTTCATTGAGGCCTCGCTTTTTTTTTTTTTTTTTTGAGGAACCATTGAGGCCTTGCTTGGTAGCAGGCTTCACTCAATCCAGGTGAAGCCTGCCCCGGCCTGGATCGATTCCGGTAGCCTTGAGGTCCATTGAGTACAGGCTGAAATGGGCTTGAAAATGCCTGGAATGACCTGTTTTTATTCCGAGCTGGATCAAAACGAACGAAGATTTTTTCTTGGGCCTGATTTCAAACAAGGCCAGATTATGTCATGTGGAACAGACGGATTCGGGGCCAATCCGATTAAAACTCTACTCGACAGATAGTTGCGTTACGAGGTTGCGCACTAGGGTGTGTATGAGTGTGTTGTGCGTGCGTGTGATGATGTGTGTTGGTACATTGTGCTAGTGCGTGTCCGCCACTGCCGTCACCCTCTGGGCATGGTTTGTCCCCGTCAAGTTCATGTTGCTGTCTGCTCTCGCACGATTACAAGAGGGCTCTTGGGTTACGGTGCGGGCCTTTTAGTTTACGCGTTCCAGTCTGGGCCCGCTACGCGAGGGTTGGGCCTTGTCGTCCTCTTGGGCCTGGACACAAGTGGCAGCACCGATTCCGTGGCGCCCTTCTGGACTCCGTCTCGTCTTCATCAGCTGCTTCACCAGCAATAGCCTGATCGGCTACCACACCTTCAGCCTTCTCCCATTCAGGTACAGATGCAGAGTCGGGGTGGGTGACAGGGTGGCACTACTCTCGCTGTCAAATTTCAGTGATTTCCACAAACGTAACTCCAGCCGAAGGATATATAGCAGCCGGCGGCCGAAGCCCGATCGAAGGAGATTATAGCCGGCACGCTGTTAATTGGCCAATCGGTCCATTCGCGTCACTCCAACGATCAACTACAACGACAATCGACAGCTCAAGAAAAAGAGGGCACCCGCGATGGCGATGAGTCGAGGACTCATTTTCCCTGCTGGACCGGCCGGCCGGAGATAGGCCATGCATTGCTGCTGATTAACAGCAGCCCAATACTATATGAGAGAGAGAGAGAGCTAGGAAAGGAATCCAAAGAAGGAAGAACCCCGAGACGCTCTAGAAAGGTTGTAGCTAAAGATGTAGCCTGAGGCAAGGGATGAAGAGATAGGAACCTGAGGAGGCTTGTTCTGTTCGTTCCATGCCCTCAGCATGTTTTGACACCAGAAAGGTTGTAGCTATGTTTGTTTTGTTTGACACCAGAACCACCAAAGGAACACTAAAAGGCTGCTATCTTTAATTGAGTGGAGTGCTTCCTTTTGCTGAGAAATATGGATCACAAAGTGATGACATGGTGTTTGATAGAGTTAGTGAGCCAAAAACTTCTCTCAGGTTCTTTTCAAGAGGATATGTTGGCTACGACTCGAGCTCTATTGTAGCACCTTGGATAGCAGCCGAAGGAAATTAGCCGGCACGGCGGCCGCTAGACTGCTACCCCAGCCCAGCCATAAGTCCGTTGGTTCATCCGTCAAGACCCCAATTTGGCCGTGGTCGACCGGCGGCGCCGTCAGTCAAATGCATCCCGCTGCCACTCAACGTCGATCGACGATGCGCTTACGAATGACGACAGTACACAGTACGGTACGTGTCACTGTCGACGGAGAGTCAAGGAAGCATCGTGTAATTGCAGGTCACTGGCAGCACTTTACTCCTCCATTTTGCATGCGATCGACCATGCTATGCTGTTAATTGGTCAATCGGTCGATTCGCGTCACTCCAACGATCGACTACAACGACAACTCAAGAAAAAAGAGGGCACCCGCGATGGCGACGAGTCGACGACTCCTTTTCCCTGCGGGACCGGCCGGCCGGAGATAACCTGGCAATGCACGGTGGCTGATCCGGACTTGCACTGTCAGCGAAATAGCAGAAGCAGTGTGGCAACTAAAAGCATGCCTAACTCTAACTGTACATGCATGTGGTGAAGCCAAATCGCCCATGCTTATCCCCTTGTGCTAGCGCCATGTTGGTGCTCTCGACGTGGTCTGCTGATCCAATGGCTGAGTGCATAGCGCCATGTTGTGTGTGCCTTTTGTATGAGTCGCTACTTCATTGACTCGATCTTCTGCTGTCAGCTTAGCTAGGATTCTAGGAATAATAGGATGCTGCAAGTCTGTCTCTTGAGATCGGAAATTATATATAAATCTTTTGTCGATAAGTATGTTTTTAACTTTTAAAATGTTACTTTACTACTGCTAATATATTTGAGTCCTTTTTAGAAGAAAAGAAAAACTCTACATCATCAACGGCCGCGAGTCCTCTGCATGGCTAATCAGTTTGAAAATGCTCGCCAACAAACGCCCAGAGCAACTGTCAAGAATGCGTACGAGCAGTACGTGGCAGAGGCTCTATCTCGAGTCCACAGCAGACAGGTCGGCGCCTGCGACGACGACGACCGTGCACCGGCAGGACGGGGACGGGGACGGGGACGGGGACGGGGAGGGGTGTTTTTCCTTTTTCCCGTGGGAACGGGCGCTGCCGGCCGGCTGCTACGGCGATCGAGTCAGTCTCTCGCCCTCTGTACGTCGCCGGTCGTGTCTCGCGCTTTCCACGTTCCGCTGTGGACTGACCTTGGCCAAGTCGTCGCCCGGCCTGGCGTGGTGGCTTCACCAAGACTCTGATTCGTCAAAACGCCGTCGTCATACGAGCTGGAAAATATATTTTTTTTTTATTGCATCTGTCCGGTATAGCTGTGGACGGTACGGTCGTAGCACTAGTAGCCACGTCAAATGGCCAAAATCGTATTCTCAATGGATAGTATTCTTTCAACATTAGTTTTATACAGTCATATACATCTTCTCTTCTATTAAGTACCTATATGACATCTTTTTTATATATCTTGATACTTTCACCTTGTTTACTCTCAATTTTCCTCGCCAACCCATAGAGACAGAGCTAGGCCATTTTAGTACCATCACTTGACAAGGAGTCTTTAAAAGATTTAAAGTGCACATAAATTGAGAGTAAGGGGTCATTTGGTAGGGATTCATTCTCCAATCTCCCGCACCGCTCAAGTGTGCGACTCCGTATGAGGACCTTCTTCCCTTTTGCTCTGCCTCCTAAAACTATTTTGCCTATTCACCTACCAACCAGCTCAAAATGTCGCCGCTCCTTATGTGAATCTCTAAAGAACACTTAAACAACTAGCTATCATCTAGTGAAACACAAAAAAAGCAACTACAACCAATTTGTTGGACGACTCACTACCTGCAAGTCAAGATACACTTTTGTCCTCCTTATTGTTGGTGCTATAAGCGATGATGTGAGAGCAGGAGCGGTGCTCCAAGAGGTAAGAGCGCGTGGCTTGGCACGCCCCAAGTGGTGTCGCATGGCTTGGCAGGATTCCTCCGCCTCTATGTGGGCGAGCACACCCAAGACGTGCAAGCGTGGATTCGCACAGGTGCGGAGAGTCGAAGGTAGGGAAAAAGGAAGATGAAGGTGAACACGGAATTAAGGAGTAGGCATGCGGTGCAGGAGAAGAGAGAAAAAATAAAATAAGTGAAGTTTTTAACAACCATAGAACCTATTTTATCAAGACAAATTCTAAAAAAATACGGTTCGAAGTCCATCAATGGAGCTGCTAAAAAAAATGCTCCAAACAGGCCAAACACTGTGGTCCACAGGCGGGTTATTGAATATATTAAACGGAATTCAAAATGTTGACCGGTTAAGAAAGTCACGTAGCCTAGCCCTATTTTCAAATTTTGATTGATGATGATGACTTTTGAACGGGAAAAACAAAAGGATCGAGACCACTCTACTGTGCTGTACTACTGTCAATTCAAAATGGCTGAACGCTGTATGTCCAGTCCAAGCCACTGGAAATCAATCAGTTGACGCGTTACGTTGAATATCAGAGTGGCATTGCCCCTGATAGCTTTCTCAGCATGTCACCACCACCCCAGGCTTCCCCATCGCTACAGCGTGGCGTGCTGCCTCATGCTCCACGTTATCTCCTGGTGTTCAGATCACATGAGATGATGGTCTCGCAGGGTGTCAGATTCTCTTACAGAAGAGGCATTGGCTTCACCTGACAAAAGCTGCAAGATGCTGTTGGAGTGTGCGTTGTGACTATGGGACAGCGCTCCTCAGCTCAGGACCACTGTTGATTCTTGTTCTTTTTCCAACCACGGGTGCAGAAGTCTTCGCTTGCAGTGATATTTTAATCAAGCGAATGACTGACGTGAAGTGTACTACGCATTGAGATTTTTAAAGTGTCCCGCTATTTATGCCTACATGGGCTGTGTTTTTAGCTAGGGCAGTACGCTCGTACTGCCTCCGTTAAAGATGCCCTAAAGAGGAAGAACGTACTCCCTCTGTTACAAATGTAATTTTAGATCTAAGACTATTCAAACTTTGGATAGAAGAGCAGTCTATTGGAACTGACACACAACATGAAGACAAGAGCTGTAAGATCTCCCGAACCCTAGCTCCTGGCCGCACCCCCCAACCCCCCCCCCGCCCACGGCGGCGTCGGTCGCCGCGCCGGCGCCCACACCCGCCTCCCAGCAACCCGCCCCACCCAGATCCGCCACGCCCGCGCCTGAAATCTTGCTCTTCTCCCCTCCTCATCGCAGGGCACGAGCGCGGGCAGACGCGCCGCCGCCGTCGGGGATGGCTGCCGTCGGCGCGCCACGGCCCCCTCCGCCTGTCACACCTCCCGCGACTCCCTCGTCTGCGGGGATTCATCCTCGACCACGGGAGCCTCGGCCGGCGCCGCTGGGTCACGGGAGGAGGCGTTGTCGCCCTGTGCTCCACGAGCCGCTCCCGATGCCACTCTGCTGGCCTTGGAGGCCCCGCGGTCCGGAGTCCCTGCTGGTGTACCGCCGCCGCCGTCCCTGACGCTACCGGCGGCCCCTGTGCCCTCCCCGGCCCCCACCCTTTCGCCGGTGGACGTGGGCGTGCAGGCTGCCCGGTTCGCGCGGCCGCCTCCGCCTCTGGTTGGGGCTCGCCTGGCGACGTTGGGGATGGTCAGTGCAGGGGATGAGCCTCCGACCGCCCCCAACTCCTCTGCTCCATCGCCGACGTGATTGGGAACCTGGCTCGTGATAGAGGACGCTGAGCCGCCGCCACCGGGGTTCCACCCCTTCGGCCACCACAACTACCCGAGCCTCGAGGTCAGGGACACCTCGGCTCGGGTTGAGGCAGCGGTTCTAGGCTCAGCCGCGTGCGCTGCTGCGGCGGCCGGCGTTGAGGACGGCGTCCTCCGCACGCCGCCAGCGACCGCTCCCACAGCACCACCGCCCGATGCCACCGTCGAGATTAGTGTCGAGGACGAGGTCCTCCGCCATCCTCCGGCGGCCGAGCAGCCTTCTGGTGGACAGGATGGTAACCAGGTCAAGCTCGACTACTCCACGGTGGTAGTAGAGGATGTCCCGGAGGACGATGACGATGAAGGTGACGACGACAGCGGAGATGTGGGCGGCAGTGGCTTAGGCCTAGATGCCTTCCTCGTCAATCTGTCTGCCCCATCCCGAGCCCGTCTGCGTCCCTGTCCCCCAATGCAGCGCCTTTCCATCCTGGAGGCTGCACGCAAGGACGCTCAAAACAATGGCAGTGGGCGGACGACGACGGCGACGCGTTCGGCAATAGGCAGCCCTTGTCTTACCTGGCTGTCGCACGTCGGGCATCGAGGCATGCTGTTGCGCATTGGGAGCGGCCTCAGGCTAGCCCGATAACGGCTCCGAGTCCTGGCGGGCGGCTCATGGGAGACGTGGTCCCCGACGACGACAGAGACGCCATGATCGACCGCGTCCCTAACTGGTGAGCGACATCCCCGCTCGGCCAGTGAAGGGTCGTGTCCCTGCACGACGGCGCCTCCGCCGGCGTAAGCGTGACCCGCGGCCGGCCGCCAAGGCCGTGCCCAACCAGCCCCCCCATCCACCTGCGGCTTGGGCCGACACGCCGTGTGACCACGCCGGATGACGACAATTGGAAACGCGTACTCCCCCAGCACCCTCCCTAGGCGACACGCCCGCCCACGGTCGCGGCAATGCCATGGGACGTCGACCAGGAGGCCTTGCGGGCCCCAGCAGTTCCCGGCGCATGGCGATGGCCGCTGCTTCAAATGCCTGGCAGTGGGGCATCGCGTCGCCGCTTGCAACCTTCCTTGGCGATGCCTCCGCTGCCACAACCTTGGCCATGTTGCCCGGGATTGCAAGAAGCTGAGGCGCATCGACGATATGGCAAGGAGTGCCGCTCGACAACGGAGAGGTAGTGACGGGGGTGCCGGAGCCGTTGGTACTGTTGTCGCGGGCACCGGTGGTAATCGACGTGCCCACACACCCCACCGACGTGCCTGCGGTCACCGCTCGAGCCAACACAGACGCCGCAGATGGAAGAGGAACCAGGGGACGGCCAGTGCCAACCTAGCTTCAATGGTTTGGCGGCCGCGGTCTGCTCATCCTAGGGCTGGAGCATCGATCGCGCCCCCAACCGAGAGCTCAGGTCATGAACCACCGACCCCTTCAGATCCGGTGGCCACCTGGAGGGACGTAGCATGGACCGTCATCCTCGAGGGTCCGCTGCCAACGCTCGGCGATGAGCCCCCGGCCGTGGCGGGAAGGACTTCCCCTGAGCCGCTGGTGGCCAATGCGACCAGTCTTCGCTTGTCTCATGGGACGCGGTCCTAGAGGGCCCAGTGCCGGCCCTCATGGCCACTTTGGAGGGGGCATCCTCCGAACCCCTCACGCCCATCCTTGAGGCTGAAGTAGCACCAGCGTTGGGGATGGCGGCGGGCGAGGTCGACGAGCGGGACGGGGAGCACAGCGTGGATTTTGCCTTCGTTGCTGCGCCGGTGCGGACAACGGCTGGCCATGCTTCGACCATCGTTAGGGAGGATGGGCGTGATGGCAAGGCCACGCCGCACGGCGTGGGTTTCCCATGGTGAGTCTTCGAAATCCCCCTGCTGGCGGCGACCGCCACCTAGGAGCGCGGTGCGCTGGACGAGGATGACGGATGCTGCACACCGCCTCCGGGTTCTCCTGTGACAGCCACCCACAAGCGCGGTGCACTGGACGAGGAGCGTGGTGCACTGGACGATGACGACCGATGCTGCACGCCGCCTCCGGGCTTCCCGATGCCAGCATACAAGGATGTTGGTGGCGCTACCTCGAAGCAGGCAACGCCGGTCGCCTACGCGTTTTCGCAGCTTCCGCTTGCCAGCCTTGGGGGCATGGTCAAGGACCAGTTTCTGACCCAGCCCCGTCCTACCAGGATGGACCGGGATGCGCCATGCGACGACAACGACGACGACCGTTCTTCATCGCTCGGCGGGCGCATCGCGGGGTTCGCCCAACGAGTGTTGAAGAAGGTCGCCACGCCCCTGCTGCAGGCGCCCAAAACTCCGCTGCTGCGGACCAAGGTCTATGACCCATCGTCCAGGCTTCCCCTCAGGAGTGCGCGGATAGCGGCGCAGTCGCTAGCTAACGTCTCGGTCGCTAGGCGAGGTGAAGCCCTCATCATTCAACGGATGGCAACTTGAGGGAAAAACGACGGCGGAGGCCAAGCAGAAGTTCGAGGCCACGTTCGGCGACGGCCCCGTGGACGCGGACACCGAGTCAATGCGTGAGCTCTTGCCCGACCTCGCACGCCGCAGACGACGCGGCACCCGCGCATGAGCGCCACCACCGATCCATTGATCGAAGCCGGTGCGCGTTCTATAGGTTGTCTTTTTCGTGAGTAGTCCGCTTAGGAGGAAAGGTACGGGAGCAGCGCTTCATGTAATATGTTAACTCCCAAAAACGCGCGAAAATGTGGGTGTAAAAACTCTTCTTCTTAAATACAAAGATGCGCAAATCTTTTGCGTACTCGAGAAAAAAAGACTATTCAAACTTTAATTTATTAAATTTAAACTATGGAGAAACATCAACATGTCTACAAATAGATTTATGATAAAATTATATTATATGCTATAGTAAACCTAATTATACTTATTTAATATAAGACATTAGTACTTTTTATTAGAAATGAGAATTGTATTTTTTTTGTTAAAAAAAAGGGGACATAGGAGTGGGACTTTTCGCCTAACCAATTTGCAATTAAGTATAGTTACATGCGTATTACGAGGTAGTACCATTTCAGGATCGTGACATCTTGTCTTTAGCGTGGTTGGGTTCACTGATTATTCTTGTGGTTTTGTAGATTGCTGACAATGCCGTATGCTAGACGTCGTCGTCCTTGAATATATCTTTATTAATTAGATGGACTAACTTGATCCAGATCTTATATTTGGTCAAATTGAACTCGTTGCATAACAAAGACTACTAAACCCACATCTTTAGCAGTCATGGCATGCAGGCATGATATCTTGCCGAGAGGAGAGACCTGTTCTAATCGACATATGGACAGACGACGGCACGGTTGTCCTTGATGGGGGGGTAGAAGACAGGAGCTTGCGTTCAAGAATGACGAGTGCGTCTAGGCTCTGACGAGCGGTGTGCTCGATGACGATGACACCCACTGGGGCTCTAGCAAACGAAAACAAAAGAGATGAGGCACTTTATGATGCTCAATACCATGCAAAGAGGCAATGTCCTTTCGTAGATGGAGTAAGAGCATCATTGAACTGCTTAATGCATCTAGATGCTATATGTGTTTTTTAGATAATGGATCATCTAGATTAGATGAATTAATTAAGCATAGCCCAGCCGATCTGTTTTCTGGTGCGACATATCGTTCCATTCCGAGTTTCACATTAAGTGTATTTTTGAACGGTGGAAAGCGTTTGGCTTCGTCAATTTTGAGATTCGATGACATGTCACGCAAGTAGAATTGTGTTTTTTTTTCTCTACAGAAACTAATATCCATTTCTAATTAATTGGCATTTTGAGCATTGTATATTTGGTTTGGAGCAGTATCAATCTAGCGCTTCATGTCTCCTTGGACCAAACATTTTTTCCATCTTGCCCTGACAAGAACAGGATTTCTTTCAGCACGACTATATAAAAATAACAATGTATGAATCAAATCATCGTATATATCGATGACGCCAAAGAACCAATGGCCTTACAGTATTTCCGATTGCCGATTCCGGGTTAGTACGGTATTATTTTAACGAGAGACTGTTGGGGCGCCACGGTTTACACGTTGCGCGTCGCTCTCCGGGTTTCGTCCTTATCGGCCACGGCGGAACCTTCCTCTCTGCGGCCGCGTGCTTCCATGCCCTGCCGTGCCGGTGGAACCAATAAATAATTTACTCGTCGTAGTCCAATCAACCCACCCACCCACGCAACACAATCCGGCGGACGCGGACGCGGACGCGGGCCAGCCAGGCAGTCGTTTGGCCCCACTGGATGGCCACACCGCGTTTTTCGAGAAAAAGGCCAAAGCCGACCAGTCCGCGTCAATCAATCCATCCATCGTCCACCCGCCCCGCACCCATGACCCACCACCACCACCCTCGGACCTTCCGGCCCGAGCCCCGCACGGCTCCGCTGCCTTCAGTGGACGTTCAGCTGACTGCCCGTGGGTTGGGTGGCTATAAACACCCGCCGCGGCACCGGCACCGCGCACACGGTGCACGGGCTCGGCAGCGCCCGAAATCACCCGTCTCTGCCCACATACCCACCGCGGTCCGCACGAGATATTTCCTTTCCTCGCCGGCTTTCCCCTCCCCTCGTCCGTCCAAAGCCAAGGAAGCAACGCCAGGCGAGGAAAAGGTAGGCAAAGCTCCTGTGCTAAGCGAGCTCTCTCAGTCTCAGATCCGTGGCGCTGACGAAAGAACCGGGTGGGATCGATCCCCGTCCGGTTCCGGATCCGAGCCAGCAGCAGCCGGGGAGCTCGAGCTGATTGCTGTCTGTGACTCTGTGTTCCAGGGAGAGCAGTAGATCAAGGAGCGACCTTTAGCTGAGCCGAGGATGAGCACCACGCTGGCAGCCATGGCGTCGTCGTCGCTGAACCCGAACGCGCCGCTCTTCATCCCGGCGGCGTACAGGCAGGTGGAGGACTTCTCGCCCGAGTGGTGGGAGCTCGTCAACACCACCGCCTGGTTCAGGGACCACTGGTTCCGACAGCACCAGCTCCACGAGGCCGCCTACGACGCCGCCTTGGCCGAGGATGACTTCGATGTCGCCGCGCTCCTCCCCGACGATTCCGTCGACCTCCTCGACATGGTCGACACCGACGACCTCTTCTACGCGCCCGACGTCCACCAGGCGGCTAAGCCGGAGCCGGCGCCGGCGCTGTTGCCCGGGTACGACCTCGACGTGCACAGGGCGCTGAGTCTCAGCTCCCCCAGAGGTGTCAACGCTGCGCCGTCGCCGCGCGCCCAGCCGCAGAGGTATGCGGATAAGCCAGCGTACCATGCCGGCGCCAGGGGTGCCGCCCGCCGCGCCATCCACCAGCCTCGCTAGAAGAAGAGCACTTCTCCTGCTCTCGTGGCGGGCCACCGCCACCAGTCCACCATGGCTGCTGGCTGCTGCTGTGCCTAGTGTAACCTCAGGCAAGTTTAGTCTGTTCCTGTGTATACGACTAAAAAACCAGAGGGGAGGCGGCAGGCGCTCTCCTCGTAGCTAGCTAGCTTTTTCTCTGTTCAGTTCAGCTCAGTTCTTGTTCATCCAGCCGTGTTAGAAAACAAAAAGTCCCCCCAAAAAAAAGAGAGAGACGGAGTGATGTACTGTTCCTCCTCCTCCTCTCATGTCCATGTTGTTGAATATATGATGGCAAGCAGTCTGATCTTTACAACTCTTCGCCAGGCGTGCTCTTCTTGCTCGTTTTGTTCCTCAAAATCTCTTTGCTGTGTTTCAGTCAGTGTGTTCTCTGATTTGGGTGGGAGCTGGAAAGTACGTGTTCTCTGTCTGCTGAACTTCGCTGATGGTAACTTTACTTCTCGATACCATCTTGCATCCATGGTTATGACAAGCGGTCGGTGAAGGAAGATTGGGGGCAACTGGTTTACTGCTTCTTCGGGAAACGGTAGTGGTCGGTGTGTGTGCCAGTACACGAGTACCATAAGTCCCTGAAAGAGTGCAAAAGGCGTGTATAGCTGTTGAAAATGGGATTGAAAGCTCGGTTGCTACACTTGAAGCAAATAATTGTTGCAGGAAATGTGACACAAAGTAGCAATGCCAGACTCAAACTGCTTCTGAATTGATCCGTGCGACGGAAATTGTCGGTGGGCACTGTATTGGACTAGCACTTCACTTCTGTTTTAATGAGATGATCGTTGCCCCGTCTATTTCAGGTCGCTTCATTTCCGTCTCTGCCTTTCCATTACTACTCCTACTCCTGCTCCTGCTCCTACTGGATGTGTCAATTTGCGACATAAGCTACTCCCCAGATGACATTATGGGATGTCGTCTAGCGGTCTGCATCCGCTGAGAAGAATCTGTCCTTAAACAAAGTCCGTAGCAATTAGCAAACACTGATGAACCACTGAATTTGCCTGCTCGGTTGCACTGCCTGCCATCAGGTGCAACGGATGGTGGTTTTAAGAATAGAATTTGCTTGATACCACAAAGTAACTAACCTGCTATATATGAACTGCCAGTTGCACTGTCTGCCAGCAGGTATAACCGATGGTAGTTTAACGACAGTCAACAGATTGCAACAATCTAGCTCAGTTTGCTGTACATTTGCGATACCAGATGCCTATGTAGCACCCACTTCAGTCCATTCGTCACACTTGTCCTCTCTTGGAATATTGTTTCAACAACTGCACTTGTTAGAATTAGAATAAGCCAGGTTTCTGTTGGCGCAGTGTATGAATCATATGAAAAATTTTGCAAGCCAGAACAAAAATTCATGTCGGCCGCACACCTTCCTTGCAGCCGTCAGAATCCATGAAAGGGATACGACACCTTCATCAAAATGAAATAATGTGAAGCTTTCCTAACATGCTAATCATGCTTGCAAGGCACATACACCAGCTGACATTGTCCAGCACCTCTTGACACTCCCAAAGACAGAGCACATGGCAACGCTGATGGCTCAACTACCTATTCAAAATCATGGCATGCCACATGCAACCAATCACACCACCATTTCAGCAGCTACCAGCGACAGAGGTGACCATGATTAACATCCCATGATACTTCGCTGGTCATTACAATAATGAGTAGTCAAATTTTACAGAACCTCAAAATGGGCTGACGACAAATCCCCCTCTCGCTATATGACCAAGCATATATAATAATAAAACACAGGCTGCACCAGGGTACTTCACATAAATACTCTGCTGTTACTCGACGGCTACATTAACAGGACGATAGTTAGATGGTATATCCGGCTGTTTAGGTAGCAGCAATACAAAAGAGCAACTAATCAACTACGTGGTGCTTTCAGAGTTGTTTGTAGAAGAGGACATATGCTTGGTCATGCAAGACATCGTTCTTGCCAACAGGCACAACAGCATCATCGTCGAAGCGAAGCCATTGCCCGTTGGCATGCTTTGCGTGAGCAGTGTAGTGCCCCCTGTAAGGATCCCTCCCATGATGAGTGATGGTTGCAACAAGCTCATAATTTCTACCCTGTATACAGGAAAAACGAATAGTTAGATCAAGTGATTCAGTACTACCAAACTATTGTAACGTCATTTCAATGTGTTATGACCACATGATCGCTGTACGAACTCAATTCATGCTTAAAAATATTGATACTACATGTCAAACAATCAGGACAACAGATGCAACTAGAAACATAAAAGCATGCCTGCACCTATAAACCTGAAGATGTCACAAATATGTTGGGAAAGAAAGACATTTACAAATGCATATCGAGAAGATTATCACCTCTGTTGATGGTGAGCTCAGCAGATCACGACTAAGAACCAGTTCTTTTGGGAAGTGGAGTGGCTTATACACTTTAGTGCTCCCATGATTTCCATAACTGAACCTCTTCAAGTGCAGTATCATTATCTTTGAAAGAGCATGTATCTGGAATGATTTCCTAGCTGTCACCAAACCAGCCTGCAAGATCAAGTTTGATACTACCTCATAACTGTAGCTGATTGCCATATGTTTCTGTGTTTAACGGAAGAAGAGCTGCACATGGCACTCAAATCAAATAAAAATATAGAAAAGTACAGCTCAGCCTAAATTTAACTTATAGCAATTTCATGAGATAAACCATTAATAGATAGAAAAAAATTAACATACAGTCATAAACCCACCTTAAACATAGGCACAAATAAAAAAACATAAAAAGCATTATAGAAATGCATCTAAAGGTAAAAAACAGAAGATGCATATTTCATAGTTTTGTCTCTACAAGTAGCTCGCTAGCAAAATACATTGCATGACACCACTCGTATAGTGTGATGATGAAATTGAATGTTAAAAATATACTAAACACAAAGGTGACACGGTAGATACCTTTCCATCCGCTGTTCTGTATCCTTCCAAAGATTCAGGAGTATAGAACAGGCGAAGTGCATCATTAAGTGTCTGAACAGATTCTGGGAATATATCAAGATGGAGCAGTAGGAAGGGCTGAACAGTAGCTGATGCTTTGTTACCTGACAGGTGTACTCATCAATATAACACTCAAAAAAACATTTAGGAAACAGCACAGGTGGGCCTACTCAAGCATAAGTTTCACCATATCCCTATGGTGAATAACAAATGGAATCATGATATTCCATTGGAGAAAATAGAAGCATCTGAATGGGGCTGTTTTAACTTAGCAGGGTAGCTGGGTCAGCGCTGAGATGCATCCTTGTATTGTTATCAGTAAAACTTCAATGGCAATGACAACGTAGAATTACCTTAAAGGACACAGAAAAGTCCTAGATTCTCTCATTATATCAAAGGGCTAAACAGACAGACACTTCATTAATCGACAACATGTAGAATGCTCTTAAAACATGAACTATTGACCCTGATATTGGACTGGTTAGAGAAGAAAAAAAAAGCAATGACAGCATGCACAGCAGGAGGCCAAAGGTGACAACAACCAGATCAACAGGGAATGTTTTCATGGAAACATGATGCAAGCATAAAAAATCAAGAAAAACTGAAAAATCACGACTTTCCAATTTCTTTCAAAAAAGATATACCTAGATAGATATTCAATTCTTTATAGAAAACTGAGTCATCTCCCTCAGGACAAGACAAAATTACCTTTAGCTTTCACAACACTCTGTAGCTGCCCTCCAAAAATAGCACTTAGCTCAGAGGGAACAAAACTCTGAGTTCTAACTACTGCAGATTTATTCTTTCGGCCAACTGTCTCCCAAGCATCCTCATCAGCAGAAGAAACAACCATACCCTCCTTTGAATTTGAACCACTGCCATTAAGCTTCAGCAGCTCATCATGCATTCTATCCAATGCAAAACTTAAAAACTCTTGAGCATCTTCCTGCCTGCAAAGCGCAAAAAGTGCATATAGGCATATAGCATCACAAACTGAACCAAAAGCTTCATTGCAAGGGAGACAGTAGAGTTTATGAAGGACATTAAAAAAACAAAATGAACAAAAAAGATAACAGCGCGATCAACATATTTACAGACAACTTTGTCAGAACAAACTCAATATTGATGTCTATGGTCATGAAAGACACACAGACCATTTAGGAGGAAAATTTGGCATTAGGGAGACTCTGAAAATGATCGTGTGACCATGATTCCAAGCTAACATAGATATGCAAAGATTTGGATCAGCTAAAAACCTATTAATACGTAGTTGTCCAGGTCTTGCTACTTGCTAGACTCAATGAGATGGTCCAGGTCTTGCTACTTGCTACTCAATGAGATAAATCCTTAATAATAGCCTATAAATGCTATATTCGATGCAGAATCCACAACTTGAGTTTTACTCAAGGAAAAAAACATGCAAAAGAACAGAACCACAAGCATTTACCTTGGCCGAGCAGTTATTCCAGCCGGCACATCTGGTGTAAAATTTCTAAGAACAGAATCAAACATGGCAGGATTAAGTGGTTTTGCAGCAACAGTAATAGTCTTCTCATTTTTCTTGATAACTGACTCATCAGCCACATCGAATTGAGAGATCAACTCAACAAATGCACTCAAAGTTGGGTAGCCAACCTAAAACGAAAGAAATGGTCAGAACAAGTGAAATAAAATGAGTGCCAAAATCGCATAAGACCAATTTGATTAGTTACACAAGTACCTTAGGTATACTACGGTTCCTCAAATCCTGCAATAGGCGGACAAAAGGCAAGCATGAAAGCAAGGCCTGCAAAGTTGCATTCAGAAAGCAGATATTTCCTGTGTTCCTCAAACCATGTGGAAGCAAGGGCATGTTCGGAGAGGCCTTCTTATTAAGGCTAGTCACTGCCTCTTCTGCTGGAGCTGCAAAAATGGGTGTATCAACAATTGGGCTACCATTTTCAGTAATTTCCCTTTCCTTGTCTAACTTTCTGCTTTGAGTGGGTTCGATGATGCCATCCTTGTGCACCTCCAACTTCATTTGTGGTGTTGGATTGCTGGTGCTTTTGACAGGCACAACTGGTGTGACAACAGTCTCTGTCTTCTTCACATTCTCAGACACACCATTGTTAGCAGGAACATTAACAGGGGGGCATCCATTTGCCAGAACTGGTCCGCCATTTGGAAGGCTTGATCCTGCAGCTTTCTTTTCATGATTGCAGGCATTCTCCTTTGTGATGGCACTGGTATCGCCATTTGCTGATTTTGCAGGAAGAACAACACTTGAAATAGACACCTTCTCTAAATTCAGCCCTGAAAAGTTCAGGGTGCCAAACTGGATCTCCGTCCGTTCACATTCTTTGCTGGTACTTTTAGCTGGACTTTTGGGAGGCTGACCCTGGAACAACTTAGTCTCATCCTCCGTAAAGGACCCAAACAGCAGCATCTGCATCTGCATCACAGACAGCAACTTTCATTGTTAATAGAGTAGTAACTTAGGCAGCAACAAAATCTACTGGATATCAAAATAACTGTACTGAGAGCCCTTTGGAAAGGAGCTCTATGTATTCAAGGAAATTTTAATTTTAGCTTCGAATTACAGCAGAACTACTGCTATACTCCCACACGCCTCACACACGCAATCCTCAGGAGCAAAAATAGCATAAGCACTGATCAATGATCATAATCGAAATGAATGTCCAAACCGAATCCATGGTTGGATACCATATGAATTAATTGCTCATGCTGTCATGCATCCAGTAACGGGTGGTATGATTCACACACGCAGCACTGACGTACTACAAAACCCCAATCCAATCAACTCGCCCGCACCCCCAACCTTCAACCACACCGCCTCACTTTAATGCGCCACGCCACGGGAGCCGGACAGGCAGTACCGACAGTTAACCCACGCGTAATTACGCCCAAACGACGACGACGCCAATGCAAGCACGCACGCACGCACGCACGCGGACAGTACCTTCTCGCCGCCGCCGCCGCTCATCTCAGCTGCAGTGGGAGGCCAATCGCTGGGCGCAGGAAGCGGCCGCTCGGGGGACGACCTCTTGGGAGGAGCTCTTCTGCGACCGGAGCCAGAGGAAGCCGAGGTCGCAGGTGGGAGACATCAAAGGCGGCGGCGGCCGCCGCAGGAGCCGAGGAGGTGGCCGTCCGCGCGCGCGGCCGACCGCACGGCAGGGTCCGGTTCGGCGCCGGCGCTGCGCGTGGCGGTGGTGAGTCGGGGACGGCGAAGGACGAAGGCCGGGGGCCGAGGTGTAGGGTTTGGGAGGGGAGAGGCGAGCTGGGGCTGGAACTGGAAGCCTGGGAGGAAGAAGGACGGCACCGCACGGGGGCGTTGCTTGGGTTGATTGATGGTATTTCTCGATGCCGGGGGGCGATTCGTGGGCTTGGGCTGTGTACCGTACGTGGGGTGCCACGGGCCGGCGCGCATTTCTTTGCGGTTGGTGAACGAACTCGCAGCGCGTGCATAAAAAAAACATTTGAAGTCCCTGAAATTGATTTTATATAATTTTATTTAATTGCAACCGTTCAAAATACCTCTCAATCCTATTTGTTGTTTCTAGACCATTTTTTATTTTTTCTTAAAAAATATATAAATAATTTATAATAATATTATTAAACCAAAAAATAGAATTCTAAAAACCTTGTCAAGTATTTTCTGATTCTTTTTTTAATAAAAAAATATATAATTGTCTTCTAAACCATTTCAAACTAGTAATAAGATGTCTAGTGTTGGAGTTTTTGAGAAGAAAAGACAGATTGCCGTGATAATTAATGAAGATAAAATGGATTATTTTTTTCTCACGTTCTAGATATTGGTATTCGGTAATTTGCATATATCCAATGAGCATAGAAATGCATTTATTTCTGTTTTCATTTGGAACTATCGTTGATTCCTTATAAAAAAATATTTTTGTCAGTTTAACAGATACATCCTCTTTGTTTACATATTGTTGATTTGTATAAAACATTCATGTTAGTCTTAAAAAATCTCACATATACCCGTGTGGTAGTTGTTACCCATACAAAGTACGAGTGAAAAAACTTTTTTTTTCCTTACATTAGCACTCTCATAATTTAAATGAGCACTCCTCAAATCATGTTTTGGAAAAAAAAACTACAAAGTTAAACTTTTTAAGGGTTGGGTGCGATGTCACATGTAAATTCTATATCTTTCTTCAAGATTCTTTTGTTAGGCATTAATGTATTATAGCTTTCTTTCTACCCGTTTCAAGGCGTTTGTTTTTCAATCCAAAGACTGAAAAAATGGCCAAGTGTAGTTTGTTCATTGTACACGCCCTCTACTGAGTATTGAGTTTGTTAATTTCTGTTACCTTAGTTTTAAAATATTTTTATAGGTATATTTGTACTTGCACCTCTAGTTATAGCTTCAACAACACACTACGCTGTTGAGTAGCGAGTGCTGGCTTCAACTGTTAAATTGGACGTTGAATTCTTACATGCTTGATGAAAATGTAGCTTTGAAATACTCTTTGCAAGTTCAAATCACATCTCCGAAATCTAAACGAGGCTACTGTGCAGAGCTCCCTGACACCTTGGGACCAACGTGCCAGAGACACAAATTACAGAGCCGGCCCCACACCTAACAGAGAGACACCTCACCGCTGCAAAAGAGGCCAGCAGCCACGAGCTTCAACTCCACGCAAGATCCCAACTTCGCAACACGACCCTCTCCAAATACCCGACGGCCAAACACGTGACTCCAGCCAATGAGGGCGCACCACGTCACCTCGCCGCCACTCGTATAAAACCTCTTGACCTCACTGCCCGCCGCCGGCGACCACCAGATAGCAGCCCGCCACCGCCGCGCGCACCCTCGAGCGGGTAGCTCGTCGAGAGCCAACTCAGTGAAGCCCCGAACCGTCCCTCCCTCCCGCCCATGGCCGTTCGCCGCAGGCCCGCGCCGGCCGCTGCTGCGGACCCGTCTCCGCAGGCGCCACCGGCAGATGCGGCGGCGGCGCCAGAGGAGCCGGTCCTCCGGCCGCCGAACCTGCGCGTGGCCGCTGTGGCGGCGGTGCTCTTCCTCGCGCCTTTCTCGTACCTCGCGTTCGTGCACTACCCGCTGGGCGCCGATCTGCAGCGATCCATCCTCAAATGCGCCGCCGTGAGCCTCGCTGGCTTCTGCGTCGCGCTCAAGTTCATCCCCGTCGCGGCCCGCTACCACCTCCGCCGCCGGATGTTCGGCTACGACATCAACAAGAAAGGCTTGCCCACGGGCCAAATCAAAGTGTGAGTGCGCAAGCACATTTTATACATGTCCCGCTGCAGATGCCATTGCTCTAGGAGTAGACTTGAAACTAGATTCGAGTGTTTGTCTTCAAGACAACACGTTTTGCTGGTTTATTGATGCAGCAGTGCTGTCAATATACTTGATGTCAGCTCGATTGAAGTCAATTGCATAGCTGCAGCCTGGAGGATTTGTTCGGTTCCTCTGCATGGCTTGGAAACTGTCTTTAGAAAAGAGATTGCTATATAAGAAATGGTGCATAATTTGGAAATTAGAGATTGCTCGCTATTTGGATAATAGATAAAATTGGAATTTTCTGTAAGGGTGGCTGAGGCTGCTTCTTGGTAGTTATTGATTATGGATTCCCAACCTAGTTGAAGGGTTGCAAAATATTTGATTTTTATTATCTTATGGAATTCAGTAATCTTTAGATGAAATTTGTGTTTTTAGAGAGTTCATCCCCTTTTCCTTAATGAAGTAAATAAATTCTAAAATAAGTAGGCCAAGCTTTGTTTACACTTTTAATTTGGATGCCTAGCATTGCTGATGTACTAAAAGCTTTCCCAAAGCTCACATATGTAGATTTCATGCACCGCCTCATCTCCCTATGTGTATGCAAACCAAATTATTTGTATGACTTGGCAAATGTCCTTGGTTCTCTGAATAACAGATATATTTAGAGAAAAATCTAAAAATTTGTGCTTGTTATGATGGCCTTGTTAATGTTTTCCCCCAATTATGATGTTGCATGCTTTTACATATATTTGACTTAAGGTTGTGATAAACTCATTCGAGACACTTTTGACAAGCTCTTGAAAGTGTAGCATTGGTATTTTAGATAAACCGTGTAGGAATTCATATTTAACAACTGGAGACACAATGTTATAAGTTAAAGAATTCCACTGTATGCGCCATTCAATCGGATCTGGTCTGACCTGTAGCTATAGTCATGTTAAAGGTCATTCTTGTTTGTCTAAACATTTTTTTTGCAGGCCTGAGGCACTAGGTCTTGTTGTGGGGATTGTCTACTTGGTCATTGCTATTATATTTCAGCAGTTTCACTATGCCCCAGACTCCATGGTATGCCGTGACTAGCAGTAATTTTTTGACATTTGGAAACTATGTCTTATGTCCTGGAACATATTTCACAGTGGCTCTTGATGTCTTCTTGTTGCAGTGGCTTGTTGAATACAATGCAGCGTTGACATCAGTCTGCTTTATGATTCTTCTTGGTTTTGTTGATGATGTTCTTGATATTCCATGGAGAGTGTATGTTGCTTGTCAGACTGTCTTTCTGTTCACTTAAATAGTGATGTGCTACCACTGTTGTGTTGCTGATAAATTGATTTTTGAAATGTCCTGCATTGAAACAGGAAACTGGCATTGCCAACGTTTGCAGCACTCCCATTGCTGATGGCATATGCTGGTGGCACTTCCATTATCATTCCAAAGCCTTTAACTCCTTATGTTGGACTATCAGTTTTGGAGCTAGGTATGTGTATCCGCTTAAAGCAGGTTGAAAGTGTATATTTACTATTTGGTTGCAGCACTTGTGTTTTTTTTCCTGTTATACAACCAGGAGACAGTTATAGAAATCCACAGGCATAGCAGACCTCTTTATGAAATCCTTAACGCTTGTTAGACATTCACTCTTGGTTATAACTCATGTGTTTGTCAGTGTCTATGGTCTTCAACACCATATTTTGTCTACTATCAAGTCTTGCTTGCTGATACTGTTCTACTTGTTCCTCACTTTTGTGGCATAGGTTCCCTGTGAGTCTTTGATCTTTAGCTGTTTTTTCCATTGTCCAAATAAGCCCTCCACTTGGATCTTTGTCCAAATGTGCCACTCCTTATAGGTCAGTGACAGTGACTTATAGTGTTTCTGGAAACTGAAAAAGGTTTTTTGTGGGATAGTTTTACATTATGCAGTCTTTTGGAGATTTGTGGAACTTTAGAAGTTGACTTTTTTAGATAATCAAGATCACAGATTCATATGCTTACCATCTCGCGCAACTCTGTCGCTTGTATTTTTCAGAGACTCACAATCTGTTTGTTCACATTTTGATAGAATCTGATATTTGCATTGACTGAACATGATAATTCTGTAATAGCGTAATGTTTTGCTTCATTACTGGCGACAATGCTTTATTCTTGGTGAGTGGATGTTGAGGTAGGCATACTAGATAATAATCTGTCTTCAGTGCTTGATTTTGTGAAACTATTTGTAAAAAATTCCTCTACTGCATGATTACTTATGTGTGCTTGTGAAGCCTATTTCCAATTTCACCTCTGTTGCTGAACCCTGTTTCTGATTCTATAATCAAAGCTATTCTATACACTGAGCTTTTGTTTCCTTTGGCATGCAGGTTTATTTTACAAGATATTCATGCTCTTGTTAGCAGTCTTTTGTACAAACTCGATAAATATACACGCTGGCCTAAATGGACTTGAAGTTGGGCAGACAGTTGTTATATCTGCTGCAGTATAAACAAAATATATTCCTTTTTTACATGAATTCTGCATAAGACTCATGTCCTGATGGCGTGTGATCTTTTCCAGGTTTTGATACATAATGTAATGCGCATAGCATCTTCTAAAGACATTGAAACTCAGCAAGCTCATGAATTCTCTATTTATCTTGTCTTGCCTTTCCTAACCACTTCATTAGCTTTGCTAGCTTTTAACTGGTAAGGACCTTGAGAAACACACTAGATCTCTTTAAATCTGAGTTTCATTTGTTTCTTTTTTTTTTCTTTGGAGAAAAATCATGACATTTATGCATCAGGTACCCTTCAATTGTTTTTGTTGGTGATACCTACACCTATTTTGCTGGAATGGCTTTGGCTGTGATAGGTATTTTGGGACATTTCAGGTAAATATCTTTAGTTATTTCCTACAAATTTCACTAGTACTTTATTATTATTTATCAGTCAAGAATACTCAGCCAGTGTGATCTATGTTGTCAATTGTTTTCTTGTTACGAGCATAAAAGCATTTCTCCTATTTTTTCTTTTCTGGCTTTTCATTCTTTTACTGCATCTATGGTTTTTAGTATTGCACCTTCCCATTTTTCTCACCAACTTCATAGGGCAGTTATTTGTCAGGGAAGAAAAGTTATCTTCGCTATGAGCCCAGACTTGTGTCATCGGCACTGTTTATGCTCATCCACCTGACATCTGTAGCATTAGTGTGCTAGATTTACATATTGTCATGCAGTTCATTTTACCTATTATCATTTGTAATAACTGAATTTGATCAATGACCATTTTGAGTTTGCAGCGAGACGTTATTGCTCTTCTTTTTACCTCAAGTTCTAAATTTCTTGTGTTCAGTCCCACAGGTCAGGAGAAATAATTTTCATTTAATTTCTTTATTTTGGCTGAGATATGAGTATTTTGTAGCTGAGTAGGTACTTGGTATGCTTAAACTTCAGAATTATGTCTTTGTTTCCTGCAGCTCTTTCACTTTGTTCCTTGCCCAAGACATAGGTTGCCAAGGTATTTTTCAGCTTTGATCTTGAACCATGAAAAGAACTTATTATGCTATGAGTTCTTATTGAGTTTCTAAAATATGCTTCCATCCACAGGTTTGATCCTGAAACGGGTCTTTTGACTGGTACAAAAGATGGGAATCTGGTTAACATATTCCTTAGGTTATTTGGGAAGTGCTCAGAGAAGGCCCTTTGCATAAGGCTCCTTATTTTTCAGGTAGACTTGAAATGCACTCGCTATTGTAATTTGTTGCAAATTTGTTTCTTTTCTGAAAGATATCATGAACTGGTGCTGCTTTATTATTTGTTATGCTGCCAAGAAGTCATAATTATTCACATTTGCAAAATTCTTATTCTGAACAGGGGATAGCTCTTTTCTAACAGCTAGAGAATAGAGGAAAGAACCAAGTTAATTAGATGTTTATGTTGAACTAGGTAAAAGGTTCAACAGTTAAATCTGAACTCAAACCTGGCACTAACAACCCTTTTAGAGTGTGTGTCAATGTAAATCACCAGAGTTCGTCTCGTATGTTACACGACAACAGCTGTGGTGCATGCTGTCATATACATCAAAATTAAGCATGCAAAGTTTTATGTTACTTGATAATATTGCATGGTCATTGAATTAGCTTATATCATAGTCCAATCTAATTGGAATATACATCTGCATCGTGGATGCTTTGAAGTTTGAACAAGCCGGTTCATGGAAGCAGCTGGTATATATAAGTCACAACTTGATATATCTGCATTGTGATGTACATGTACAACCACGTGAATGCAATGTGTGTTTGCATTTCGATTTTGGGATCAATCATAACCCCACGTCTTCGTTTCTGACAGGCTCTATGTTGTGTATTCTGCTTCTGGCTAAGATACATGCTTACCGGATGGTACAAGTGATCACCTGTGAAACGCTCTCCATCTTGTCGCCCAGCCCGTTGGAAAAATCGGTTGCATCTGATGGTTGTTGTTTTTGTCGACATACTTGTAGACTAACCACCCAAAATTTCCAGTAGTATTCACGCAGTAGGTTTGGATTCTTCCTATACTTGTGTAACTACATTTTCCAAAAATTTTGTAACTATATATGTACAATGCATCTGGCTTCAAGGAAGTTTGCTGCACGCGTGTACCAAGAGCCTGTTTCTTGCCTGATATTCATGATAAGTTTAAGGAGAGATGTTCGAATTGGAAAGAGTAAAATGTACCATATGTCCTTAAAACTTCTCCCCGATTCCTATTTGGGTCCATAAACTCCAAATCCAGTCTTGGACCTAGATAATCACTTTGAGAGATCAGACACCTAGATGAGAATAGGAGAAAAGTTTTGCTGTGAGTTAAGAGACCTATATACAATAATTTGAGAAGAAATTAGAAACTCATGGTAAATTTTTACTCAATTAGAAATTAGAAATTTACTATGTGACCCTAGTAGGACTTTTTCTTTTGTTTGGCATGATCACGTGATGGAAAATGGTGTTTTTTTTTTAAAAAAAAAGCTCTATTTGGATTGATATGTGGCTCCATAAATGACTACTATCCTCCTTAGATAAAGTAGGAGGATGACATCATTGATCATGATAAACACAACGGTTTAGCCCATTAACTGCTACTATCTTTAGAAGCTTAATCAATGTCAAATACGGGGAGGCCACTGCGCGTCTCCCGCCCCGCCACCCTTCCAACCAACCGCGGGGCG
>CM041631.1:3160538-3257861 GCA_023333625.1 Bothriochloa decipiens
TCCCCCCTTTCCTCTCCACGCCGATCGCTCGCCCCGAGGAGGCCAGAGAGCGTCGCGCGCAGGGGAAGAAGATGCTGAGCTCGCTGAGCTCGTCGGCGTCGAGGCGGGAGGCCGCGGCGGCAAGGTCGACCAGGAGCGGCGAGCTCCCCGCCACCAAGTCGGCCGCCGTCTCCTGGAAGGACGTCGCGGCCACCGCCCGGAGCGGCGAGCTGTCCAAGGCGGCGGGTGGTACTGGCGCCGAGGTCTCCAGGGCGGTGGCCGCCGTCAGGGAGGCCGCGGCCGTGCACCACGAGGGATGGATGGTGCGCTACGGCCGCCGGAAGATCGGCAGGTCCTTCTTCCACACGCGCTACTTCGTGCTCGAGAGCAGGCTGCTCGCCTACTACAAGAAGAAGCCCAAGGACAACATGGTACGTACTGTATTCCCTGCTCCATTGCCATTTCCATAGGTTTTGCGGATTGTTCTTACAGGAGCCTCCAACCTCTGGAAAGTCGGGTCGGTTTTATTTGAATGCCCAATGTCAGTTGCCTAGGATTACAATCCGGTAGAGCACTGGGTGCTCCCTGCTGCAAACATGGGATTTTGCTGTTATATGATCCAAAACAAGTGGTGATCCATTAAGCATGGTGATTATGTTTTAAAATGTCAACATCAAATTTTCGATTTTAGTTTTTTTTCTTTAGTTATATGCATTCGTGCTGTTTCTGATACTGTGCTGCTAGCATGCTATGAACTACTCTCTTAGTTATGCCTGATTTCCCAACATTATATATTCATCCTTCCTGCCACCTGAATCGCTGTAGCACCAAGTACCCTTTCTGATGTTTGATAACTTCGGTGGAATTTATCATTCTGCATCCAGGTGCCACTCAAGTCGCTGCTGATAGATGGGAATTGCAGGGTGGAGGATAGGGGGCTCAAAAATCATCATGGGCAAGTGAGTTTGCCTTCCAGTTTTGTTTACCAACTTGAATTGTGAATGCTATGTGGTCAGGAATCTTCATGTGTACTGCATCCTGCTACAAGAAGCTTGGTAGATGCCAGTTTGTTCCCTTCCTTTTTCTTCCTAAGAAAATGAAATAAACCATAAACATATATGTGTCTGAGATCATCTGCTTGTGTATATGACAAACTGATTGTACGTGAAAAAGGGTACACTACCATCTCAACTACTATATAATGCATCTCACTAAGCACATGTACATGCGGATGTATAGGACGCAACAACAACCAAGCACTTCAAAACTATATGATGCACCTCATTAAGTGTTCCACGGCATGTGATTTTTCTACTCTCCTTGGCAATGGCAGTTGGATTTTCTTGTGCTTATTCTCATCCCTCCCATGGGTTCTTTTTCAGATGATTTATGTTCTCTGCGTTTATAACCAGAAAGAGAAGGAGCATCAAATAACGGTTAGTTGAAGTAGCTTCAACCATTAAACAGAACCACAATCCTGCCTGATTTATCTTTTTCAAGTGACAAGTACTCAATCCACAGATGGGTGCACATGATATTGAAGACGCATTGGCCTGGAAAAAGAAAATAGAGCTCCTCATTGATCAGGTGCAGTGAGTCTCTGTTTCAGCCCCATTTTTACAGCTAAGGCACAATTGCTACAAGCATGTCTTGAGAAAGCTTGGATTTCATATGCCCTTTTCCGTATATACATTAGGCTGGTTAACAAGCTGATGATCACAGTGCTAGGATGTGATATGAGCTTCTTAGATCCCATAGCTCACTGCGTCAAAAGTACTTGAGCAGTTGGTCACTGTCCTCAGAAAACTTGCAACTTAATTAAACTAAATAGCCGCTGAATCAGATGCTAGACAGCACTGTATCTTAATTCGTTTTGCATGAACATTGCAAAATCAAGGACACATTTTTCATGTTATAATGCAGAACGTTTTCTTTTCTTCCAGCAACCAGATTCTGGAGTTAAAACCCATAAGCCATTTGCTACAATGGACTTTGACATGGAACTTGGAGGGCAGTTCTCCTTGTCAGACCGTGACAGTGCGTAAGTGACATTACATGTCTTCGAGTATCTTATGTAAGGCATTTTACTTAATTAGCTAGAAACTTACTATTAATGTAGAGCTGAAGACGAAGAGGAACGGCCTACTTTAGTTCGCAGGACAACTATAGGGAATGGTAAGAAGACATGCTAACTGATCTTTGTGAAGTTGTGTACTGATTTGCAGCATTTGTTTTCATAATTCACCATATCATTTCTGTTGTTAGGTCCCCCTGATTCAATACGTGATTGGACTAAAGATGGTGATTTTGCTATGTCCAGTCAGAATGACCCCACTCAACTCTGTTCTAAGAAGAATTGGCGACTACTTCGATGCCAAAATGGCAAGTCTGTGTTTCTTTCCTTAGGTGTTAATTCTTCCTAGGAGGATGTTTGAAGTTGGAATCGCTAACCGGTTTGCATTGGCAGGGCTGCGCATTTATGAAGAACTTCTGGAAGTTGAATACCTTGTATGTTCCAATTGTAGTGCCTTTTCTTCTCCAAAATAAATCTGGGTACAACCTGAAATTTTAAAGCTGATGACAACATGCTTCTGCATGCCATGTAGGCAAGAAGCTGTAGCCGAGCTATGAGAGCTGTTGGTGTAGTGGAAGCCACATGTGAAGCCATTTTTGGGCTGATGATGAGCATGGATGCAACAAGATACGAGTAAGCAACTGGTCCTTTAACTTAGTGGTTTCCCTAATACAAATCCGTTTGAAATTGTAAGGCATATTTCTTAGTGACAAGCCTTTCACCAACAAGTACTCTCAGTCACACAAATTTTACGTTATTAGTTTATATTTAAAAACAATTACTTATGTTTATAGTGTGGTCTTTCCCTTTTTTTTATAAACGTAGTCTTTCCCTTTATTTTCCTTCTTAATATAATGATGCAATACAGGCACACAGCTCTCCCGCATGTCTGAGAAAAAAATGCCTTGTAAAAGAAACCAAAGGGAGTGTTTAATATCAACCTTGTTGATCTTTCTTTGCTATTTAGGTGGGACTGTAGCTTTCGCCAAGGTAGTTTAGTTGAAGAGGTTGATGGTCACACTGCTGTACTATATCATAGGTTACAATTGCATTGGTGTCCAAGGTAACTACAGTTCTCATAGATTGACAAGTTCTTGTCATAATATTTTGTCTCTGATTATTCCACAGATTGACAAGTTCTTGTCATAATCTTTTGTCTCTGATTATTCTAAATGTATTTTCCATCTACTTGAACATGCAGGTTAATCTGGCCTCGGGATCTGTGTTATGTTAGGTACTGGCGACGTAATGATGATGGAAGCTATGGTAAATTGTTGATCTATAATCATTCAAGCCCACTTTACTCTCTTTAGTGTCTTCTTTCTGACAATATGTGTTTACCCATGCAGTTGTGTTATTTCGTTCTACAGAACATCCAAACTGCAGCCGTCAACGAGGATTTGTAAGGGCTTTTATTGAAAGTAATTTTCTCGGGCCCATAATAAGTCGTGCATCTACCTTTACTAGACACTCCATGTATAAACAACATTGTCAACTTCTATTCTCTAAAAAATCAGGTGGAGGATTCAAGATTTGTCCTCTTAAGTCTCGCAATGGAAGACCCCGGACACAGGTTCAGCACCTTATGCAGATAGACCTGAAGGGCTGGTTCTTGAATTACTCTACTTCCTTTCAGTATCATTCTTTGCTGCAGATACTGAACTGTGTTGCTGGTACTGAAATACTGTTTTTCTTATGACACAACCATTAACAGCTTTATATTTAGTATGAAAGAACGAATGAAGTTTGTTAAACTGACCACTCAGCCTTATTGTCTCACCAATTCATTCCTGGTCCTTATGGCTCTAATCTACACTTACTCCCAGGGCTGCATGAATATTTTTCCCAAACAGATGATATCCATATAACTCCAAGGATTCCTGCAATGGAGAGCATGGCTGATGTGAATACAGCACAAAAGGATGAGAAGCTTACAGAAATTGACTCCAATACTAAACCAACTGATCAAGAACATGTAGAAAATAAAAACATGGGAACGATTGATGAAGAATCGGATGACGATGAGGAGTATCAGGTTCCTGAAGCTGATGTAGAGGTGCAAATATCCTATACCAAACAATGAACAAAAACATCATGTATTCGTAACTTACTATAGATTTGGAATATTTCCCCACTTGATACTAAACCTTGATCAAAACCAATGTACAGGAAAGCCCTAAAAAATCTGACAACGAAGCTAAACAAACGGGTTTGTTTCCCTTTTCTATTCTATATTCCTGCATTCTAATATCTGTTGTCATCAAGTTCTAGGGAAGTTGTTCACTTTTTCTTTAACAGCAGTACTTTTTCCAATATGACAGATGAGCCTCCAGAAAAAATTGATTTATCTTGCTTTTCTGGAATCCTTCATCATGATCCGGATGAGAAAAGTCGCAACTGTTGGACAGTACCTGATAGCAAGCTTTTCAAAGTTCGTAGCAAGAATTTCCCAAATGACAAATCAAAGGTCTGAATCTTCCAGTTTGTATTTTATTGCTTGTGAAGCATGTTGGATAATATAAAGAATCTTAACACACTAATATCCAAGTTACAGATACCTGCTGCGAGTTATTTAATGGAGCTTGCAGCCATTGATTGGTATAAGGACACCAAGCGTATGGATAATGTTGGCAGACAAAAAAATTGTGTTGCTCAGGTAACCAAAACGCTAGCCTAATTGCTTCCATTATTCCTATATTGCAGCTGTTATTTGTTTGACTATAAATTTTCACTATTTCAATATAATCATGATTAAGCTACAACATAATAGTAGATGGCGTTGCTTTTATCAAGGAGCTAGGACCAGAAAAAAACAAAACTTTACCTTTTATTCATGCCTCTTTCTTTTACTTTATTATAGGTTGCTGCTGAGAAAGGGATGCATACATTTATTGTTAACTTGCAGGTAAGTCGCTATTCCATAGAACTGTTTTGAACCTTTATCCATCCGTTTGATTGTTTTGGTGGATTTATCCTCTTGTAGATTCCCGGATCAACTCACTATAGCATGGTCATGTATTTCGTCACAAGTTCCTTGAAAAAGGGATCATTACTGCAGCGCTTCTTTGATGGCGATGATGACTTCCGCAACAGCAGACTGAAGCTCATACCATCCGTTCCAAAGGTCCTTTTTCACCCAGCATCTATATAGTACAGTGTTACAACAGTTTTGTGTCCTTTACTTCGCTTTGACTTAAAAAAGGAAAAAAATAAAACTTCAGGGCTCTTGGATAGTGCGGCAGAGTGTTGGCAGCTCCCCTTGTTTGTTGGGAAAGGCATTGGATTGTACCTATATACGAACTCCTGGGTATTTGGAGGTGAGGCCAATAATCTTGTGCTTGGAATATTTCTAGCACATCCCTTATCATTTCATCCTTGTCTTGTGTACAAAAAGATTTATCTTGAGATGATATGTTTTGGCTGACACAATTTGACTGGTTATTACAGTTAGTGCCAGATATAGAAATGAAAAATGTCTAACTCTGCTGTCCGTATGGCTTGTAATAGGACCTTTTTTCTACTTATTATCAATATATACACACTTCTCCTGCATGTTCGAGAATGAAAAATGCGAAAAATGTCATTTGTTAATAAGGCAATGCATCTGAGCCTGTAGTGTTTTGCAGGTGGACGTTGACATTGGTTCTTCTGCAGTAGCAAACGGAGTTTTGGGCTTGGTGTTTGGTGTTGTCACAACATTAGTAGTTGATATGGCTTTCCTAATACAGGTTGGTGTCTATTCTCTACATGGATGGACTCTGTTTTTAAGTGACCTTGACGGTTTCGTTTTCTCTAAAGACTGCGAATGCAATTCACTCTCTTTTTAAGTATACTCTAGCCGGGATAATAAAAAAAAACTACCAACGACGACCCAGGAGGTTTTTGCTGTCCACGTCCTCACTTTTGGCTGTTACCATGCTATTACTTGTGTACTTTCAGGCAAACACATATGAGGAGCTCCCAGAGCAAGTTATAGGCGCAGCTCGGCTATCTAATGTGGAACCGTCTACAGCAGTAGTTCCTGATCTTGAAAATAACAGTGACAGCAACAAAGATAACAGCAGTAACGACGCTACCTCCTCTGAGGATGATTCGTCAAAGAAGACCAACTGATTCGACCTTTCTTTGAAGATTTCGATGATCGCCACAGGTTGTCTAGTTCCTTTTTTTCCTCCTTTTAAGCTCTGTGCTGTGCACGTATCTTCGCGGGCTTGCATCAAGTTGCAGTCTGGTTTGATCTCCGTGGGCGCCTACAATTGAGCCCAGAATTTCAGACATGATCTTTTGTATCCTTTTCCATTACAGTCCGCTTTTATCTTATCCATCACACTTCAATTTGTCGAGGTGATTCAGTGTACATGCTAGCAGAGGTAGATAGTACTGATTCAATTTGTATAGGCGATTCAGCTGTCTAACTAATCAGCCGAGTTATAGTGCTTTATATGAGTAACTAACACATGATGGTGATGTGCTTAGCTTAATACTGTCATTATAATTTTGCTAAATTGGGGGTATGCCCTCCCCATTTGTCAGTGACTCGCCCCTGAGATACCAATGGTATATCTCTAACTTTATAATGGCATTGTTCAAATTGTCCACTTTCAGATAGGACAAAGGAAGCATAAAAAAATGGGCCTTAATGCATCGTCGCAGAACTCAAAACGAGTCGAGTCGAGTCGACTTTTTTTGTGCAGTGCAGATACAAAACGAGCAACACGTCATTGTCACATTGTGGAAGAAATGTTCAAATCTAATTATGTGCAGGACTGCAGGTAGATCGGCCTGCAATTGAGAACAGGCAAGTCTATTTATCCAGGGTCAGCATATCGATCATTTTGCACCAAAAAATGAATCGACAATCGCCGGTTGCCGCATACTCGATGAAGCTGTGGAAGATATGGGCCAGGGGCAGGAAGTTGGCTTGTTCGGACCCGTTGGCGGCCTGGCCCTCGACCTATGTTAGTTTGAGACGTACAAGTGGACCGGCCCATGGAAGACTCAAAGTTTCTTTCTATATAGCAAAGAAATGAGCCACTAAAAAAACCAAAAACTCCCCTAAAAAAACTAAACAAACAAAAATAAGTGTACGGAAAGTATACGTTAATAATCATCATCATTACTATGATTTTTCTAATACGATCTTGAAAAAGGGCGTGCATAACGAGAAGTTACACAACCAGTACATATCTTTGCACCATAAATCACACAATTGGGTTGATACATACTGATCTAATAACGGGCAGTCGGGCACACACATTAGCTTGGTGCAGCAAGTTCATCCCACACGAGCAGTCTCTTTTCAGCATGCTTGAACATCTCCTTCAGAGACTTCTTCACCACATCATCAGCAAAAACAAACTGCACTGCATCCTGGGCCAGCTGAAACAGCTCGGATTTGCTGAGACCTTCCGTACCAAAAGCATACATGTCAGTCAGGTCCGAATGAGAAAAGGATCCTTATTGCAAGTAGAGGACATACCGAAAGTCGTTGCAATGAGATAATACTCATTTGAGAGGCTTGTTGAGAACAGTCCAGAATCATCTGTGCACAGGGACAAAGGGTGCTTTGCATTATAGAGGTCAGCTGCACAAATTCAATATGGCAAAGTTTAGTGCTGAGAAGATGATGATTCTTGGTATGAACTTTTGAGATCTGCATGTTTAGGGGACAACCAAAGTGATGAAGCTCTAGGGAAGGAGCACCTCCTGTCATAACATTTGAAGTTAAACATATTTCAACCTGCACTTTGTCTTTTGAGTTAAGCATATTTAAAAGTCACATTTAATTGACCACTAGACATGTAATGGATAAAAAAAAAAGTTTACCGGAATCATAAGAGCCTTCAGCTTCTTCCATTCTACATCACTCAGACAGCATACATGACCCAGCCTCTGAGGGCAGAAGTCCAGCACTGCTTGGATTTCCTTCCGGTTTGCTACCTATTGTCACTAAGCTTTACTTTATTGGTCAAATAGTATAGGGTAAAATTTACAAATGTTGCTGCAACCAAATAAAGATCTAGAAGAAAGAGTGGTTTTGGAGTTGATGGCATGTTTTCCCAGACCTCTCCGCAGTGAATTGTAATGGGGATTCCCAGATTTTTAGCATGTTGTAGGGCAGGCAAGTATGTTTCCCTACATAAAATGTTGCAAATGCCAAGGCATATAAGCGCATAGTATTTATCATGTTTCCACCTAGTTTTAGCCAGATGAAAAATGCTTTTACCATTCCCCCACAACTGGATTGCCAGAAAGATCGATGCCTATGACACCTTGGTCCTTCATTTCCATGGCTAAATTAACCTAACCAAGAGAAATAAATGATTTGTGCAGATTCTCAATAAGTCAATAGACACATTGGTTGGTGTGAAAAAATATTAACATACGGTATCCATTGCAGCTGAAGTTGTCTCACGGCGATCAATGCTAAGAAGGAGCCTAACATATATCTTCTTTTTCTTTGCATCACCATCCAATAGCTTAGAATTTAGTGTTTCATTTGTTCTGAAATTAGAATCAAATAATGCGACATCAACAGCTTCAACTTCTTTCAGACCTTTAATAACAGCATCCATGTAAGACCTCTTGGTCATCCCCTTTGCTTCATTGTTCTGGATGATATGTGAGCAGAAGAAAAACATAAACCAGTCACAATATTGCCTTATTGCTTAGAAAACTGCACAAAATACGGAAAAAAGCACATAGTAGCACTAGCACCTTAGGTGTTGTTCTTATTTCCAAATATACAACATTCTCTGCAGCAAAATCTTCAACAACCTGTTAATTTTGTCTGGGTTAAATTACTAAGCTAACTGAGTGTACAACGGTTATACAAAAAAAAAATGCAACCATCTAATCATAATGGCAGATACCTCCTTAGCGATCCTTGTTACTGTATCATGGTCAGTTGTAAGTATATGAAACAGATCAAAAAGCTTGAAACACTCTGGAAGAGATCTATCACCTGTTTAACATTTAAAGACCCAGTTTAGAAGCCTCATATACATATTGCGATTGTAAAGCAAAAGTACCAAGAATCCATATAAGAGTTTTGATACAATTTACATCAGTAACTGTATTAGAAAACAATTTTAAGGGAATCGGACACTAACTCTTCATGATCACATCCTTAACATCTTCGAAGACAATGACTCCTTTGTCACCTAGATGTTTTGCAAGTTCTCTGCTCAAATTTACCACTAGAAAGGTTAAGTTTCTATGTTAATAATGATGATACAATGTCCAGACAGGAGAGAACATTGGTAAAACTTATAATATGTTAAGCTTAATACTGCCAATATATTTTCCAGAAAAAAAAGCATAGGTGTTTTAGACGGTATGTAAGCTGTTTAGTCCAAAAAAAAGCTAGAGCCTAGAATTACATATTCAAACAAAAAGGACTAACCTGTGAACTAGCATTGCAAAGGATCTGAACATTTTGCAAAAGAAATAGAAAAAAGGGGAAACCGAACATCTCTGTAAACATATAATGTCTTAGTTGAACTAGCTAACCATGTAACACAGGTACATTTATTGACTCAAACGAGAGACAAATTTTAAAATCTATCTTCAATCATCTCATATACTCCCTCCGTCCCATAAAAACTATCGTTCTGGCACCGAGCGACGAGACCAAGATAGCTGCAAAGGCACCTCCTCCTCCGTATAAATAGCGGTCTGACATGCAGCTTTGTTCTAGCAGAGGATGGGATGCTAGGAACTGAGATGAACGTGTGGCCAACAAGCACCCGCGTGTCCGGCATGTTGTTCTTTTGGTTTTTACTCTGGCCCACGACGCATTTTTTAATATGGAGAACAGCATGCAGGGGATGGGAACGAGCCGACAATGCTGCCAGAGATAGGCGTACGGGAGCCAGTATACGCTAGAACGACACTCTTTTATGGACACAGTTCAAACGCCAGGACGACAGTCTTTCCGGGACAGGGGAGTACTCACTCTGTTCCTATTTAATTGTCATTTGTAGAAAATATGTGCAATATTTGTATCTCTAAATAAATTTGTTAAAAAACTAGATTCAAAGACCTTTCTAATGATACTAATTATATAGTATAAATATTAATATTTTTTAATATATAATTAACGATAATTGTTTCATGAAAAGCGCAAACGACAATTAAAAAGGGACAGAGGGCGTAAGCAATAAGTTCATTTTCAAGGTCAAGTCATCTGTGATCTTTGAACTAAAAGCTCCATCAGGAATTTTCTTTTGTCAAAACAGGCAAATGTTGTCACCTTCGTTAGCACTCATCCTATTTGCAATGAGTCCACATGTCTGCACACTGCTACTGTATAGGCCCTGCTTCCTAAAAATCAACAATACTTACAGTCTCACAGTTTGAAATGAAACCAGATTTGTTTGCTGGTAAACAAGATCAGATTCGAGCCACCAATTTCATAGCAAGTTTCTCTCCCTAACTTTCATCACAAAAAGCATAACAGTCATGGAACAGACTACGGATGATGCCCAAGGATTGGCTCAAGTCATGGATTGGCGCTGCTCTAGCATCAAATCAAGACCCAGATGAGCTAAGATACCCCTACCGAAGGGGCAAAAATCAAGAACCGGGAGGCCATGGGAGAGAGGTGAGGGAGATGGGTGGAGGCGGTGCGGAGCGGAGCACTGACAGGAGGGTGGAGTTGCGGACGGAGCCATTGAGGTGGGCGTGGAGCTCCACCTTGGGGAGAGTGACGCACCACTCCCTCATCTCCTCGACCGCAGCCGCCTTCTTCTCAGTCTCAGTTTCCATGGCGGCGGCCTCTCCTCGAATCTTGATTCGCCCTCTCTGTCTTGTATGAATGATTGCTCTTGCGTGCTTGACTGCTTGCCAGTTCCCTATCGGCTATCGCCGGGCAACTGACGACTGGGACCAGTCGGCGTCCCAGGGACCGACAGGTCCTAATTATCTCCAATTTTTGTATAACAGCTTTTACATTTGCAATTAAATCATTAAAAATTATTATTTAAATCATCAGTTTGCTGAAGACAGCCTTCGGTAGGTGTGTTTTTGGATAGAAATTGATCCAAATCACTTAATCAGTCGTTACAAGCATTGAAAAACATGATTCCACAGATACTCGTACTCGGTGGCACGCCGGGAAGAATTATCTGCCTGCACGTCACTGTATGATGAAGATGACGTAGCCTTGCCACATGAGCAAAACCTGACATTGGCCAAGAACATACTACAGTTCAATAATGTTTTGAAGAAGGCGCATCAACCCTCTCCAGAAATATTCAGAAATGCTCGATGCGTGAATAATAATATCCTGACATCAAACCTGGCCTATTTCAGAACGAGGAGCACAGTAAAGGTCAGTCAGGGCAACATGATTGAGAGAAGCTGAATTCAGCATTTACATTACAAGTTGCTAAACTGTATAACCGATGCAGGCACAAGCACAGCCCACCGACATCCGGTACAAAGAGATCTCCATCTGTTGTCAAATAAAGTGTTGCAAGGAACTTTGGAACGAAGCACAGGAAAAGATACAAAATTCAATTTTCCCTAATGCTGTAAATGCTTTGATGGATATACTGACCCCTCTTATACCATCTACAAAGTACTGAAGCTCACTCTTTTGAATCAGGAACAGCAGTAACAGGTGATACGGAATTACAGATGGAATTAAGAACAGACTAACAACAGCTATGCACCTCCTTGAACCAAAATGTGCCCAACTTCCCATGTTAGGACTGTGACGGAGATCACCACCTCACACCACTCAGTTCTCACCCAGGGTGTACCGGACAAACCTTCGCACCTTGATGTTCTCCCCAAGAGAGGCAATCATCTCCTTCATGAGATCCTTCACTGTCTTGCTGTCATCCTTGATATAGGGCTGTTCCAGAAGGGCCATCACTCCGAGCCTCTTTGCTATCCGCCCTTCAACGATCTTCTCCCTGATGTTCTCAGGTTTGGACTGCAGGTCGTCCCTCTGCATCTCGATCTCCTTCTCTTTGCTGATGATGCTCTCTGGGATGTCCTCCACCGAGACATAGTCGACCAAGGGGCATGCCACCACTTGCATTGCGAGGTCGTTCACAAGCTCCTTGAACTTTTCGTTGCGAGCCACAAAGTCGGTCTCGGAGTTGACCTCAATCATGCATCCGATGCGGTTGTCGTGGATGTAGGAGCCAATTAGTCCTTCAGCAGCTAGCCGAGAAGATTTCTTGTCTGCAGATGAGAGGCCCTTCTTCCTGAGGAACTCCTGAGCCTTCTGAAGGTCACCATCAGACTCAGCCAGAGCTTTTTTGCAGTCCATCATACCAGCACCGGTTTCGTCTCGGAGTTGCTTTACCAATGAAGCTGAAACTACAACAGCTGGCTTCCTGGAAACATGTGTGCCAAATGTAAGCGGTGTTGTCTATGAGAGGCATAACAGTATAGTTTTCAGTTAAAAATGCCTAAACACACACCGATGCACATCTTGTGCACACACTCAATAAACATGAGCACACAGGAAGAAAAAGCATGAGGAAGGAGATTACTTCTCAGCCGATTCTGTTGTTTCAGCAGGCTTGTCATCCTTTGGAGGAGCAGATGGAGGCGGCTTCACTGCTGTCTGGGCTGCAACTTCAGCAGCAAAATCCTGGCTTTTCTTCTCCAACCCTTCACCTAGGTTGTATCGGGCAAATCTCTTGACCTTCATATTCTCTCCAGTTGTAGCTATAGTTTGCTTTAGCCAATCACTTATTGTGACCTTGTCATTCTTGATGAATGGCTGTTCAAACAATGCAAATTCCCCAAGCCTCTTCTTTACACGCCCTTCGACAATCTTAGCCCGGATCTGCTCAGGCTTTGACAAAAGGTCCTCCCTCTGCATTTCCAGCTCGGTCTCCTTCTTCACAACCTCCTCAGGGACATCATCAATAGAGATGTACTGTACTTGAGGGCAGGCGGCAACTTGCATGGCAAGATCATCAACTAACTCTTTGAAGATGTCACCTCGGGACACAAAGTCAGTCTCACAATTCACTTCAATAAGGACCCCAATTCTGCTGTCATGAATGTAAGAGCCAACTCTTCCCTCAGCTGTTGCTCTACCGGCCCTCTTGTCAGCAGCCGCCAACCCTTTCTTTCGTAGAAATTCTTGAGCTTTGTCAATGTCACCCCCCGTTTCAGCAAGAGCCTTTTTGCAGTCCATCATGCCTGCTCCAGTTGCCTCACGCAATTGCTTGACAAGGGCAGGAGCAATACTGGCTGCTCAAGAGCAGAAAAGATAATCAACATCTTCCTTGTGCTGTCTTAGCGATGGTTTGTCAACAAATTGCAATATATGGTGAACTTTTGCTAAGGAGAAAGCAGGGTACAGCATGTCCACAAAGGAGAATAGAGTAATTATAAGAAATGAAAAATCAAGATGCAAGATTTCATTATCACTCTTAGTTGGCACAAATTCAATAGCAACAGAACCATGTTTCAGGGTTACATTGTCCAATTAACAAAAATCGCCAGAAATAAAATTTTGAATCAAGCAACTACTTATTTCAAGGAACACAGTGCTTGGCCAAGCTATAGCACTTCATATACCATCAGGAAGTCAGTCTTGGGGCTCCGTTTAAAGTGTTAGCAGACAATTAACATGTTTCTGTCATATAAAATTAGTTTGAGCAAAACTATGCAGCTGACATGTCACAAGAAATATAAATCAAAGAAAAAAATTGTAAATGTGGAGAAATGATTGATCTAAAGAATACATTAGACGGTGAGATGAAAATGAACTGTATATGATCTTGTAGAGCCAAAAAATAACAACCAGATCAACCCTTTTGGCTATCAGGGGCAGAACTCAAGGATTGGTACCAATGTGTGACACAACCATGTATAACACAAAATTAAAATGAGAGTAACTAAAAAAACAGTAGCTTCAACAAGTTTCTTGCAATCTATTATAGCACCCCCTATTCTATTCTAATTAGGCAGCATTGCTCCGTCAAGAGGATTTCACAGATAAGGCGTGGCTTATCAGAATATTGCATGTCAAAGCCTTTAGGGGAGTACCATCACTGACTCACTGGTAAAATTACTACAGACCTGTCGTGGTGCTTGCTTGTGCAACTCCTGTAGCAGCAGCAGCTGGTTCTGGTTCTTTCTCCACTTCGCTACTTGCAGTTACAGGGACCTCTTCAACTGCTGAAGTTTCTTCAGGTTCAGCAGGTTTCTCCGCAGTTTCTGAAGCTGAAGACACACTAGTGCTATCTGGGACCCCGTTGGAGGACAGTTCAACCGTTTGGTCCTCAGCAGCATTTGCCACAGAAGTAGAATCCTCGATTCCCACCTGAGAAGAGGCATCAGATACAGGAGCAGGAACATCAGTTGCTACTTCTGACACCGAGCTCAATTCTTCGCTACTTTGCTCAGCAGCTGCTTGTACTTCCGGCACTTTTGTCTTTTCCCTCTGATCCAAGAGTGCAGAGATCTCCTTGTTCCTACGGAAAGCCAACTCGAACGCATTGGTCCCTCTGGACCAGTCCCGCTTAAGCTCCATGTTTAGCGTCTTCAGGTCGTCTTCATCATCTTCCACCTCTTTCATCGTCAAAGTGGGCTGGCCTTGTGAAACATTCAGTACTTTAACCCTTATCTGTTTACCAACTTCCATTGCAGATTGTCCAATAAGGGTAAACAATGCCAATGCTTCCTCTTCTCTGGGAAGGAATCCTTCACTCCCATCAGGCAATGTCACAAATGTCCCTGCTCTCGTCGTACTTTTCACAGTGCCATTGAGAGACTGCCCTGGTACATATTTTGACTCGACCATCTCCTTGGTTTCCTGCCTTTCCCTTGTTTGCCTTGGAGATGCGGTGGCACTGCGTCCACCGTTTGCGGCCTTAGGTGCTTCCTTTTTAGGCTTGACGTAGTCATCACCTTCCCTCATCGTCAGAGAGATACGCTTTGTTTCCTTATTAGCTTCAAGCAACCTGACTGACACCTCTTGTCCAACAGTGAAGAGGGAAGATATATCTTTTACAAACCCATCACTTACTCTAGAGATATGAACAAGGCCTTCTGTGTATGCTCCAATGTCAACAAAAACTCCAAATGGCTTGATAGACATCACCTTCCCAGTAAAAGACGCTCCAGGAACTAGATCCTCCTCATTCAGCGGAGGCATCTCACTCTTCCTAATGTTGCGTCCCAACTTGCGAGGAGAAGAAGCTTGTCCCGTGCTAGCCTCAGTCTGCTCGCTCCCTTCAACGGCGTCAGATGCAGCCTCAGAGTTTTCATCTGAAGTTTCCGGATTTTGATCCTCCACTGTGACATCAGTCCCCACGGTCGCCGCGGACAAGGTCCTTGGCCTCTGGGCAGAGGACCAGCTTCTTCTCTTGTAGATACTGATCAGGTGGAATGTTGTTTGTGGTTGCAGCAGTCCTCGAGACGGTGATGCTACTCTTGAATACCTTGTCGAGCCCTGGAATCTTCTTATTTGGATTTCTCGGCTGGTCCTGTAGCTTCCGATGTGAAACAGGCTGATATTGCCGACAGAGCAATGACTCACTGGAGTCATTTTGAATCAAGGGAATGAGGTATCCAGAATCTTGATATCTTCAGAACCCTGTGCAGCGGCGGCAATCAGCAAATCATTAGAGAAAATAAAGCAAGGAGGTCATTCTTAATAGTTAATACCATTGTTGTGGGCATTCGACCTACAGCAATTGCCGATAGCAAGTATTCCTACTATTACATAAAAATTGGAAACTAAACGGAACTTTAAGTATAAGGCATCATTGCTTTGCTTGGCTGCACAAGAGTAGCTTGGTCTGTTTTCAGGTTCGGGGAGAAGTGGCTTATGTTGATACAGGCAAAGCGCAAACTGAAGCCAATCCTCACCACTAGGCCCTAAAAAGGTTGATGGCACAGTACTTGCTATGAATGAAAGCTAAGCAATTGTCAAAAATGAACATGAACATGGTCTGATATTGGAGCCAAACAGGACTCCGACGAAATGTACATGGCTACCCAACCAAGCAACAGACAAAAACATCTCACACTGCCTACAGGAAACGACGCGGCTGCCTGACGGCAGGAAATGAATCCCCATCCTGCCGCCGGCGCCACCCCCGCACGGTCGCGGCCCGGCGTCGCCCACCCAGCCCCGTACGGCAAGAACGGAAGGGAAAGGGGGCGGCGCACCTATTCGTCGCCGTCGCCAGCGAAGCGCAGAGGGAGGAATGCCTCGCCCGTCCCCAGTCAGTCGCCGCTACGGCCCTGGGAAGGGATAGTCTTATCGCGAGAGCCGTCGTTGGATTTATAGTCTTATCGCCAAGCTGCTGCTCAGACTCTTTTTTTTTTTTTTTTTTTTTTTTTTGCGATTGAAGCAGCTGCTCAGACCCGGGGCTCAGGACTCAGGAGGGAAGGGAACGAAGCCAGGTTGCTTTCGGAGGGAGAGGGGAGACGAGAGGATGTGGTATGTGGTGGTTCTGGCAAGGCGAGCCTGCCTTCTGGTTCTGGGCTACGGCGCGACTCGTGTCCCAACCCCAGCTTGGTGAAAAATGGAGAAGGAAAACGAATAAAAACCTGGCCTTTTGTTTCTCTGAGACTCGATTGTTACTACTTGCCTGGTCCCTGGTCAGTGGAGAATGATTTTTTTCTAAAACCAAGGTGAGCACTGAGCAGCTTGTAAGCACGTTGGGCAACCAAACGAGAGCACGTTAGCATGCTTGTTTAGATCCACTAGTGCTAGTTTTAGTTGCTAATTTTTAGAGCTATAAATGGATCAAACAGGTCCTAAACCAGGCAATTCGGGAACTAAACCTAATCACACACCATTCCAAGTCCTTAGGAATGGTTCCAGGGCTTCAAACAATGCCATGGTGGATCTGCGGCAATTTGCAATGAATTACACAAGCAGTCCATAGGCAACTCATATTCAGGGTTGAGTCCACCCTTGGACCTGTTTGAAAATGTAAATTAGAAACTGCTAGAATGACTTGTTGGCATGCTTCGGTTTTAATTAATAGATACAATCGTGCAATATGCGGTTAAATTTCGTAGCATGGAAATTTCAGTATCGCAGATGCAAAGGTGCAGAGTAACTGGATAACAAATGTTCGTCAGTGAGGAGTAAAAGTTCTGCAACACTGACCGACTTCTCAGCGACTCAGCATCCCTGCATCTCCATGTTAAAGGCTCAGTGCACAAGCTTAACTGTAAGAAAAATGATCGCATCAAGGTAACTATCAAAAAAATAATTGACGCATACAATTTCATCCATTGGACCTTAGACCAGGTGATCAGACACGAAATCAATGATTGCAGTCTGCAGATAGCACGTTGATCTCAACTAAACAGCAAGACACCGCACCAGACTCTCTCGACTATCTCAAAAAAAAAAAAGTAGGATCATCTTTGCCTGATTGACTCCATTTCTAATCAGGGTCAGGCTGACTGGCTGAGCGATGACGTGCAGCAGTGTCGCGGTAACGGTAGCGATGATTGCTTTGCTTGAGTCCCAAATCCTCCTGAGTCCAGCTCGAGCGTGAAATTTTCGTTTTCCCTAGAATTCAGGCACGAAACGGCCGAGCTCCTTCTTCAGTTTTCAATTTCAAGTCACGCGTCAGTGGAGCTGGCAATGGCAGAGCTTTTTCAATCTTTTCCATTTCCAGTGAAAAGAAACGTCAAGGATTAGCACGCTCGCCGGCGCAGCGACATTCCTAATCCAGACTGAGGACTCAGGCTCAGGTTCAGGCTTTCAGCTCTCACATCACAATCACATCCAGTCCAACCCAACGACGCGCCCCACCCCGCCGGCGATGGACATGGAATCCGCCGCCGTGGCCATCGTGACGGTGCCGTTCCCGGCGCAGGGCCACCTGAACCAACTCCTCCACCTCTCCCTGCTCCTCGCCGCGCGGGGGCTCCCCGTCCACTTCGCCGCGCCAGAACCACACCTCCGCGAGGCCCGCGCGCCCCTGCACGGCTGGGGGGACGCCACCCTCCTCCCCGCTGCAGTCCACTTCCGCGCACTCGACCTCCCCCCGCACGAGTCCCCCTCCCCGGACCCGTCCTCCCCGTTCCCGGCGCACATGCAGCCGCTCTTCGAGGCCTACTGCGGCGGCGCGGGGGCCCCGCTGGCCGCGCTGCTGTCCGAGCTCGCCGCGACCCACTGCCGCGTCGTCGTCCTCCACGACCGCATGGCGGCGTTCGCGGCCGCCGAGGCTGCGCGGTTCCCCAACGCCGAGGCGCTCGGCGTGCACTGCCTCGCCGCGTCATACAACGTCGGGTGGGCGGACCGGGACCACGCCCTCCTGCGCCGCCACGACCTCGTGTTCCACCCGCCTGATGCGTGCGCCACCCCGGAGTTCATCGCGCTCGCCAGGCGGATGGGGCAGGAGCGCCGAAGCGCGCCGGGTGCTGGTATGGTCGTCAACACCTGCCGCGCGCTCGAGGGCGAGTTTCTTGATGCGCTTCAGGAGATCCCGTCCTCCGATGGACAAAGGCTGTTCGCCGTCGGGCCTATCAGCCCGGTGCTCCTCCCCCCACTCCCCGGCGCCGGCGCGGGGAGCGGGAGCTCGCGGCGGCACGAGTGCCTGGAGTGGCTCGACGCGCAGCCGGCGTCGTCGGTGCTGTACGTCTCGTTCGGCACGACGTCGTCGCTGCGGCCGGAGCAGGTGCGCGAGCTGGCCGCCGCGCTGCGGGACAGCGGGGCGCGCTTCGTGTGGGTGCTGCGCGACGCGGACCGCGCGGACCTGCGCGTCGGGGATGCCGCGGCCGAGAGCCTCCGTGCCGCCGCGGCGTCCGTGCTCGGCCCCGGCGGCGCCCACGCCGGCGTGGTGGTCACCGGGTGGGCGCCGCAGCTGGAGATCCTGGCGCACGGCGCGACGGCGGCGTTCATGAGCCACTGCGGCTGGAACTCCACCGTGGAGAGCCTCAGCCACGGGAAGCCCATCCTGTGCTGGCCCATGCACAGCGACCAGCCCTGGGACGCCGAGCTCGTGTGCAAGTGCCTCCGCGCTGGCGTGCTCGTGCGACCCTGGGAGCGGCGACACGACGTGACCCCCGCGGCCGCCATCCGCGACGCCATCGGCAGGGTCATGGACTCGGAGGAAGGCGCGGAGATCCGGCGTCGGGCGGCCGCGCTCGGGGAGGCCGTCCGCGCCGCCGTGGCCGAGGGCGGGTCGTCCAGGCAGGACCTCGACGAGCTCGTCGCGTACGTGACGAGGTGATCCATGGTCCGTGCGGCAACTGTGCCGCGTTGTGGCGTGGTGCTGTCGATTTGATGCTGTATTTGTTTAGCGCACACTATTTGAGTGAGACGAAACCGAAGGTTTAGGCCATGCATGCTATGATTTTCATTTGGAGGGAGCGGGGAGTTGGGACCTGTCAGGTGTCACTTGTTGAGTTAAAATCGACAAGCAAATTATGAGCTTAATAATCCCTTCGTTCGAATTTATAAGTCGTTTTGTCTTTTTAGATTTATTCATTTTACTATACATTTGTATGTATGTCTAAATGTATAGCAAAATGATTGAATCTAGAAAAGCCCAAACGACTTACAAATTGGAATGGATTAGTACTTGAATAATGTGAGATTTTTCTTAAAAGAATAAAAATACGTGGGACTGTGATTAGATCACCGATTTGGTGGATGAATGCAACTTTTTGCACCCTAGTCATTTTCTAACAACCAGTTTGACTTAGGGCTCGTTTGGCTTTCCGAAATTGAATTCGGAGTATAAGAGGAAGAAGAATCGATAGGATCCATTAAATAAAGTCTATAACTTTCATGGAATCCATATCTCATCTTCCGCCCTATGAATTTAAGATAGACTTATACATGAACTTTGAAAAAAGTTGTGGAATCTCACATGTTGACTTATAATCGACAAGCAAGTTATGAGCTTGATGCTTGAATGTGGGACTATCATAAGAGATCAGCCATATTGTGACTTATTCTCTCACATAGAACATTGTTCAATCGATCCAAATCAGCCACGGAAACCATCACCTGAACAGGCCTGATAGATTACTTTGGTACGGTAATCACATGATAGTCTAAGATCCGATACGCCAGAGTTCACTCTGACAAGAACTTATGCAATCTAGATGTGCTCTCTCCACTTCAAATTATAATACGTTCTGTTTTTTTAGTTACATTACTTTTAGTACGTGTGTGTCAAAAATTATGAATCTAAAGAAGCTAAAATATCTAATAATTTGGAAAAAGGAGGGAATATATCCCACTGAACTCGGTGTGACTGTGACAATGAGACAAAAGGCCAGAAAGAGTTGTATTTCTTTATTTTTTCTCTGACTTTGGTTGTGATGGAGAGAGATTTCAAAAAGGGCTTCAATTCATGCGTCTCATAGGATTTGACAAGTTCGCAAGCTTTTGATGGATAGCTTCATCAAGGATTTTTTTTTCCTTTCCTTTTCCTCCATTTTTTTTTTCTCTTATTTTTTCCTCATATATACGAAAAGTGCTTAATCAGCTCTAGCTATCCTGTACGAGGTGCATCGCTCGGTATATCGCTCGAGCGTTCATCCTTTGTGATCTTAGATTTTGTGTCAAGATTTATGCGATTTTGTGTTTATAGCTCCTGAAGTCTGAACACATCGACTTTTTGCTTATAGTTAACGCTGGTTTACATAAAAAACCTACTCCTCAAGACCTCAACACACTCAGTCATGATAGCATCTTGTATGTAAAAGTTTAGGCTCTGCTAAAAAAATGTAAAAGTTTAGGCAGGTTTTACGATTTTAATTTTTTTAAAAAAATGGGAATTTGAGCAGAACCAGGAAAACTATCATCAGATATCCTATCTGCCCAACTCTGCCTGAGCAGAACTAAGCAGAGGCTCTGAAACGGCAAGCGGCCCATCCCCAAACCGCACAACCCCCGGCTCCTCCCGCCGCCGCCGCCGCCGCCGGGATGCCGAAGCTAGTGGCCTCCGTCGCCTCCCTCCTCCCGCACCTATGGCACCGGCCCTTCCGTCGCGCTCCCATCCTTCCCCGCGGTCTCTCCTCCTCTCCGATCCTCGCCGCCCACTCGGCCCCACGACGCCGCTCCGTCCTCCCCCGTTCCACTTCCACTCACCTCGCCGCGGTGTCAACCGCCGCCGCCGCCGCCGTAGAGGCCCCAGCAGCCTCACCGTAAGCTCCTCCTCCTACTACCTCACTCTTACACTATCCCAGGCCAGCTGCTGATATCCCCAAGTGATGCACCGCACCCTGATGTTTATGTATGCACCCGTGACGCAGGTACCCAGTGTACGACCGGCTTCTGCCGTGCCCCCCCGCAGGACGACCCTCCGAGAATCGAGCACCTCGTGGCTCGCGAGGACGAGGTGGCAGCCGATTTCATCTCCAGGTCACTCGGCCTGCCTCCTCTGTAAGCACGCCTCTCGCAGTCTCCTCTCTTTCTAGAATGAATTAGCTGAGTCATGGCTAACATTGCGGCTGTGAAGGTATGCTGCAGACCTCATCAAGTTCGGCGCTGTATACTACGCGCTCGTCGCGCCGGAGCCGCCTCCCTACGCGTCTCCGGAGCATTTCAAAATCTTTCGGGAAGTCACTCAGCCTTCCATCCTGCGCCGGAGGGCGTCCATCAAGGGGAAGACGGTGAGGGAGGCTCAGAAGACGTTTAGGGTGACGGACCCGGACCAGCGCCTCGAGGCCGGCACGTACCTGCGGGTTCATGTGCATCCCAAGCGGTTTCCAAGGTAGGATAGATAGATGCTGTTCTCTCTTATCTGCTGCGGTGAATGACTGTGAATCAGCTAAGTTGCTTATATGAGTATTTTCCCTTTACTCGATCATGACAGGTGTTATGAAATTGACTGGAAATCCAGGGTAATAGCAGTTGCTGATGAATATGTTGTTCTTGATAAACCTGCCGCAACATCGGTATGCTTCTCTTTATCTTCCACTTTCTCATTTGTTTGCGCTCATGACTTAATGGGCTCTAAATTTGTTGGACTGCACATGTCGTAGCATGGAATGTGTCTGCAAGATTGGACATCTACTTTGTTGAACATATTGTTCATGTCTTTGATGTTGTTTGAGTTCCCTATGAATATGATATTGATTTTAGAGTATTTTTCACCATTAGGTTACCTTCACAGAATAAAATCCACATCCACTAAAATGCATATGCATTACCATTTACCAATGCAACATAGGATGAAGCAAGATTTGCTTTATTAATTCTTGTAGGCAAGTTAGAACTTTGAAATGCCCAGCCAGTCACTAGGTTCAACCAGGTTATGGTTGAACTTTTCTGAATTCAAATAGTAACAATCAATGAATTTTTTACCTTTAGGTGGGCGGAGCAACTGATAACATCGAGGAATCCTGTGCAGTGTTTACTTCGCGTGCATTAGGATTGGAAACACCATTACTGACGACTCACCAGATTGACAACTGCTCTGAAGGCTGGTTTGTCTATCAGTTTACTTGTATAATATTATGCTCAAATGTGGGAAATAGGTAAGTAATGTCATCCTTTTTTTCAAAATTTTGCAGTGTGGTACTATCTAAAACGAAAGAGTTCTGCTCAGTTTTCCATGGACTGATAAGGGTATGTTACTACCTGACTGCAGTGTGTTTTTGCTCTATGAACCTACCGGCAATGACCCCTCCTCTTTTTTTTCTTTTTTTTTTTTGGTAACAGGAGAAACAGGTCAAAAAACTTTATCTTGCACTTACTACAGCACCTGTGGCAACAGGAACGATTACCCATTATATGCGCCCAGTTAATCGCGCCCCTAGATTAGTTTCTGAAGGTAATTTTGAATTGAATTTGTTGCTTGCTTGTATATGGTGCTGGCACTGTTGTCCTGCATATATCTGGGTCAGGAATATTCTTCAATTTTGGGTGAAACTGTGCTATCTTTATGAACGTATGTGCACACTGACCACCTTTTGTTAAGCCGTGGCCATTACTGAAGATAGTGAAATGTGATTCAGCAGTATATACCTAAAACTCATCCATTCTCCATCAACCGTCCGCGTGTTGCCTTGTTATTATGTTCTTAACTGTTGTTTGGATGTTAATAAGCTCTAGAGGATAATGCTGCATCATAAGACATGAATGCTGCATAAACTCATTCCTGAATGCTTGCTTTCAGAATTTTTAAATAACCTTCTTGTTTTAGTCTGTTGGGCCTTGGTTGTTATATTGAAATCCTTTAGTAGTATATTAATTAATGTTTTCTTCTTATTACCTAACCAGATTGTATTGAAAGATGGCATCTCTGTCAAATGGAGGTACTCAATTGTAGGAAGGTACCATGGCCAAGCTCTTCGATCAGGAAAGTTCACAATGTAAATGGTTGTGGGTGGCCACAGCAAGAAGCTGCTTATGAATGTAAAATCAATCTCTTGACAGGGAAAACTCATCAGGTATCATGTTATTTCGGTCAAACATACATCATTAGAGGTTTTGATTATTCCCCTTGTGTAATAAAAAGGTTTCTGAGCTAGTAGCCTGCCAACTTGGAGAACCTTAAAGCACTGTTTGCTCATTTTGCCAACACTTGTGTTTTTAGTTGAATGAGCTATGCATGTGCAGTTATTTGTTTTGCGTTTTAATCGTTGATAGGAATGTGATTGCTTGCTTATAGTACATCACAATAGGATCTAATTTGGAAATCCATTATGTTGCAGATAAGGGCACAGCTTGCTGATATAGGCGCTCCAATTATAGGGGATTCTGCATACATGACTGCAGCAATGGCAGCGATGGCCAACCCAAGCATAAACCCATTCAGTAGAGAGAGGCTGAGTTACAACAGTGAGGAGGAGAAAGAAGCCGCCATTGAAGCATGGATTGCCTCCCACGGCAAGGAACCAAAATCTGTAATTGGCCTGCAAGCGGCGGAGATCTCTTGGGATCACGAAGGCAAGCACCATTCTTACAATGCTGGGGTTCCATGGTGGCGGCAGGATTCTGTGGAGTCTGACTTGGTATGACTGAGTAATGGCAGATGGGAGTTCCATATGGACCCTGAAATTCTACCTTCTGGTGAACCGTCTCCCTGTGGAAGAGGAACGTCTGTCCAGATTCATACTACTGTTATTACAGCGATAGCATTTTAGCATGGGATGGCTGACAACAGGAACCTATAACAAGCAAGAAATGTTTAGACAGAATGTCTTACACCCACTGATGCCGGACATGTTATTGTTTTTGCAGTTTTGTCGGATTTAGCCAGGTGATGTAATGTAAGTTATGTATAATGCTTTCGGTATCATGCTCTGTAGTCTGTACACTGTACTCGCCTTTTTGGAGGACAGATGGTGGCCTTGGTGCAAGCGGTAGAGCTTTACCGCCTATGATCAAGAGGTCCAGGGTTCAAGCCCCAACCTCTGCACATTTGTGCAGGAATGGCTTCTGGCTATTTTTCCTTTTTCATCAGACCCCGCAGTGCGGGAGCCTACGGCACTAGGTACACCTTTTATGTTTTTCGACTTTGTTTTTTAAGAGTGTTTTTCTACTTTGTTATGAGTTCAGCGCAACCACTGTCCGCTCACTGGCGACACTGAAAACAATTTACTGGTTGGTTGCTGCGCAGATTTTTTTTTTTTTTTTGAGAAATTGCTGCGCAGAAGTTGTTGGGCCGCACGAATGGCCACAACTAAATCTGGGCTTTGGAGATGAAACGAAGCCCAACACGACATCAAAGCTCCTTCGGTTAGGCTCCAAAAGAAAGCAGATTGTTTGGCGGTTCTCACGAGCCAACATGGCACGAAGCACTGCTTAAAGCTCTGCTGTTCTTCTGGGACATGCAAAAGTATGCAACATCTCTTGTTTTATGGTTGTTTGGTTGTGTGCAAGGCTTATCTTCTGCAGGCATAAGGCAATCGATCTACTCAAATCATTTTCTTTTAACAGAACAAAAATCAACCAGCTGTTCAGAATTGATGACACAACAAATGCTTTCCACTCAGCCAAAAAGAGAAACGCACCCTATACACCCATTCGCCGGAGCCGGGATTCCAAGACTGAAAATAGATCAGACATCCCAGCAAAAGAGCAAAATTTCATCTGCGGCAACTACTCATTGTACAAAAAACAGCTTGTTCAATTTGCTACGCCGCACTTCTTGTTCCTGTCAGCTAGAAGAACATCCTTCCATGCCTCGTACAACACCCAGGTGATGCCGGAATGTGGCATGACCTTCAGGCAGCTCGCCCCCCACCCACGGTAAAGCCCCCGGAAGCCATCCCCCTGGATCACCTCTGATAAAGCGGCGATCATGTTAGGCGGGCACTTCCCCTGCAGGGCGCCGACCATCAGCCGCTTCCTTGCTACTTCCAGCGGGAAGCTCATTGTGCTTGCAGTGAGACCTGAGGATCCAACGGTAAAATGTCACTCCTGTTTGCTCAGACTCCAAGTAATCATTAGACAGCATGGCACTGAATTTTCTATCTCGTCTCAGTTTTAAGACAAATGTTGAAGCGATAAGCAACAGGTGACCGACTGAAACTAGATGTGATGAGATGCTGATTCATTTACCTGAAAGAGCCCCAATAAGTAGAAGCTCAGGGCGACTCAAATATGGCTTCTTATGCAAGCGGCAGTAAGAGGTCTTGAGTGTATCATACATAAAAAAGTAGCATGTGGTGTAAGGAATCATGCCAATTAATGTTGGGCAGAGGCCAGCATAGAAACCACCTATACCATCAGTCTGATAGATCCTGCTGAAGGCAAGGCTAATGCTTGGATAAAGCTCTCGATTGATAGTCAAGCGATCCTGTCAGAACATCAATGATGTGACATTAAGTAATAACAATGTAATATGACTTTCACAGTTGAATGTACGGATGAAGAAATAGCGCTGACTGTCAACAAGGCCTCACTTCAGCAATTACCTTGATAACTTCAAGAGGATGGCATGCCAATGTGGCAGCTATTCCAGCAGCAGCACCACCAATAGCAACAGGAGATAAGAAGTGAAGTGGAAGCTCGATTTTCATATTACCAAGCTGTATCTTTGGGTATCCGTCCTCTTTCCATTTCTCTTGTGCTTCTGTCATGCTCCTCTTAACACATTCAAATGTTCCGAGTTCAACTGCTTGGGTTGGAATAACGCGGAGCATATTGATTGTATTTCCTGCCCAAAGCCCTTGCCACCCACGTTGTTCGATGATCTCCACCAAACTACCAAAAATATGCCTAGATCCTACTCCTACAACCATTCTTGTCCTGAAATTGGTAGATAATTATGAAACTACTCAGTATACAGCTATCAGCATTTGCTGAACTACATGTTTCAACAGCACAGTTGAAATAAGCTTGCATGATTTTTTAAAATAATATATTCTGATGTGCACAAAACAAAATAATGTATTTATACACGTCAAGACAACTCCTCCTTTCCACTGATACCGTCTTCATCCTAAGATAAGGTACTGAAGCATTCAAATTTTGTCCTGGATTATAAAGGATTGCAGGTTAATTAACTCCCCCTCCTCACTTATTAATACCCCCAGGCCCCCAATCACATGCATACCTGCCATTAATGTCTATTGTCAACCGAACCATGAGGCTCATCTTAAGGGAGGCTGCATGCTGTCATTTGTTTTACCCCATACTATCAGGATAGAGGGAGTATAGAGTTTTGGTTATATGCAGCAGTAATATAATGAAAAACTGCATGGAGAGAGAGAGAGAGAGAGAGAGAGAGAGAGAGAGAGTTGTTTTCCAAATTCGATGTATTAGGGGACCAAAACCAGAAAAATCTGTAGCACATCACTAAGGTAGTGCTCTGGAGAAACTAAGTAATTTGTGAATCATCGATATATGTCATATTTCATAACACACCATCATGCAAAAAATAAATGTGCTATGGGTAATTATCTGGCTGGTGGTACATCTCATCTCTGAAGCGCAGAGAAAACTAGCTGTAGGATTTGCATCTACAGTTGTAATGTGTAAATAAATTAAACTGGACAAGTGCAAAGGTTAAAGGTAGAGATAAAAGTTAGTGATTACCTGAGAGTCTCCAGAGGGGCAAGAATAGCCTTTGACATAGCACCAGCTAGCGCCCCACTGGCAAATTCTCTGGCCTCTCTGCTCTCCAAAATAGTCTGTGGTGAATTGGATAAAAGGGAAGGCCTCAAACTATCAGTCAAAAATTCATTACTAGCTTCAAAGTTTAAATTCATAAGGCATCTATGACAATTGAAATTCAAGCAACTTCTCTAGGCAGAGCCTACCTGCAACTGCAAGTGGTTTGGCATTGTATGGTTGTCAATGTACCGAAGATTACAGAGTATGATGCTTCAATCAAGTTACAGAGTACATTACCTAATAGTTCTTATTTTTTTTTAATAATGTAACAAATTAGCAACCGCATTACCTAATCCATCATATAAACAAAAGAGTATATTTCAGTATTTATTGAAGATGCCATATCTATACATTATAGTCAGTAGTGTAAATTTCAAGTTATTGGGGTAAGTAATGTACATTCGACTATGTGCTTCTGTAGGGGCCCACAAAATACCACATCGTATAGCCCAAAGGTTGGTTTCACAGCAAGTCATTACTTGCAAAACGGTGGAAAATTTCTAGCTTGACATGACTTGATCAAACACGGTTCGCATATTAGCTCTTTAGCAGCAAAAAAACTTGCCCTTGTGACAAAATATAGGAATCTGAAACTCTGTGACGAATCATCACATCAAAACCTGAAACTAAACCACGCGGCCAATTGGGGAAAGAACACAGTACGCCAGTTTCAATCAGTTCAACCAGCCAAAATCGAAAGCCGCCTCCCTTTCATTGCTCCATAAACATGGAAACGACATAAAATCAGGTGGAGATTTCCTTACCCTTACGGCCCCTCCGAAGTCCGGCAGCCTGAGCCTGACGCCGATGGCCTCCGCGACCTTGGCGCCGTCGAGGCCGTCGTCCTTAGGCAGCGCCATGACGAGAAGCTCCTTGAAGCCGCCCCCTCCTACCTCCACCGCTACCTTGGCGCCGTCGAGGCAGTCGTCCTTAGACAGTGACATGGCGAGAAGCTCCTTGTAGAAGCCGCCCCTCCGGCCTCCGCTCCAGGGCCGGAGAAACCCACCTGACGAAGCTTGCCGCCGCCAGTGGCGGACCAAGAATTTGCTCAAAGAGGAGGGCCTCTACCTAGTAGAGGTATAAACTACTCGGTATGCTCCTATCAAGTAGCGACCCGTTAATTTCTACAAATGGATCAGACATTAGAGAAATCAGAAATACCAGAATGGAGTGGCAGAATCCAGACTCCAGATGGATTGATTCTGAGGGAGGGCGGGATTGAGGGACGACGGCCGGGGGCCGGCGGGCTAGCTTCGCCTGCTCGGCTGCTCTGCTCCCACCACGGGGCAGCCGTGCCCGTGCGGACGAGTGACGACGGACGAGCGGAGCCATCGAGCCTCACAACGGACCCTCCACATAACGGACTCACAAAGGCGAACCACACGACCGGGGCTCTCAAGAAAACGAAATGGAATTTCTTTTCTCGTGGTGCAGGTTTTTGGTGCTTTGTTAAATCGAAATTAATATTCACTTGTCGGCTATCTGTCGACTGTTTGTGTTGTGGACTGCCTTGTTTTCAAAAAGGAGAAGTTTCACTAAAGTTTACCTATTTGGATAGTGAGATTGAAGGTTATTAACCTACCTCCAAACTGGCGACGCGATTCAGGTTAATCAAGTATCCAATGTAACGATACCACTGACCTGCGTAGGACAATAATCTACACTTCCATTCAAAAAGTGACAGGTTTCAAATCCGCCTTTCTAAGTTTTGTAAAATGTAAAGGCCATGTAAAAACACCAAGGTACTTACTAGGGACTCTCGAACTTTAATTTATATTATACGATAGGTTTTAATTTATATTATACGATAGGTAGGTATATAAGACATTACAAGCACTTCGAATTACAATAAAGTACTCACGTTCTGAAAAGCACAACTCAATACCTAACCTGTTAGATGCTTTACAGTATGGATGACCGCACAGGCAAACACCCGGCAACAAACGACGCCCTAAGAACAGATGTCCGACGAACGACGGCCAACATTCATGTAGGAGGAATTGAAGATATTCTTCTTTCTGGTGTCTTCCTTTTTCTTCTTTCTGCCACCGAAGATTGAGGAAGACTGATCTGAAAATTGTTCTCCCTAGTCCTTCATTGTGGCCAGAACTAACCACAACAAAACGGAGAAGAGACCGGAGAAAATTATTCCATGGCGGCGACATCATCTCCGCCTTAATGCCGCCGTCCAGAAATAAAAGTCTCTATGCCGTCACGCCGATGAAGATGCTGACGCCGAAGTTGTTGCCCTCATCTTCAACGGAGGCGTCATGGAGAAGATGATTCGGACCATACCCTTCACCGTCACCGGAGAGGAGAAGGAGAAGACAAATCACCATTACCAAACAATTTGGCATAGAGAAACACTAACCCTAAGACTCGATCTAATAGGGAAAACTTATTAAAAACAATAGATTCCCACTCCCTTCAGCCCCCGACGTGATGTCGGAGGATAAGGGAGGGGGATCAACGGTGGAGAACGGGAGAGACCGACGGCGGTGGCTGTTGGGCGGTGGCGGCGGCTCTAGGTCAGGCGGCGGCTCCAAAGTACATAAACTGCCAAAAAAAAGGTCTAAGCATATTCTTTCACCGTCTCGTCATTAAATCCAATTGTAAAAAGATCACTTCTATTGTAACTGTTTTTCAATATAGACATGTGTTCACAACATCACGATGGGAATGGGTCGGCCCGGCCCTGGCCTTGGATTTGGCCCTATGGCCTCAAGGCCAATTTGCATGGCCATGGGTCGACCCAAATCAGAAAAAGTCTTCGGCCTCGTTGTCCCAATGGGTACCCTGAGATCGACCCAAAATATTGTTACTTAGTCTGTAATCCTACATTTAATAGGTAATTGTTTAGACCTAAAATATTGATATGAAATTTATGCTTTTTAATAAATAAATTTATTAAAGTATGGCGAATATATGAGCCTCTTCGGGTGGCATGCATATGCTACACTGCCCGCCTTCGTTGAGCAGGTGACAGACTGACAGACCACTACCTAGCTAACTGAAGTTAGGTTTTGTTTAGATGTCTGAATTGGGCTCCCAATTCTAGCATTTGGCACTATGCAAAAAAGAAGATTCCCTGTCACATTAAAATATCGTCACATATATAGAGTACTAAATGTAGATAAAATCAAAATCTAATTGCACAATTTAGTTGTATTTTGCGAGATGAACATTTTGAGCCTAATTAGTTAAAGTTTAGATAATTTTTACCAAATACAAATAAAATGTTACAGAAATTCTGTTACAGGAATTCTGGCCCCAATTCAGGGAACTAAACAAGGCCTTACCTCTCATGAACACTTTCACTCCCTGACTCCATCATGCGATCCTTTGCCCATCCGTCGTATCAACCTCCTCCCCAGCGGCCCTCGTGCGACCAATTTTTCCCAGGACACAAGAGCAGCAAGACGTGGCAAGAAGGATGTAGGGATTGACAACATGGACACCAACCGGCAACACAGCAAGAAGTCGAGAGCAACACAGCAAGATCTAAAAGCACTCGTCGCCATCTTGTAGCCTAGCTCCACAGTGATGGCGGCGGCTCGTAGAACGACCTTTGGACCCTAGGGATTTGCGTGGTCAGATGGAAATCGAGCTTCGGCAAGTCAAGATGGCAACAAGTACGTATCCGACGGGTATTGGCCACCAATACCCGCACCAGCCAGGTCAAAATAAATTCCGTCGAGTTACCCGCGAAAGCAGATGGGTAAGAAATTCATTCCATACCCGTACCCGACAGATAATTTTTACCTGGCGGGTATTCCATACCCGACAATATACTCGAGTTCAACATTCACATACAAAAAATCATGGGTTTATATGGGCCAAATTCATGGGCTAGATTCTTATATGGGCTAAAATTGCAGGGTTGACTATATATTTGTGCGGGTATTTTTTACCCGCTGGTATGCAGGTATGGGTAGTATACTTCCACACCCGTACCCGTCATACCCGATGGGTACAATATTTCACCCAGTAACATACCCATGGGTATAAAATGCCTTCCATACCCGCCTCCTTATCGAATGAAACATGTCGGGTACTCGGGTATCGGGTACCCGTTACCATTTTGAGCGACGAGGCCGACCCATCCTACCCGATGGGTCAACAGGTACCGGCTCCATTGACCCAATTCTGGTTTTTTTTGGAGAATGGACCCAATTCTGATTTGAGGCCGACCCATGGCTCGTTGGCCTTGTTTCTTTGGGTCGGGCCAGGTACCCAATGGTCCGACCCGCCTGTTCCCATCTTTATCACAACAAATTAACACATTTCAAGTTATTAGCTTTTTTAGATTATCTTAAAAAATAAGAGGGTACCATATGCATATTGGACTCATAATATCACTTTCAACAACTTGAGGCATAAAACCTGAGATGAGATTGTGTCTAACATCTTTAATAAGCATTCTAGTGAAGATGTCAGCAACCAAATTTAAAAGTATTGGAGATAAATGGTTTTGACAGTTTAATATTTTTAGATGCATACTTTTTCCACTATATACTTCCTTTGTTCTAAATTACAAGACATTTTGACATTTCTACTAAACATAGCCTATATCTAAGTATTGCATATCAAAAGGGGAGCATTGGCTGTGGGACATCGCCAATGCCCAAAATCGGGTGCCACACACCTTCACTTTTGTTATTTGCCAGGAGACACTATGGTTTCATTTTGTTTGGCTAGAGCACACCGCGCCCCTTATTTTACCAATTTTCACTGGATAAGGAGAGAGAAAGGTTGGAAAATATCGTTCTTGCCCTTGCCTCTTTCTTCTACTTCCCTTCCTTCTTTTTTCTCTCACATTCTTCTTCCTCATCGCGAGAAGGCAGGGGCTTAGCCTGAGATGAGGTAGCTCGCGCAGCCGGAGAGGAGGAACTCACCGTGCCGGGGTAGAAGAGGCCACGATGGATGGAGAGGGTGCCCAAGCTGCACCGTCGGTGGTCCGCCTGTCGCGTCCCTGTTGGCTGCGCTGCTCGCCCAGGGGGCACGGGAGGAGCGCGGCGAGGAGGACCACCATGGCCGGCAGCTGCGCCCCCACTTCCAGCCGAGCACCGCGGCGGAGCTCACGCGCCGGCCAGGGCGGCCGCGGCGAAGCTCGCGCGCGCCGGCCAGGGGGGCAACGGTGGAACTCGTGCTCACCGGGGGCCACCGGCCAAACCGCCCCCCCCGCCTGCTCGTGATGGGGAAGAAGAAAGGAAGGGAGAAAAAAAGAGAGGGAAAGAGGAAGAAGAAGGAGAAAAGGGCAATAATGACGTTTTTTCATCTTTTTCTCTCCTCATGCGGTGAAAATTAATAAAATAAGGAGTGCGGTGTCTACCGGCTAAACGAAACGAAACCGCATTGTCTCTGGACCAATATTAAAAGTGGAGGTGTGTGGAAGCCAAATTTCAGCTTTGGCAATGTCCCACAACCAATTGGCTCTATCAAATGCTATGAATATAGAAAAACCAATAAAATACTATAATTTGAAATGGAGGAAATAACAACTTCAAGGGTCACCCTTATGGTGAGAATAGGAGAAGCTCACTCTAACAAGCGAGTTGTTTGGCTCTCCTATGATGACTTGCCATCACGAGAAGCAAGGAAACCAAACTATGTAGGTTATTTTGGGATTCTAGCAAGGCAATATAGTGTCAAGCGATGAAACCAAACATGTTTTTTATGTCTATAGATTTTGTAACAAGTTTAATGATGCCCCAACGAATTGTGAAAGAATTTGGGTCAACTCCAGCCCAGGAGAATGGCCCAACTGCTGCCTCAGCTGCAGCCAGCGGGCAGCCGGTGCCCTAAAGAGGGGGGGGGGTAGGGGAAAGGAGTGCAATCCCCGAGCTGCCGTGATCCGTCATCTATTAGGTTTCCTAATTGAGTCTCCTAGAATTAGAAATAGTTGAATTGTAAAAGGAGAATCAATAATTATGAGAATCTCCTAGTTAGCTTAGGATTGAAGCTAGTCCGACTGTAAATAGAAGATGAAATCATTAGGGTCAAATCAATAAAGAAATGGGTAAACCCTATCTCTCCCTCTCCCTCTCCTCTCTCTCCCACGCGCCGCCCTCCTCTCCTTGCGCCGCCGCTGCCTGCGCCGCCGCTCACCGCCATGCCCACGTGCTGCCATGTGCCCTGAGTTTATACCCGTTATAGATTTTTGTGAAACTTCCATTGAGAATGGTATACAGTCGTGCGAGGTCTATAGCCATCCGAGGGCTGACAAAGATCTACCTATCGTCCCATATACTCTCTCCGTTTCAGAATACAATTCTCATTTCTCAAGGAGTCAATTAGTTTCAACTTTGACCAAAATTTTATAAAAAAAGGTAACATCTATAATACAAATTACATATCATTAGATTAAGTGTGGAATATATTTTTTAATAAATCTTGGTTGAGTCACATCAAAATTTAGTAAATTCGAATGACACCATTTCCATATTGCAAGCACATTGTTTTTGCCGCTATAATCACATATATCAAATGACATGGAATAACCTTGAATCGAAATTTAATGTGATAAAAATTTTCGAAACTTTTTTGAATATTAGAACTCGACAGTGTTCCATTGGAACCAGAAATGGTAGCATGCACTTGAGCAACATAGATTTTTTTTAGGAAAACTCGAGCATCAAAAATAGATAAAGAAGATGAACCTAGATGGGCCAGGCCCCCTCGCCACATCGGCGCGCCTAACCCGGCAATAGGCCCCGTTTGGACCACAGACCTCCAGAAATTACGCAGGCCTCGATGCACTGCCCGTCACGGCACCCACGAGGCTAACAATCTCTGACACGCCACCCCCAGCCCCATCCCGACCCCACACGCCATTCAGAGAAAACACCGGTGACGTGGGGCCCCCGATGGCGGCCGCAGACCCCCCAACCCCGCCTCTACGCGTCGCTTACTGGTTGGCCCCATCAGACCAGCGAATTCAGAGGCGTCCAGAGCCGAGCAGCGAGCCCCGAAATACTCTGATCCCCAACGCGACCGAGACAAATACACGAGCGAAAACGCGAGAGACAGACAGAGAAGAGAAGAGAGGAGAGGGGCAAAACTTATCTGCCCTTCCTAATCGCCCTTACCCCTCCTTGTGATAGATAACCACCCCACCTCTCTCTTGCGCGCGCCGCCGCCGCCGCCGCCGCCGCCGCGCTTCCCCGCCCCGCCTCGCCGGGACCCCGTCTCCGGCGATCGCCGCCGTCCATCTCCCCTCCTCCTCCGCCTCCGATCCGAATCCTAGGCGAAAAATCGCGGAAAATACCGCAAAAATTCGCGGAAATTCGCCCGGTCCTTTTTGAATAAATCGCACGGGCGTCGCGCCCCTCCCGCTCGCTCCCTTCCCGCCGCGCCGCCGGCGACGGCGATCGCGCAGACCTATAGGCGCCCCGCGGCGACCGCGAAACCCCGCCGTGTGCCGGTCCGAGCATTCGTCTCTGTCGCGGGGACTCAGCGCGCCCCCGTCGCCCGCCTCCTGCTGCTCCTCTCGTCGGCCGCGGCACGAGGTGCGTCCCCTTGCCACCTCGCGGGTTTTTGGGGGCAGTGGTCGGTTCCGAGACATGGGCGCGCGTGATGTGGCGTCGGTTCCAGCGCCGCCCGCCGATCCGCGCCGGCGGCGGCTCGATCTGGCCGCCGCGCGCGCCGATCTGCTCGGCCGCCCGTTAATCGCTTGGGATTTACGGTTTCGGAATCCAGTTTGGATTCTGCGCGCTCGAGGCTGCGCACCGGTGTTTCTCTGCTTCCGCTGCTCGGTTTTGATTAGAGCTGGGGGTCGAGTCACGTACCTTACATGAAAATTTTAATCCATTTGGCATTCAAACGATCGACCCCTATAACAAAAACATCAGAAACTGATTAGATTCTAGTCGGATTTCCCTGTTTAGGGCACGACATATTGATCACTAGCCACGTTCTAAATTGACTTCGTTTCATGAACTGCAGGAGTGATACTGAACCTGTGAGAGCTATTCCATGTAATGCCATAATTTGTGATGGCATTCTTCAGCAACTCTGGGAGCAACGCCGATTCAGGAGGGTACAACTTGAGTGAGAAGGCCGATGATGACGGCATGTACGAGTCAGCTCGGGATGGGAATGTTGACCTGAACTCTAGGCAGTGGAACTTAAATGAGAAAGCAGAGGATGCTTACCACAGCGAAGCAGAGCAATATGAGGCTGGCCAGTCAGGTTTGTACTCTTCTGAGAACGCATCAGGGCAGCATGCCCAGAAAGGAGACAGATCGTCTGGTGGTCCATGGGGCACAGATTTTCTCAAGGATTCCAGGTCCAAACAGACAACCGGAGAAGTTCTGTTGAATAGTGGTAGGGGAATGGATGCTGCTAGCTCGCATGATGACATAGATGGTAGCGGAGAGGATGATGAACTGAACGGAGCAAATGGTGAGGTGCCTGCTGAGGAAATGCTCTCCGATGACTACTATGAGCAGGATGGAGAGGAGCAGATTGAATTGTTGCATCGTGGCGGGATGAAGCAATCAAGCTGTTCTACTTCTGGTGGAGCAGCAAAGTCTGGCTCACAACAAATGAAGAAGACGTCAAAGTACAATGCTTATGATGACGACGACGACGACGAGTATAATGATGAGAATGACGATGACAATGATGCAGATGGTATATTGAAATATAGTCTTGTGCTTAACAAAATAAATGTGTTATTGCTTTTATTTGTGTCTGTATACATGGTGTTACAACCCAAGTTGATTGGCATTTTTTCTTCTTATATATATTTATAGAGGATGATCCCGCTGACATGGATTTTGAGCCAGACAGCGAAACAGACAAGGCTACTGAGAAGGTCATCTATTTACTTAACTGCTCTGCATGGAATGGCATATAACTGTAACATGCTACAGTTTCCACATGTTAAGCTACATCCTCCTGTATTATTTGGGTTAGCTTGTGTATTGAAAATTTGTTACAACTATGTTCAAGATCTATATGCTGCTGCCCAGTTATGAAGTTGTTTACATATGTATTATTTATGAATCGGAGATGGCGATTTTAAAAATAGTGCCTTAGTTGAACTCCAATTTATGTAAAATGGACTGTTTCTTCAGTTGGTGTAATAGACCCAAGAACACAAATTATCTTTTAGCATCAGATAGGTAATCTAGAGAAATATATCATAGTATATGGAATAAACTTATTCTAGCAAAATTCATGTGAATGGTCAGAACCTTGGATGGATCTGGCTCTTAGGTATCCTTGACTGAGGTGATAAAATGTGCTACATGATTTCTGTGGGCCATCTTAACTGCATCAGCTGCAGTATGCAGTTGTTTCTAACTCAGTCCTGGAGTAGTTCTGTTTGGACCTTTTAGTGTCATTCTAATGTACTTGACCTTTGTTGTGTGACTAGTTCTGCAGCAGTTTCGAGTGCTTATTTGTTTGCGCTGTGATCATCTGAGGACAGATAATGACCCCTCTTTTTCGGCCTACAAACTGTCCACTAATGCCCTATTTTCTATATAATAAAATGGTTTTGCAGCTATGTTATTGTGTTTTCTTCTGGATTGCTGAGTTTTCTATTGGCCCATTCAAGGAAATTTATCAAGTTAATGTTATTCTTTTTTTGTATTTGAACTTACTGGATATTTTGCTTGATTATCTACTCTCTGAAACATTCAATTCACAGGATAAGTTTATGGATAGTGAGAATTCTGATGGCGATGACGACGATGATGACCTTGAACTCTCAGATGATGAAGATGATGATTTTGTTGAGAATCGGAGGCAACCTAAACGACTTAAAATTGTAGCAACTAAAACTTCCAAGGGAAGAAAGCTGCCCATGCCAACTCAACGAAAACGAGTGGTGTCTCACAGTGATGAAGAATATTCTTCAGGAAAAGACTCAGATGTTCCCAGTGATTCAGATTTCAAACACAGATCGAAAAAACCTGACAGATTGCATCAGAAACCTGTGGGCCGCAGTGACGTTGCCCCAATCAATTCTCATAATGAGGTTCGGACCTCTGGAAGGAGGAGGACGGTGAAAAAAATCTCATATGCTGAAAGCGAAGAAAGTGATGATAGTGAGGAGAAGTCAACTAAACAACAAAAGGTGAGCTCAGTACAAACTATTAGTGAAATAGCAATTTTGCCACTGAGGAATCATAATGGATAACTGGCTAACTAGTTCTTGTTATGTATGGCTTGTTATCAGGCTGGAGTTGCATATGTATTATATTCTTGATGTTGTCATTCAGTTCCTGATTCTCACTTTTAAGTTGCTTCTTTGACAATAGAGAATCTAGATATCTGTCTTCTAAACTTTTCTCTCTGTTTTGTTGTCTAAATCATCATTATTATGGTGTTAATTTAAGTTTCTTCTTATCGCGTAAAAAATCAATTCATATATATTGTGGCCACCTTAACAAGTTTTAATGTAATGTTATCTAGCTCATGAAGGAGGAGCTGGAAGAGGGAGATGGAGAAACAATCGAAAAAGTTCTTTGGTATCAACCGAAGGGTGTAGCTGAAGAGGCAATAAGGAATCACCAGTCAGCTCAACCTACTGTTGTCAGCCTAACATCCGACTTCGATCAACAGTGGGATGAATTAGAGTTCTATATAAAATGGAAAGGCCAGTCTTACCTGCATTGTCAGTGGAAGACATTAGCGGAACTCCAAAATGTAAGTACTTATGTAGACTACATATAGATTATGTTATCTGTATGTTAGTTAGGTCTATGTGCTTAATCCTTTGTCTTTGTTCTTTCTAAATCTGCTTTCATTCATGTAACCTCTACATGACAGGTTAGTGGATTCAAGAAGGTAATAAATTACACGAAAAGAGTTGCTGAGGAACAGAGGTACAAGAGGGCACTATCACGTGAAGAGGTAAACCAGTAGACCTTTCATTTCAAATTTAACATGAATTGAAGCATGACACCTTTTGTATCTTAGCATCCAGAGTATAAATAGTAACTCTATGATAAAGCTTCGAAATGTAAAGGAAATGTCTGTGTCTCTTCCTGTTATGGAACAATGGAAGGTTCCTGTTTTTTGCATAGTAGTTATTTTGATAATGTTCAAAATTAAGTCAATGTTAGGTTTTGCTTTCCATGCTATTAATTAGTGCTTCTTTACTTTTCAAAATATTGGCATTAATTTGATATCTTTCTCTGGTTATGCCAACATATTCATATCAGGTTGAGGTGCATGATGTGGGCAAGGAGATGGAGCTGGATCTTATTAAACAATATAGTCAGGTTGACTGTTGATATACACTTTTCATTATCGCTTTGCATATTGTCTAACATTGAATCTTCAGGTTGAACGGATCTTTGCTGATAGGGTCAAAGCTGATGGAGATGATCTGGTTCCTGAATATCTAGTCAAATGGCAAGGACTTCCTTATGCAGAATCTACCTGGTAATTTTTGTGGCATGGTATCCAGTTTTGTGGTTATGATTATTTATTTTTCACATGGATGAGCTTCGTTGGTAAACATAATATCTCTACCTCTGTTGATTCAGAGTATGATTATGTGTGATGATCTTTCATAAATTTATATTCTATCTTGTGGATGTTAATATCCTTGTAGGAAATAGGAGTGTGCCTTTACTATTTAATTAATATGCATTAGTCTCACTAACCTTGTTTTTGGTTGCTATTTCAGGGAAAAAGATACAGATATAGATTTTGCTCAAGATGCAATTGATGAATATAAGGTAAGGTACTCGGTACCCTATACAAGCTTCTGTAATTGTACCTAAGCATGTAATTTGTATCATGATTGGCTTTACACTAAATGGTAGGCTCGTGAAGCTGCCTCAGCTATACTTGGGAAAACAGTAGATTTCCAACGAAAGAAAAGCAAAGGTAACGCATTCCTACTTACTATTGGTCCAAAAAATAGTTAATACATGAGACATACTAGTTAAAGACTCTTCTATGCTATTTTGTTCCTTCGTGTAGTTTCTCACCTTTGTTCTCTGTTATGAATTCTTCAATTAGTATGCTATTGACCATACTATGATGTGATGTTATCAAATTAAGTGATCCTTATCCCTTGGGAATCTGCAATGTTCTTTTGGTCATAGTTTGAATATGGATTTGCATTGGTTTACCCTTTTCTTTATGTTTTTACGGGATCCAGTGTACTTTTTCTAGCACCAGTGGATCGCTATTGTTGAGTTTAATTGAATCGAACTTTACGTTTCCAGCTAGTTTGAGGAGGCTTGATGACCAACCGGAATGGCTAAAAGCTGGCAAGCTTCGTGATTATCAGCTGGAAGGACTAAACTTTCTTGTCAATGGGTACGTAAGATCAATATGAGTGTACATATGTGCACAACAGAATACAAATACTTTGTTTTCTGATTGTTTGATTGGTTACACAGGTGGAGAAACGATACTAATGTTATACTTGCTGATGAAATGGGTCTGGGAAAAACTATCCAATCTGTTTCCATGCTTGGCTTCCTTCATGTAATTATTTCTATTGTATTTGCTTGTCATCATTATGATGAATGAAATTGTCCTTTTAATATTAATATCTGACATATTTGCCGCAGAATGCTCAAGAAATCAATGGCCCATTTCTTGTAGTTGTGCCACTGTCAACATTGTCAAACTGGGCAAAGGAATTTCGGAAGTGGCTGCCCAACATGAATGTTGTCATTTATGTTGGCAACCGTGCCAGCAGAGAGGTATATAAAACCATCAGATGAGTTCTCCATCTGTTTTTTTTATGTGATCTTGCTGCCATTGTCAAATGTTAGCAACATGAATTCTCGACTAAAATCGTATATTATTTATTTTTTTGCTAAATATAAACTTTTCCTGAACATACCAATTGTTGTTACTGCTGAGAATTAATTTATTCGCTGTTGGCACTAGTATTTCATATCATCCGTAAGAGACTGCTCCTACTGTATGAATATATTTTGAACTGGCTAGTAACTTTATATATCAGCTTGTAAATTGCATAGTGTTAGGAATTAAAAGCCTTCATAAAAAAGAAATATTAGGAATGTAAAAGGCTGATACAATATAATAATATCTTATGGAGTTTACTTGGTTTATATTTTTTGTTACTACTTTAACAATATCATGACTTTTAACCTAGATCACTTTCTATGATGGACCTGTATGTATTGCTTCCATGCCCGTTTTATGATTTCGATAAGTTTAGAGAAACCAATATGATAAGCCGAGGAAAATTGAATAGCCAAAAAAGACTGTTAACCTTCCTATCTTCCTTCTTTTAGAGTTCAAGGGATTAACCTCAGTCTTAGCAAATCTGAAGACCGTCAACATTTACAGCATTCAACAAGTTCAGGACAGTCCCATTCACCTCCCCAACCTGATTGACCACAAAAACAACCAAGAATTACACAGAACTTCCTATGTTCCACAAAGACCAAAACCTCCCAGATTGAGCCACTTCCCTGACTTGACTGCCTCTTCAAATGAAGTACCACTGCTCAGGTACATCATGTTCTTGGGTATCGCCAGTCACCTGTGTCCTCATACATGAAGCTATCTTCAGGCCTTGATACCTTGTCCAGCCAGAAATCCTGGTTGGCATAGACGCCAACCTCTCTAGCTCTTCCAACTTTAGAGTTTAAGAACTGGAGCTTGTCTTGAGGGCAAAGCAGTTTCCAACTTTGCACCATGACAACGATCTTTAGCAGTGCCATACTCATATTCCTTTCAGACCAAGTTCTGAAAACACATAGCATTTCTTAGTTTCCAAAGCCCCCACAGAGCTTCCAGGCAGTTTCATCTTTTATGAAGCCAGTCTATCTATGTTACGCTAACATCACATGTCAATGAGATCAAACCTTTTTTTAACATGGATCTCTGCTCAAAAACTCTATATATTGATATGCGTGGCATTTTGCTTTTCTTTAGGGTATGGATTTTTTTTCTCTGGCATCCTCTCTCGTTCTGTTTGCTTGTGTTATATTTGTTTTTAGGTAAAAATATGAATTAGGTGGCTTGAGGATTCATAAGGCACAAAATTCTAACTAATACACTTTCTAATTTTATTTTATTCACCTTGGTTGTATCCTTTTGCTATTGGCCACAGATGTGCCAGCAGCATGAATTTTTTTCAGACAAGAAGGGTGGGCGTCATGTAAAATTCCACACATTGTTAACTACCTACGAGGTGATTCTCAAGGACAAAGCAGTTCTTTCCAAGATCAAATGGAACTATCTTATGGTTGATGAAGCCCACCGGTTGAAAAATTGTGAAGCATCACTATATACGACCCTTTTGGTATGAAACAATTTCTTAGCTTCTGTATCCTGTAATTTTTACTGGGATAATGATGATTAGACTAAATTTGTATTACTTCTACAGGAATTCAGCACTAAGAACAAGCTGCTTATCACTGGAACACCTTTGCAGAACAGTGTGGAAGAGCTTTGGTATGACATCTTTTATGTGGAATTATAATAGTTAACTCATGTCATATGTGGATATGTCATCTTTTATGTGGAGCTATATTATTTTAAAAAACAGCAATCTATTGCGGTTGCTACATCTGCGGTGATTCAGTTTTGTTAATCTTTTTTAATCCTTCATTTTTCCTTTGTGTCTGAGTTTTTTTGGGTGTGTAGGGCATTACTTCATTTCCTTGATCCAGTCAAATTCAACAGCAAGGATAGTTTTGTTGAGAGATACAAAAATTTGAGTTCGTTCAATGAAACTGAGGTAGTGTTTCAAATTAAAGCTTTATCTTCGCTGTCAGCATATAATTTGTTGGTTTTCCGTTGATTGAAGCCCGTAACTTCTTTTGCCGATTTTCTTCTAGCTTGCGAATTTGCATAAGGAATTGAGGCCTCATATTCTACGGCGGGTTATAAAAGATGTTGAGAAGTCTTTACCTCCTAAAATTGAGAGGATTCTACGTGTCGAGATGTCACCCCTTCAGAAACAGTGAGTACTCTGTGCTAATTTTCTTGAATCTTTTTTTATAAGTTTTCTCATTAGTTTTGATGGAACCTGCATTCTTAAACCTTTTATTTTTCCTACAAGCTCAAAACCCTGAATGTCCAGCTGCCAAACGTGCCTTATTTTACATTGAGGCTATATTTTTTGTTTTTTTATTAGGTACTACAAGTGGATTTTAGAGCGGAATTTTCAGAATCTAAATAAAGGAGTCCGTGGGAATCAGGTTTTGTTACATCTTGTTCTTTTAAGCAAGTTCTTATGTTTATATATTCTCTGTGGTTTTAGTTATTTTTTGTTAGTTACCACTTTGTAGGACCATTTTTCTTGCTAAATGCTGTGGTGCATGCCAGGGTTATCTTGATTGTAACAATGTTACTATTCTTTCTCACCTACCACTGCTAGATCAAGTAGTTCCTCACCTGCTATTGCTAGCTTAAGCAGTTCCTCACCTGATATTGCTAGCTCAAGCAGTTCCTCACATGGCTGTGCATTACCTATCATTCTATCAAACTGGAGCATGGGCAAGGCCACAAGGAAACACTTGGCCGCTGCGAGACAAATCTGCTTTCCCATGTTGGCAAGGATTGATTGTTTATAACTTCATGTTCTGATCTACTAATTCCAAATAATTAGTGTGTTTGTCAACAATTATTCTTAAGGCATAGCCAAATCGGCTCTCCAAAATCATTTTTTGTCTGACTGACTTGATCATGGCATATGCAGGTATCACTTCTTAACATTGTTGTTGAATTGAAGAAATGCTGCAACCATCCATTCTTGTTTGAAAGTGCCGATCATGGTTATGGTGGAGATAACATTGATCGGAATAAAGTTGAACGCATTGTTATGAGTAGTGGGAAACTTGTCTTGTTGGACAAACTATTGGTGAGACTGCGGGAGACTAACCATCGTGTGCTTATATTCTCGCAGGTTTGTATCTACCAGTTTATCACTATATGATGTGGTTATTCAAATTTTAGATAGTGGTAACTTTTGATTTCCTTTTTTTCTCTGCTGCGGCCCTACGAAACGAGCACAATTCTAGACTTCTAGAGGTATTAAACCTATAACCAAATCAATTCTGAATGACCCTTGAGTGCAGTTTGGTTTGGTTCAAACCAACACTATGGGTTCCCCAAGAGAGAAAGCAAAAAAGAGAGTGTTACTTGGATGTCAACCTGCCGAATACACCTTTGGGAGTTCTTGAGCTTTGCTAGTGGTAGAACCAGAAGCTTAAGTTAGGGCAAGCTGGCTGTGACAATATATCAACATCATGATATAGTAACAAACAAATTGGAAAACTGAAATAAAATTGATTTTAATAAAGTACTTTCTTCAGTAAAAAAGTAGTTTTTTTTAACTTTACGCTATGATGATTTTGTGACAATGGTGAATGTTGGCCCACAGGATCCCTGCACAGGTGAGCAGCAAGCTCACCAGCACACTCCCGCACACACCACAGGTAGAGGTAGAAGGTGTTGAGAACAGCACACACACTACACAAGTTGCAACTGGTTCCAACCAGTTGCAACCAGTTCTAACCAATAGCTGAGAGCTCCGAAAAGGACTCTGAATGTAGTGAAGCTGAACTGCTGCTGCCTGCTGCCTTTGCTTCTTTTTATAGTTGAAAGTGACCACAAATTACAGCCCTAGTGGCTTTCCTAGAAAGTTCCTAAGAGAAGACCTTGACTTGAGTCAAGTCTTCAGCCCTACCTAGCTGCTAGGAAGTTGCACTGCAGTAGCAAGGAAGCTACATATTTATGCAGGCATTGACCTATTGTCAACCCTGCTACAGGAAGAGAGATTAGCAGCAAGCAGCAGATTACATCTTACAGTGATACAGTGAAGAGGCATTCATAGATCAGAGGGACACTTGTCGGAAAATATTTCAAAATGACAAGAATTGGAAACCAAATGAAAATGTTTGAATGAACTTTAGTTATTTCTAAGTGACAGGTGTTTGGAAACCAAAACAATGAATTTGTTTGATGTTTGACTAGCTGAATAGGTCCTTCATGTTTAGAGGCTCAGAAACTTGCTTATTTTTCTCGGTAACTCTGTAGGGTCCAACTTAAACATTGTAATCTTCGACTTTTCGTTTCTTCATGGTAATGAAATTCGTCTCGGCATTTTGGAAAAAAATTCTACTTATTTCGCAGTACAAATTCTTTTCTATTGCTGTAGTTCTCTTTGTGATTGAGTAGATTCCTTTAGAGAATCTTGGGTGTGATTTGCTTCAAGTTAAAACATTAGATAACTAGTTTCTTAATTGTGCTAACATAAATATATTGGGAAGCAAAATATTTTTTAAAGCATCTGCACCTGATGTGGTTTACTTTTTGATTCCTTGCAGATGGTTAAGATGTTGGACATCCTTGCAGAATACCTCTCTCTTCGGGGATTTCAGTTTCAGAGGCTTGATGGTAGTACAAGAGCAGATCTTCGTCATCAAGCCATGGAACATTTTAATGCTCCTGGAAGTGATGACTTCTGTTTTCTTTTATCCACACGTGCCGGAGGACTTGGTATTAATCTTGCAACTGCAGATACAGTGATAATTTTTGATTCCGATTGGAATCCACAAAATGATCTGCAGGTTTTTCTCTCTCACTCTCACTCATTCTCTCTCTCTCTCTCTCCCTCTCCCTCCCCCTCCCCCTCCCCTCCCTCCATCCCTCCCTCCTGGAAGTGAGTGTTTGTGTTTAACTCGTAAACATTTACTTATCTTTCCGATGTTTCTTAACATGGCTCGTTTCTTGCTAGGCCATGAGTAGGGCACATAGGATTGGCCAACAGGAGACTGTTAATATCTACCGCTTCGTCACATGCAAAAGTGTTGAAGAGGATATTTTGGAACGCGCAAAGAAAAAAATGGTTGTCAAACTGCATAGTTCATGTATTCTTTAGTAGGATTATTGAACTGTTCTTTTTACCTTTTTTTTTTCCTATTTCAGGTTCTCGATCACTTGGTGATTCAGAAGCTAAATGCTGAGGGCAGGCTTGAGAAGAAAGAATCCAAAAAGGGTGGCTCCATATTTGACAAGGTAGGTTTTGGTTTCGACTATCTTGTTTCCTTGTTTTAGGCTAACTTTTCGGCATTCTATTGGGTGGTTTACAAGATTCATTAGCTAGTTTTGTAATCGGTGGCCATTGAATGTAGTTTCTGGTTGAAACAAGTTGTCACATGTTGCTTAAAGAAATTTCCGTACAGCTTATCAAATGCTGAAAACTGAAGTGTCTATAATATTAATTTTGTTCAGTTTAGAAGTTAGATGCATTTGCCTGTTCCTTTTACCTTCTATCAGGATATGATAATCTTGTGATAAGGTTAAAAAAGATACATATTTTCTTGTTCCCTCTCTATTTCCCTTTTATGCTGTTTTACTATTCTGATGTAAGCTGCATCACTCGGCAGAATGAACTTTCTGCTATCTTGAGGTTCGGTGCAGAGGAATTGTTCAAAGAAGACAAGACTGACGAAGAGACCAAGAGGAACCTTGAAAGCTTGGACATTGATGAAATTCTTGAGAGAGCTGAGAAAGTCGAGACAAAGGGTGGTGAGGGGGAGGAAGGAAATGAGCTTCTTAGTGCTTTCAAGGCATGTGATGTGTATGCTATACTCAAGTTACTGATGCTGAGCAGGAACTATTCTTTATTCACATGTATTTATTACTCTTCATATTTTGCTTAGGTCGCAAACTTTTCCAGTGGCGAAGATGATGCAACATTCTGGAGTAGGCTGATACAGCCAGATCCTACAGATATGATTCAGGTATTGATTGGCTCGCTAGTTTGCACAGTTATTATAACCTGCTTTTTTTTATTTCTTTTTGTAAAAATTATCAGATAGTGATGACTGATATTCTTCAGGAAACTTTGGCACCTCGTGCTGCGCGAAATAAGAAGAGCTATGTTGAAGATCCCCAGCTCGACAAAAATAATAACAGCAGGAAAAGACGGGCAGTTGAAGCAAAAGAAAAGCTAAGGAGGCGTTCTGGCAGAACTGTGGAAATAGTTAATTCATTGCCATTGGTTGATGGAGCAGTAGCTCAAGTACGAGAGTGGTCTTTTGGTAATGTTCCAAAGAAGGATGCTTCTCGTTTTGTACGAGCGGTAATGAGCACATTAAATCTATCGTTTTTCTGTCTTTTCAGTTTGTGTACTTCTCATAATCGATTTTTAATTGTATATACAAGTGCCTGGAAGCATGCTATCAATATGTCATTGCATCATCTTTGCTTTGAGTTGATGCCTTGATGGGATATTGTAATACTTTGCATTGTGATGGTTATAGAACAAGTAACTATATTAGTCAAATTCTATTGGCATGTAATTGCCAGTTGATTTTGCAAGTTTTTTCATGGAAAGTTTTTCTATGGGATCAGTTAGTCTGATTTGGTTGCGCTTTATCTGGCATTGTTGTGAAGCAATATGTGTGTTGATGTACTCTCAACCTGATATGTGAAATTTTTTAGGTCAAAAAATTTGGGAATGCAACCCAGATTGGATTAATCGTGGATGATGTTGGTGGTGTACTTGCGAAGGCACCACATGAAGCGCAAATAGAGCTATTTGATTTGCTGATTGATGGTTGCCAGGAAGCGGTTAAAGGGAATACGGATATCAAGGTAATAACTCTCTCCTCCTTATTAACTGTAGAGTATTTCGTGACATCACCTTTGTTAAGTTCACTTGTGCACCTCCAATGTAGGGCACTGTTTTGGATTTTTTCGGTGTAGCTGTGAAGGCCTACGAATTGCTAGCTCGTGTTGAAGAGCTTCAGTTCTTGGCAAAGCGAATTGCACGTTACAAAGATCCAATCAAGCAATACCGCATCCAGCTACCTTATAAAAAGCCTCAGTGGTCTGCAAGCTGTGGATGGACTGAAAGTAATTGCATTTCAACCCTTGTTGTTTAGACATTGTATAAAACATTGGGATCTTATACTTTGTTACTTGTATGGTCGTAGCTGATGATGCTAGATTGATGGTTGGAATTCATTGGTATGGCTACGGGAATTGGGAGAAAATACGGTTGGATCCAAAGCTTGGCCTAGCAACAAAAATTGCACCAGCAACACTTGGTGAGAGAGAGACATTTTTACCACGTGCTCCAAACTTGGATAACCGTGCTAGTGCTCTCCTGCAAAAGGTACCTCTTTCGAACTGGAGGTGAACCTCCGGTTTATTTTTAAATGTACATGGAATCGGTTAACGTTCTGGACATTGTTCTTTTCTTGGTTTCAAGTGTGTGATTATCTAATTTTTGGACTACTAATAGTTCAAGCCTTCTGTCATGTTCTGATCATTCAGTGAGTTCAGGTTTTGAACTGTTATTGAATTGTAGTCCTCAAGTAGAGTTTAGGTTTTACCTTGAGATTGTAATTTTAAGGGCTTGTTTAAACGAATCATCCTATTTTTTTTTTCCTAATCCAACTATATTTTATAATGATGCATTTGTAATGCTGTAGCCAATATGACAGTCAAGATCATCAATTTGTTTATTTGTTTGCTTCACATGTTTTAGTTGCTTCAAGATGTTTTGAGTTTATTTTGATTGAAAGAGTATAAATGAATGTTTTACCTTGAATTTCATGCCTTTGTTTAATACAAAAATTGCATATTCTACATGCTTTATTTTTATTCTGACAAGAAGTTGTATTTATCAAGGAATATGCTAAGTTCAGTGGTAAGAGCTCAAAAGTCAAAGGAAATGCCCGCCAGACAGTCAATAACGACAGTAATAGTGGAGCTCGATCAATGAGGGGCCGACAAAAGGATGTACCAGACAGAGAGGACAATAAGCCGAACAAAGATGACATTCAGAAGCGCAAGGTAGTAGTGGAAGCTGAAGCAAGAGAAGAAGGTGAAATTTCTGAATCGGAGGCAGAGACAAAGTATCGTCTGGACAAAGAGGAGAAGTGGCTTGAATGGTGCACTGAAGTTTTAGATGAGGAGCAGGAAACTCTGAAGCGCCTGGATAGGCTGCAGAATACAAGTGTAAACCTCCCAAAGGAAAAGGTATCTGCTTTTTCTGTGGACAATATATTCTCAAACTGCTCTTCCACCAGAATCTTACCTTAATTTACTGTCTTTAGGTTCTTTCAAGAATTCGCAAGTATCTCCTGATAATTGGGGACAAAATTGGTGAAGTTGTCCGGCAACACAGTGAATCTTATAGGCAGTCCCGTAAGTGTATATGTTCCCTTCTCCATTATCAGTCTCCAGACAAGACTCTCTGTCTTAACATTGTGCAGACAATTTTGAATGGTATATAGATGGATCCCTTGATAGATCCTGTCTAAATTATTGCATTGAATGCAGGCATGACCATGAGGTTATGGAATTATGTTGCCACCTTTTCAAATATGTCTGGGGAGCAGCTGCATGATCTCTATTTGAAACTTAGTCAAGACCAAGTGGAAGGTGGAGCTGGCCCATCTCATGGTGGCAATTTTGCACCGGTTCCTCCCAGTAAGGGAGGTAACTCGAATCAACCTCATCCTTCGAGAAATCAAAGGCCAACTAGGTCTGTCCAGTACAATTCTGAGTCTTTCCATAATAATGAGAGCTCTGGAAGTTCTGAAGCCTGGAAACGTCGACGGAGAGCTGACCCAGATAATCAATTTGACACCCAGCCTTTGTATCAACCTCCAATTATGACAAATGGTAATAGGTTGCAGGAATCTAGTAGTTCTGCGGGTATTCTTGGTTGGGGTCCAGTTGAAATGAGACGGTATGGTAATGAAAGGCCAAAACGTGGTGTTCATCCAAGTCATTTTCCTACCGGGCATGGACCTTTGCTGTAGCTGAAGGAAGTAGATGATGCGAACAACCTTTCCTTGTTGGCATAACTGTTTCCAGTGAATTTCAGCTTCCATATAGTTACAAATGGAGGAACTTCATCGGAATTGAAATTCTTTTTTCCATAACAAAAAGGAATAAAGAGCAAAATCTGATCTGGATCACAGTTTTGAATTCTGTTCCTCAAAAGGTAATGTCAGGACTCCAGAGGTGACGCGGGGAATTGTTAACAGCTACACTGAATACTCTTCTGACACCACCACAGCATAACAGATACATGGTGGCTTGTGAACTGCCAAGAGTATTAATCGAGGAAGTTTTGTCGGCTCAGTTTTGTGATCCAATAGAAAAGTTGGGGCCATTTAGAAAAGGTCATAAAAAAAATGATAGTTCAATCTCAATACATGTATTATGTTTTACATTGCAATATAATGAAATATGGTTCAGTTATCCCCCTCCATCTCGATGTGTTTTGTCCCCTTTTTGTTCTACTTGATGTAATAGATAAAAAGAAACACATGTTCTCATTTTGAGTTGTAGCCGGGGCCATAGTAGGTGTTAGTTTGTTTTGGTTTCTGTAAATAGAGGTGAAATATGTCTTTTGTTTACGTGATGGAATTGTTGGATACTTGCATGTAAGTATTTTTTTCATGAGGTTATGAGTTGAATGAGGTGCGGTTATATCAAGCCGTGAGAATTTGGTGGGTGGTTATATAAGTCTCAATTCCAATTAGAAATAGTTATTCGACATTGCGGTGTATCATTTACATGTTGATCTATCTTCTATACGGTGCAGGTTAGTAGGTGCTCAAATCCATTCGTCAAGTCATTTGGTGATCCGGAAGCTGCATGAGGCCTACTTTGCCCTGGTTGACCCACTCTGCTATTTAGATGCAGTAAGGATGTTTATTGTGTGGTGCTGACTCAATTGAAAATTTAGTCCTGTATATGAATGATGATGATCAAACACAGATTTTTTTTTTCTGATGATGTTGCAGACGCCAATATGTGATAGCACAGTTGTTTTTCCGTCTAGAAAAGTTGTGGATATATTGGTGTTGCTGAAGCTTGTAACAGCTACACTTGATATGGACAACTATGAACATGTAGTAGATCGTATGTCTTGAGCTGTCCTGCAAGACGATCAAGCTGGATGTGCCTTCCTGCAAGGTATCGTAATTGATAAACAACATGTCTCTGTAGCCACAACAGCACGATTATACATTCTATATATTATACCCATTTTAGCAGAGTTGTTCCTGTCTGGCTGCGTAGGCCTCATCACTCGTGTCTGGGATCCGAGCCTCCTGTCCTGCTTGTTCACGTCTTGTGCAGGGCTCCCTATGGTCCCTGGTCCGTATGGATCAGCAATGGTCATATGCATTGCACGGTACGATAGGCAGGCATGGTCATGGGGAGGCTGCCGTGTTCAGCGACGCAAGGCGATCGAGACCGATGTTCTGGGCGAGGCGACGCGACGTTGATGACTCATGAGGCCTTCTTTAGATGTACCCTAATTTTTTTTTACTCTCTCTTCGTCACGTCAATGTCTAGCTATTTGCATAAAACATTAAATGTATGTAAAAAATAACTAATTACATAATTTGGTTGTAAATCATGAGACGAATCTTTTAAACCTAGTTAGTCTATAATTAAACGTGCTACAGTAACAAAGTTAAAATAATTTCAGCATCTAAACAAGACTTAATTCCTTGGCAGCAAAGCAGGGCACAGAGCAGGCAGCCCTGGATGGAGCTCCATGGCCCATGATTACCTTCTTCCAGGGAAGTTTCATGGACGGGGAGCCATGGAAGAGCATGGCTCTTCAACCGATCGACGTGCCACTGACTCTGTATTTTGGAGCTTACTTGCTATTAGAATCTCTTATATATTATATTATACTTAGTCAGTGTAGATCGTCCGATTACAAGCACGGATAGAGTATCATGAGGGCTTATGTGATTTACCTCCTCTGTTGTGGTGCCCTTTCAGTAAAACCACCAACTAATAAACTAGCAAAGGTGTGAAAAGAAATGAGATAAAATAAAACTGGTTTTACAGTTTAGGTGGAAAAGTCAGACGGCTACAATAGTCAAGAGAGCTTAAGTGGAATTTTTATTTTTTTAATCTATGTCATCATCATAGTTAAGGTCCATTTTGAAATGTGGGATCTTTTTTTCTATTCCTGCATTTTTCAATGTGAAAAATAAATTGATTATGTACAATTTATATAGAGATTTCTGTTTTTCGAAGGGGGCCTAAAAAAGCCGAACCGAGTAAACGAGTTGGGCTTATGACCCATTTGCATCTCGTAGAGCCTTAGGTTGACCGTTGCGGAGCCATAAATATCCGCGGCTCTCTAGTTCCCTTTTCTTTTTTTTTATTCCCCATTTTCCGTCTCCAAGCCCCTGCAGCCGCATCCTATAGCACACTCCAAAATCCAGATCTAGGGTTCGTTCGGTGAGAATGGGGCGATCCCGGGCGAAGGGGACCAGTGGCGGTAAGGCGCCTTCGAGCGCGGCAGAGGCCGTTGGCTCCCTCAAGCGGAAGGCGGCGGGCGCGTCGAAGGCCGGCGGCTCCCTCGAGCGGAGGGCGGCGGGCGCGTCGGAGGCCGGCGGCTCCCTCGAGCGGAAGGCGGCCAGCGCGTCGGTGGGCGGTGGCTCCCTCAAGCGGAAGGCGGCGGGCGCGTCGGAGGCCGGTGATTCTGGTCTCGAGGGGAAACGGGTGAGCACGGCGGAGGAGCGTGAGATCCTGTAGCTGAAGAAGGAGGAGGATCGTAAGATCCTGAGGCTCAAGAAGGAGGAGGATCGGATGATCCGGAGGGTCAAGAAGGAGGAGGGTAAGATCCTGAAGCTCAAGGAGGAGTATATGGCGGCTGAAGCCGAGGCTATGGCGAACCTTCCCGCCGCCTACCGTCCTACATCTCCTGTGAAGGCGGCCGAGCCGGCGACCGGAAAGAAGAAGAAGGTGTTGGTCAAGAGGTTGGTTGCTCAGGAGCAGATTGACGCCCTCCTGGCATTGCCCTCGTCGATTCTCCCTGATGAGCTCACTGCAAAAGAGCTGGCCGAATACTCCCAAGAGTTTCCGAGATTTGCATAACAAGAAGTCAACATCGCTAACAAACTGCGTGACTACCATCAGGCCCTGGTAGACCAATACTTCAAGTATGGTTTTGCGGTGGATGAATCCGAGGCCGAGGTCACTGACGACGAAGCCGAAGCAGACAACAACTGGCTAAAGTCAGCAATGACTAAAGTGCTGGGTCAGTGTCAGTCTCTCTATGATAACCTAACCGAAGTGAAGTTGCAAAGCGTGTTCGCCGTGTGATCCACCTACCCCCCGAAGTTTCTACTCACTATTATTATATAGACATCATTGTAATCATAAATCTTGTGCTATCGTATGGTATCCTATATGCTACTGGTTATTCCCTATGTTGGCATGCTACTGCTGATTCTCATGCTATGCTGTTATAATAAAAAATGCTATTTTTTTCAATTGTGCACGTGACAACAATTGTTGGTACCTTAGAATGTTCTGTTTGTCTCATGCTGTTTGTCAGTTGTGTTGGCAGCCCATCATGTTAATCAATTTTTTTTTCCAGTGCTTCATTGCCGATTCTTAGTTCTTAGCCCATCATGTTAATCAGTTTTTATCCCGTGCTTTATCGCCAAATACACATTTCTAGTGTTTTGTGCATAAATCTTTTATTGATCGCACCAACTATACTGTACTATATAAGGATTTGGTCTGATAGTCCTCATAAGTTTGGATGTGTACTCATAAGTTTGGATGTGGTAAACTAGTATATAAAAACTGAAATTCAGCTGCGGCACATTTTGTTTGAAACCTTTTAAGGTTGTATCGGCAACTCTGTTCGTTATTCAGAACTTCATCTGTCCTTTACTTTTGTCTGTGCAATGCCATTAGGAGAAATGAGGAGTTAACTGCATCTTGTGTTAATGTTTATTATTTCTGCACTGATTTTCCCTATGTTATATGGAGTATATATGCATATATGCAGTTATCTTAACGCAGTTGAAATTAAGACTCATTGAGTGACAAAATGGCCTCACGAATTGCTTCATTTTGTTGCACAAGTTAGCTCAAACTTGCAAAAAAAAAAAAAAAAAAAAAAAAACAGAAGGAAAGAATGATCAGGGCATTTTTATGTACTGAATTTTGATGATCCAGTCCATTGCAGGATTTGCACTCGTGGCCATCTTTGCATCAAGCTAGCAATTGCACTCATGGCCATCTTTGCATCAAGCTAGCAACGATTGCATTTGTATCCTCCACCAGGTTTAGTGAATACAGACTAGTGCTTTTTGCCACAAGCTTTTCTGTTTCTTTTGCACTGCTGTCCAATTGTAAGTCATCAAACAATTTGATGTTTTCCTGTTCCATTAAGTAGGCAATACACCTTAAACATAGCCAGACGGGTGAGTTGGTTCTTCTGGGTACCGGGGGTTTAACTCAACTAATAAAGCCCATGGATTTAACTTCTATTGACTAGGTAACCAGCTCAGTGAGGAATATTCACAGTTACACATGCATTTCCGGTTCATATATGTACCTGTTCTATCTACATGGCCAGTATTCTGGTGCTCACTTTGTGCTGTTGACATGTTTCAGTAACAGCTGAGGGAGGAGGAGGTGGCTGCCTCCTCTGCCAGATCAGCTGCATGAGCTCTGTCGTCCCATTCAGACCAGTTTGCCATCAGTGCTTTTGATCTTGGCTTTGCAATGTGCTTCAATAGTGATATGTCACTGTAGAATAATTTCTTTTGTTACATTGGGCAAGATAGGACTGGATTAGTGGCACAGAAGTTTGTGGAGGTGTAATTTGTTTGCAAACTGTGAAACAAGCCTCCATCTTCACTTAAAAGCTAAGGATACACATGGGTTTCTTTCTAACTTCAAGATGTTCATCGGTATCTCTAATCCTAGTCAATATTTGTTGATTTTGTGGACAAAGTAAAGTTAGTATAGTATTTGGAGCTGACACTATGAATGGTGTTTTTATTTGAGTGGTTTCCAACAAATTAGCAAATTATGTATGCGGTTCCATTTCCATGATCTTAATTCTTAACTTGCTACCTTAGGTTTACCTTTCATATTGGTGTATTTTGTTCATGTGTGCACACAGTATAAATTCTGGATAAGAATTCAGAGCATTTCCTTAAGGACAAAATAAAAGAACAGGAATAGTAATCAAGTGTTACTATGTAGAAAACATGTCGTTTAGGATTTTTGTCTTGTGAGTATTCATCATACATAATTCTTTGAAGTTGCAGTTTTGTTTGCTTTCCTATTTATAAGTTTTTTTTTTCTTTTCCAAAACTTGCCACCGAAAGGCTTGTCTAGACGCTGTTCCTAGACTCTATGGTTGGAAACAGTTCTTTTCCCCCCTCGAGCTATGCTCAGGTATAGTATGTGAATCTATTCGTTTGTTGCAGCTCCAGTTCAGTGTTTAAAGGAGAGGAAGTTGTACGAGACAACATTGAGCTGCCATCAGATATTCAATTGTGAATTCATGACCGAGTAATGAAAAATGAACACAATTTCAGTCTTGAATCTTGGTCATGATTTTCTCATGCTCTCATATATATTTCTGGTTCAGACTTGACTTTGAATCGGGCTAAATCCATTCGGGCGGAATCCAGGCTGAAACGAACAAGGCCTGAAAAACAAAGCACAGGAATAAAAAAAGGCAACATTTCAATAATAATTTTCATAACGCACCCTAACACATTCCCAAATACGACGAAAACTCGCAACTGGAAATACGTACACCTGGAAAACCTCAAACTGGCAATCGCAATCGCAATGTGTAAAACATTCAGAACGGATCATCCTTGTATATTTCAGGCCTATGAAAACAAAAAAGAAACCCTCAAAACATCTACCAGCCCATAAACACAAATAGGCCCACCAATGACGGCCCACACAATGTACCCTAATACAGTTCAGAAATTAGGCCCAAGCCCAACGCAAAAACTGGCACAATGCCAGCAAACAGCCACACACGCGGCATGGCGCGTGCATCATGCAGTTTAATATCAACAAAAGGCGTGATGCGTGTCTTTATGGTCCAAGTAGGGACCTGGCCCTGGCCGGTATGGATTTTTCGACTCTGGCCTGCTTCTCTCCCACTTTCGACCAGAGGCTGCGAAGCGCAAGGATACGCAACGCCTGGAGCCACTGGTATTTTTAATTTTTATTACGCGTTATGTTTGTTTTCCGAGAAAGTCAAGGTCGTGTTTCTGTTCTGATCCAGATCTAGTTGGCCGTCCAGGCGGTGATTGTTCCTTGCGGATTCGTTAACGATAGAGAGATGCATATGCTAGGTAAAGATGCATCCGAATCATCAATCCAATCAAGACATTAGGGGCACCGGTTCGTCAATCTCATAAACTAAAGCTGCCTTGGGTGTAATCTCATTCTCCAATAGCTATACGGCGTCGATCCATGCCGGAGGTTGACCACCTGCATGTGTCCCTTCGCCACCACGGACGCCAGCAGGTGGAACCCCATCGCCGCACCGGTCGCAGAGCTCGCCTTGGTACTGTGGCCTCACATGTCTATGGTGCTGTTCGACGAACCGCTGGGCCAAGCCGAACCAGCCCGTTAAGGGATGGAGGTGATGGTGTAGGGGTGAGCATATGTGGCTTATAATCTGTTATCAGGTTTGTTTACCCATCGTGAGTGGATCCATGAATTTGGATCGGATGGGTCTGATTCCAAGCTGAAGTGTAAGTGGAAGCGAGCTCGCGGCGACCATCCATCAGGTACTGACCTCTCCAATAATATGGTTATATTTTTTTTTCTCTACTAGTATCCCAAACCCACGATTTTTTATTTCCCACACACCAGACTCTCTTCAGACCCACAGAGAGGATGTAGAGGCTGCGAAGCAAGGCTACGCAACTCCTGCAGGCAACTGGTATTTATTCATCTTGTTATGTGCTATGTTATCATTGTTTTTGTTTCGAAACTCAAAGATCGTTTTTCTGTGCTAACCCTGAGCTAGGTTGTCCGTCCAAGCTAGACAGCGGTTATTGTTCCTTCTAGATCCATTGAGATGGAGAGAGATGCAGGTGATGCTGTAGGGGTGTGCATAGATGGTTTATAATCAGTTGGCATGCCTCTTATCCACTTGTGAATGGATCCATTAGAAGAGTTCGGATCGGATGGGTCTGATTCAATACCTGGGTGAAAAGCTGAAGTGAAGTGGAAGTGAGCTCGCAGCGACCATCTATCAGGTACTGACCTCTCCAAGAATATGGTTATATATTTTTTGTTTTTCAGGTATCCAGGAACCCTTTTTTTTTTTTTTATAATAACCGGCATGTACTAGACGATACCCATGTGTTGCTACGGGTGATAAAACTATCCTACATTGCTACAGTTGATAAAACTATGTTAATCCAATGTGTTGCTCTCATGAGGAGTTTCAAAACATTGTTGGCACCAATAATGAAGTTAAAGCGACACATGATCTATTAATTTTCAATCACTGGTATTAGTGAAAATGAAATATTAATCAATATATATAGCATTTGTACCTTGCAGTCCAAGGCATTTATATAAAAAAAAAACAACAACAGCACTAATCAGTGTTCCACTAAACGCACCCTTCTCGAGCTCCTAACCCCGACTATGGTAGTCCATGCTGGAGAAATGACATCTTTCAGTTGCCTTGGATGTTTTGCGGTCTGTCTCACCATGGTTGCAGCACTAAGAACCTAAACAACAGATATATAATAGACACAAATGTCTATGAGACACAAATGTCTTTGAGAAAGTGCAGACAGCAGTGGAGTAAACTAAATATGTACATATAGCGCATATAAAGGAACTCAATTAGTCATTTTTTTATGCAAAATATACAAATGTTTACTAGAAGATGCTGACTTAAAAGATTTTTTTTTTTGAGACCACGCCTAGGCTCATATTTCATTAAGCAGATAGATTTTAAGACATCACAACCACAAACATGGTCACACCAAGGTTACCAAGCACCCTAGACGCTGACTTAAAGAATTACACAGCATATGCAAAGAGTGTATCACAACACATCTTAATGGAATGAATGCTCATTGTCTGAGATGCAAGACCAAGGGCAAGGTCCCGAGGAAGGCCAACAGCAACTCCAGCTATGGCCTCTATTGCTAATAAAATATAGGCCAGGCCACTACTACTATATATTAACATTAAAAACATAGAAATTAGCTTCACTCTTGAACGTTGACACCTATTTTCAGTATCACATACATAATCAGTTATTCAGCTACATGCCTCAGGCCTTATAGCATCAAAATATTTTTATGTAGCTGTCCAAACTTTTCCAATGGCTCTGAATAATTTTCTTACATGGTCTTTGTTATTCTGTAGCCATCTCTCCCATGCACATGACTGAAGTAAAAACATCAGATAGTCTCTCATCTTGTTACATCCGCTGATAATTTCATTTAGTACAGCACTATGAAAGATAGTTAAAAAAAATTTCATGGTGTAGCCAAATTTCCTATAATCATAACCGTTAAGAAAATAAGAACACAAAGCAACCATTTCATGACAGAGACTAGCTTGCAAATCTTCTACCATTTCTACAAAGATTCCCCTAACTTTAGACTCCTAAAGTATCATGCTTAACCTAAAAAGCAGCAGATGGATCTTATTCATCGCTTGCTGAAAACTGGAAGCAAGGGAAACAGCTCTCCACTGATGTAGGCCATGGATGTATAACAAATGATTCCCCACATCAAAACTCATTTAAACATGAAAAAAACCCTCTGTCCTGCATGACAGTATCATGGATGTTAAGATCACACCCTTATCTTAAAGTTGAGTTTTAGTTAAGAGTTACAGCAGGTGAGAAGATCAAATAACTTGAGTTAGGGTTGCAGTTGGTCAATCAGGAAAACAAATTGGGTATAGTACATTTGTTTTCCAATTGGGATTTTTATCAACCGCGTATATGTTGCATAACAAATGTTTCTTTCATAGTTCCATTATCAATTAAGCCGCTCAAGCAAAGTTGGGATTCCTTCTCCCATAGTCCTTGCTAAGCTGATTCTTTTTCTAAATAATAAACTACACAGCATAAATGTTTCAGTGAGTCTACATCAATTCTTGCGATTCTAGAGGCTCTGGACAAGGTATAGCCTGACTCATTAGGAGCTGCATAAATCATCCAAGACATGGTAAAAGCAGTAACTATTGCAAAGGGACAACTTATGATCTCTTTGCAAACATGAATATTTTAGTTATATCTATGTGCTCTGATGACCTCTTGCAGCATACTCACAATTTTGTGAGCACTATTTATTGGTCTGTTTGGTAATACCAAAAGCATCAAAATTTTTAGGAAACTTATGAATACGCAAACACCAATATGAGAACTGTGTAATCAATGTAACAATCCCTATCTAAGGTGGAAATTCACTGGCTGGAGCCCTTCATGAATGGCATAATATTTCTAGAAGTCCAGGAGCACATTGCCACAAGAAATGCAGATATCATAATGCTGAATGCACGATGACATGACAATAACTTATGTAGTGTAACAAAAATGCGGCCTTTGAGCTACTCCTGCGATGCAGAGTGACCAGGTACATACCCCTGTCTTGTCATGCGCTGCATCTTTTCATGCTCATGCTTGTATGATTCCGGCTGCATTATTTTATCACAGAGTAGCATGTTACAGACATACAGTACTGAGACAATTAACAGATCGATGCAAACTGAGCTCTCTAAACTTACCGGTGAGTTGAGGGTGCAATCCGAGCCCCCCTGCTTTTTTTTGAGCCATAAATACAGCAGGGGAACCCCCACTGTTGGTATATAAATTTAAATAAAGTAAACTGTACAGAGGTAAAGGAAATAAGGGTGAGGGCAACAGGGCTGTACAACCAAACAGTAAGAGGGGGAAAGAAGTGGGCAGCGGGTAGGGAGTCAGCCTTGGAGTCCTAAAGAGGACAGAAAGGTTGCTCTTTTTGAATCACAAAGCCTGTGAGCCTGCAGTCTAGCTTCCTCCACAAAATTTTGCTTCCAAGAAACAAGAGAGGGACGTCCTCGGTCAAAGATGAAACTGTTTCTTTGTTTCCATATCTGCCAGGCTCCAATGATGAAGATTTCCATGAAGAAAGGGTTCGAGAACTGTTGCTTAGCTTGAGTTATCATCTGAAAGAAATCTGCACCAAGATTCCAATGTATGCCAAGTTTCTGCCAACAACTTTGACTGAATGGACAGCTGAAGAAAAGATGAAAGGCTGTTTCTTCCAAATTTCCATTGCAGAGCTCACAGTTGTAGTTGTTCCCTTCTAATTTCTGCCTCTTTCTCTTAAGTATGTTCCTTGTGTTCAGTCTATCCATTAGAAGTAATCAAGTGAAGACTTGCCAAGTGTCTTTATCTTCTTGCTGAACCTGAATTGTTTGTAGATAATCTTGGAGACTTTGATACTCATGGTAAGCTTGTTCAGAGAGGGGTAGGTGGGACTGAGTTTTCAGAGTATTACTTGTCAGGAACTGAGCAACAGAGATGTTTTTGTTTTTTTGCAAAGGTATAATGCCTTGGATATTTGATTTGCATAATTTTGTCATTCCAGAGGTCAAGCCAGAAGAGAACGGTTGAACCATCACCCACCTTGCATTTAGCAATTCCACGAAACATATCACAGAGTTTCAAAACATCCCTCCACCCTCTGTCAGAAGAGACACGGGGTATTTGACCATTAGAGTAGTGAGCATTCCAGATGAGCTTAACCCACATAACTTCTTTCTTATTGTAGAATTTGTCTAGGTGTTTGAGAAGAAGGGTCTTGTTTTGGCTTCTTAGGTTTATTATTCCCAGTCCACCTTTTCTTTTTGGCTTGCAACATTTTTGGAAAGCCACAAGGGGCTGCATTTTATCATTACTACAACTCTTCTGCACAAACAGTGCCTTCTAGCTCTATCAATGCATTCAAGGACAGCCACTGGGATTTCAAGAGTGCACACGGCATAGGTAGGAAAAGAAGAGAACTGTATTGACAGGTTGGAGTCTTCCAGCATGGGTTAAGAAGCTGGAGTAGTGGTAAGCCTTCTTTCAATCTTGCTTATTATGAAGCCGTATTGCTCTACTCTTGGTTTGGTGGTGCCTAAAGGCAGACCCAGATAGGTGAAGGGTAAGGTTTCTAGCTTGCAACCGAAGACACCTGCCAGCTGTTGTGCTTTATCATCACTCATGTTGAAAGGAACAAGACATGATTTTTTATAATTGATCCTGAGCCCAGTCGAGGTAGAGAAGGACTCTAATAACCTCTTAAGCGTTAATGATTCTCTTTGAAAAGCTTTCATGATCAGCAGTGTGTCATCAACATATTGTATTATGGGGTATTAATCTAACTCATAGGAAGGGATGGGGAGTTCAAAAAGACCATCTTGATGTCCCTTATTGATGATACATTGAAGGAAATCAACCGCCAGAACAAATAGTAGGGGGATAGAGGATCCCCCTGCCTAACACCTCGCTTACATTGGAAGTGATTTCAGAGACACCATTAAGTAGTATGGAAGAAGAGGCAGAGGCAAGAATTCTTTTGAGTCCAGTCAATCCATTTCACTGAAGCCTAGATGCTGCATCATTTGAATGATTGTGCTGCTTGGTAGCAAGATTATAGGTGCAAGCTGTTGCCTCGTTGCCACATTCATGAAGTTTCACCCATCTATGGTTCATATCAAAATTTGGCAAAGCCAAAGATGCAAAATTAAGACAATGCATAGAAACACTGATAGGGTAATATCACTAAGGCATGACATTTAGAGTATAGTTATCCTAATCCCATCGTTTCAAGGCCAAATATGAGCTCAAAAACTCTCAAGCAGGCTCCCTTCCGAAGGCTAAAAATATTTTAAAAGACTAACTTATTGCTGAAGTTCAAGTTATATTTCTAAAGGAAAGAAACAGATATAAAATCAATAGTCTCATTGAGCAAAGCAAAATCCAGTACACGTAATTGCTTTTGTAGTAGCTGAAAATAGTGTAGATTAGAGTACGCATACTCGAGGAAAAACATCTCCTCTATTGATATATTTGATAGATTACTGCCAGTGATTTTCTGGGAAAAAAGATGCAAGATAATACAAATTCAGATTCTTAGATAATTTACCAATGTGTTTGCTTAAGCGAATTAGGTCTGTAAGAACAACAACAATATAGCCTCTTGTTCCAAGCAAGTTGGGATAGGTTAGAGATAAAACCCAAAAGAGGCATGGAAACAAAAAACACATAAAAGGTACAAGAAAAAAGATTACGGTTCAGGCACGTTAATTGCTAGTCTCCAAGCGCTCCTATCCATAGCTAAATCCTTAGGGATATTCTACTCCTTAAGGTCTCTCTTAACCGACTCGTTCTAAGTCAGTTTAGGTCGACCTTTACCTCTCTTTATATTATCGACCCGCTTTAGAACCCCACTAAGCACCAGTGCCTCAGGAGGCCTTCGTTGGATATGGCCAAACCATCTCAACCGGTGTTGAATCAATTTTTCCTCAATTGGTGCCACCCCAACCCTATCCTGAATATCGTCGTTCCGGACTCTATCCCTCCTTGTGTGCCCACAACACCATCGTAACATACGCATCTCTGCTACACTCAATTGCTGGATACGTCGCCTTTTTGTAGGCCAACATTCAGCATCGTATAACATCGCCAGACGAATCGCTGTCCTATAGAACTTACCTTTTAACTTCTGAGGCACCCTTCTGTCACAGAGGACGCCTGAAGCTTGACGCCATTTCAACCAACCGGCTGAAATTCTATGCCTAACATCTTCATCAATGTCGCCATCCTTTTGTAGCATCGATCCTAAATACCGAAAAGTATCCTTCTTGGCCACCACTTGCCCATCGAGGCTAACGTCTCTCTCCTCATTCCTAGTCGCGCTAAAATCGCACCTCATGTACTCGGTCTTGGTCCTACTAAGCCTAAACCCTTTCGACTCTAACGTGTGCCTCCATAGTTCTAATTTCCTATTAACCCCTGCCCTAGTCTCATCCACTAGCACCACATCATCAGCAAAGAGCATACACCAAGGGATATCACCTTGTATGTCCCTTGTGACCTCATCCATCACCAAAGCAAATAAATAAGGGCTCAATTCTGACCCTTGATGTAGTCCTATTTTAATTGAAAAGTCACTGGTATCGTCATCACATGTTCGGACACACGTCACCACATCTCTGTACATATCCTTGATGAGGGTGATGTACTTAGTTGGAACTTTGTGCTTTTCCAAGACCCACCACATAACATTTCTCGGTACTTTGTCATATGCCTTCTCGAGGTCAATAAAGACCATGTGCAAGTCCTTCTTCTGCTCCCTATACCTCTCCATCAACTGTCGTAATAAGAAAATTGCCTCCATGGTCGACCTACCAGGCATAAACCCAAATTGATTTTGGGTCACACTTGTCACTCTTCTTAGGCGATGCTCGATAACCCTCTCCCAGAGCTTTATCGTATGGCTCATCAACTTAATCCCACGATAATTAGTACAACTTTGAACATCTCCCTTGTTCTTGAAGATCGGTACTAATATACTTCTCCTCCATTCTTCAGGCATCTTGTTTGACCGGAAAATGAGGTTAAAAAGCTTAGTTAGCCATACTATCGCTCTGGCACCTAGGCATCTCCACACCTCAATGGGGATACCGTCAGGGCCCATCGCTTTACCTCCCTTCATCCTCTTCAAAGCCTCCCCGATCTCTGCCTCCTAAAATCTCCTCACGAAACGTCTGTTGGTATCGTCAAATGAGTCATCCAACTCAAGGTAGGACCCTCATTCTCCCCATTAAACAACTTGTCAAAGTACTCTCTCCACCTGTCCTTGATCTCCTCATCCCTCACCAAAAGTTGATCCGTCCCATCCTTGATGCATTTGATTTGGTTGATGTCCCTCGTCTTCCTCTCGCGGATTCTAGCCATCCTATAAATGTCCTTCTCCCCTTCCTTCGTGCCTAGTCGCTGATAAAGGTCATCATACGCTGACCTTTTCCTACACTCCACGCTCGTTTTGCAGCCGTCTTCGCTATTTTATAGCCCTCAATGTTGGCTGCACTCTTGTCATGATGAAGGCGCTTGAACCACTCCTTCTCCCTAATAGCCCTTTGCACCTCGTCATTCCACCACCAGGTGTCTTTCGTTTCCCGTTTGCCTCCCCTACTCACTCCAAACACATCCGAAGCCACCTTCCGAACACATGTCGCCATCTTTAGCCACATGTCATCTGCATCTTCTCCTTCTTTCCACGGCCCCTCATCTAGCATCCTCTCCTTAAATATTTGCGCTGCTTCCCCCCTAAGCTTCCACCATTTTGTTCTCGTAATCTTGGCCCGATTGTCCCGGTGGACACGTACCCGAAAGCGAAAAATCCGCCACCACAAGCTTGTGTTGAGGGACAACACACTCCCCAGGTAACACCTTACAATCTAAGCAAGCACGTCTATCCCCCCTCCTTGCAAGGATAAAGTCGATCTGGCTCAAGTGTTGTCCGCTACGAAAGGTCACTAGATGAGATTCCCTCTTCTTAAAGACGGTGTTTGCTATCAACAAATCGTAGGCCAATGCGAAGTTCAAAACATCCTCCCCTCTTGATTTCTACTACCATACCCGAAACCCCCATCCACCCGCTCGAATCCTACATTAGTCGCACCCACATAGCCGTTGAGGTCTCCTCCTATGAAGAGTTTCTCGCTGATAGGCACAGTACTAACCATGCTATCTAGATCTTCCAAAACTGCCTCTTGGTGCTCTCGCAAAGACCTACCTGTGGGGCATAGGCACTGATCACATTCAGAGCAAAATCTCCAACTACCAACCGGACTAGGATAATCCGGTCGTCTTGCCTCCGCACCTCAACTACTCCATCCTTAAGGCTCCTATCGATCAAGATGTCTACACCATTCCTACCCGATGTTGTCCCCGTGTACCAAAGTTTATAGCCAGTATCCTCCACCTCCTTCGCCTTCTGGCCCTTCCATTTAGTCTCCTGAACGCATAGAATTAGGTCTGTAAGGAAGAAAGAAAATAACTAAACTGCCCCAAAACTCGTAAGATTTGTTGGGTGAAAGCGCAAGGTAATGGCAGATCAAGTATTCAAGTACCATGTGAAACAAATCAAACACAAGCCACCTTGCAAGGGAAAGTGGCGGTGGACACAATCTTTTGTCGGTGGTGACAGAGGCTGCGACCAATGAGAGCCCTAAAGTTATAGCCGGTGGACAGCAGCGTGGCTTATAGCTGGTGTGAGTTGATGATCAAGAAACACAATTGTTTTTTTAATACACAGCCCAAACTATTTGCTTGCAAATTGTGCATCTTTGCACATATTTTTGTGATCCTTTGTATCATCATAACAGGTTTGGAGATGGCCCGTGCATCACAACAGCCATACAAATTTACCTGAGATAGTAGACCTTCCCAAATACCTGAGACAATACAAATATTCATGGTATATATGTCTTGTCCGAAATAAGATCTTTCAACAACTTTTGGAGCAAATAGCAACTGTCAGTCTGTCAGCGTGCATTGAATTCATCAGGGCAGCAAAGGCCTTTTGTGATGTGGGATGCTGATGCTATGATATACTTGTGATGTTAATCAGGGCATCAAATTAATGACTCCTTGTACAGGAGGCTGCTACATTCTGAAGACAACAACCTCCTACCACCATTAAGTACCATTTTTGGTAGCTTATTTTCAAATAAAATACAAACTCACAAAACAATGCTGTCAATTTTTCTTCAGATGTCCAGACTTTTGACCAATTTCAGACTTGCATGCTTGAAAATTCAAAAACATTCTGGTGAAGCAATGATTTTGCTAGCTTTGCTTGTTGTACATATTGACAGCAGAAAGTAACTATTCAGCTAACCCTTTCCTGTAAATTATAGGTTATTAGGAGTTCAAAATTTTGTACCCAATCTGAGCTACTATATATGGTGTGAGAAGTATTGTTTCATGTATAATATTTCATACCACTGCATGAGAATATGGCCTAAAGATATACCTCTACTGATCATTTGGCGAAAATATATTCACGACTTGTCCACAAAATGTTTAAATAATGAATCAACCAACTATTAGCAATTTAAACAACTATGGAATCTGCTTTGACTGGCGTCATGTACCAGCGACGAAGTGACAGAGTGCTCATTGGCGTGGGGTGCAAGAGTTTATACATGAACATGCTACTGACAGGTCATACATTACAATTATATTCAACTGAGTTCAGGTGACTGATGAATGAACCAACAGCGGTGTTGAAAATAAAATTCAGAGCTCAACAGCTGTGAACCTAGCAGGGGCAGCGTCGCCTATCTCGTGATGTGCAATAACCATCTGGTTCTTCACACGTAGTTTTGTTATGGTGTTATCGTTTTGAACCAAAAATTGTGCCTTCATCTGGTGAATTTTTTCTCTGATGAGGATTTCTACATATTTGTCTGCTTGCTCTTCATGACTATGCAATACTGATTTAAGCCAAGGCGTGTCATGAGCACCGGCCGATGAGCAGGAAAGGAAAGGGATGTTCGCTTAACATTTGCTCCCTTCGTCTTATAATATATAAGGCGTAACTACTTTTTATTCATGTCCCGTAATATAAGGCGTGTTCACATATATCGATGTTACAGTGTTAAGAGAGAATTAAATGTCCTAAATCGAAGGAGTGCTGCTGCTTTATTTTGCCCCGTCGATACAATTCTCAACATGTTATTTCTGAATAAAAATTAATTGCTGATACTATTTTCTGATATCCTAAGTGCTACAGCTTGTAGATCTTTTTTTTTGGCGTCGTACAGTCTCTATTAACTTTGTTTTTGAGCAAATGCTGTCTCTTGTAGAGATGCAAATGAGTTCAGCAAGTGGGCCACATTTCCCACCCGAATTGTTTGTCTTTGAAACCTCAAAGGACAAAACATCATAAAAAACTATATTGTGGAAACCACTAAAAGGTGAAAATATAGAAAATAATTCAAAACATATACTTCAGTCATTTAAAAAATTGAAACACACGGTATTTCTGGCCAGACACACGATGGGTGCCAACTGTTGGAACACGGTTTAGCAGGTTTAGAGTTACGACTGGACTGACGAATCTCTGGTGAATATAATAATCAAGAATTATGAATGGGCCCTCGAGTAGGTGAGATGGTAACTAGCAGAGGACAACTGTCATTACAACACTGGGGTTCATGACCTTATATACTGGCCAGACGACCCTAATTTCCCGGTACAACAATACCCTTGGGTGGAAACTTTGAAACCCTAATGACAGAGCCTATTACAACTAGACCCAGCTAGGGCATTGCTGTCAACCCAAGTTCACTAGGGCAGATGGGCCGCGAGCCCTATTTGCACCGTCACGGCCCATGATCCTGAGCTGGGCCTTGTCGGCTCCTCGGTCTCAGCCCATCTACCCTGCCAAGTTCTCCCATTGGGACCCCGGGGACCTCAGATGAGCATCAATAGACCTCCGTTGAGTCCTTCTCGCGGTGGCAGCCCTATGATGACTAGGGCCTCCGCTGGCACACTGGGAACCTCCGTCCATTCCTCCGGCACATCCAGAGGTCGCCGCCGAGGGTGACCTCCGCCGGCGTCCCGAGGGCCTCCGCCCGACGGAGGACGCCTTCCTCCGTCTCCCGATCCGGGGTGCCTATTCCGAACCATGTCGACCTCCGGGACGGAGGCCCGAGGTCACACCCCGCCGTGCTCCGTCCAACCTGTACAGGACATCGCAAAAGTAACTTGTTGACTGGTTAGACTCAAAACGGAGATAAGCTTCCTCTGCAGTTCAGACATTAGTCCCCAAAACTCTGCTGCCTGGGAGCGTCGGTGTACAAGGCTGTCCTCAAAGGCGCCATTTTTTTTGCCTGTGCCACAGTCATGCCTCGGTTTGTGCAGTGCGTGTACAGCTGCGGGAACCTCTCCGCCATAGACTACATACCAAAGATTGTTAGCATGTGTGGAGATTGTATTGATGATATTTGGAGAATGATCGCAAATGTCCCCAATACAATCTCTTATGTAAGGAAAATATACTACATTATGAGAGAAGCCAAAGCTATCGGGCAGGCTCCTGCTATAATAAGCCTATTAATTAACTTGTACCCAACAACCCACACACCCACTGACCTTACCTAAGTGATCACTCCGCTCTCCACCTTAGTGCCCTACAACTACTTCGTACAAACAACACGACAGACCAAACTTGCAGACGGGAAGACTCAGGACAACTGCACAACAACACGAATCGTTTGGACCGCGCGCCTCGGGCCCCAGTCCGGCGCACCCACCGTGTCGCCTTGCTCGTCTCGTCGCACCGCGCGGTCAGTGGCGCAGTGCCACCGAGTATGCATGTCTCGAGGACTCCATCGGTACATGATGTAATTTCTTAACGAACTTTTTAATCCTTACTAGATTAGATTAATAACGATCGACCTTGTACGTTGACGCTGACGCCATCTGTAACCGTGATCTCACCGTTCAAAATCTACCGACGTACCAGAAAGGAGATGTCCAAAAAGAACTGCATGGTTCACGCAGTTGACGACTCGACCGGCCGACAGGGGGGCATCAGTGGGCATCTGCATGAATGCCGCCGATCGAGGACGACGACGATAGGATAGGTCGCAAATGATAATTAAACACCAAATGCTTGCGGCATCCATTTAATAGCCTCTTTCAAAAATCTGGTTCTTGAGAGGAATATTATTCAACAAGTTTTCAGTTCCAAGCTATATGCATGTAAGAGGAGGAAGAATTAAAAAATAGGGGAAGATGAGAAAAATGAGGAGAAAGAGAGGAGCGAAAGAAAATGTAGCGAGGAATCGTCACCCTTTGAGACCACGATATTGGGCCACCGCCGCCGAGACAGCAAGGCTCCAGTTCTGTTTTACAAGGTATTATATGCTATAGGCTTATGCAAGGCCTACATGATAGCTTTCGTACACTAGTTTGTTATTCTTGCATAAGAGATTACATTGAAAACATTTACGATCATCCACAAATGATACGAGACTATGAGAGAGGCAAAAGCTATCCTATACTCTATATAGGTCCCTGCTATAAGACTATTAAATTGTGGTCCAACGCCGACAACTCTCGCGCGATCACCCCGGACTGCCACTACAGTAAACCCACGGACCTCACCTAAGTGTTCACTTCTCGCACTCTGGCCTGCCACGCCACTGCAAATAAACCTACGGACCTCACCAACCAAAGTGCTTACTCCGGCATGGCACTACAAATAGACCCACGGGCCTCACCTAGATGCTCACTCCTCTCATTCTGGCCTTCGATTACTGCCCTTTAATTTTCTTGCTGGTTGACGAGGGATCCAGGTAGGCAAGCCTTGCGGTAGTCGTATTGGTAACTCTTGTAACGCTGGGCCAGCTGGTCTTCAGTGAGGTGGTCCCTGGTTGGGCAGGGACGTGTGGCCATTGCCTTGATAAAGTCGATCTCTCGATCTGCGCCTTCGTCATCGTCGTCAACCTCTTGACCATCACCTTCTTCGTCTTCTTTTTGGCCGGCTGGGCCGCCTTGTATTCAGCAACTTCGTCGTCGTAAGGGTCCAGTCCCGCCTTGCTCGCCGCCACGAATTCCTCTTCTTGAAGTTTAGGATCTTGCCCTCCTCCGACTTGACCGTCATCAGGATCTTACGGTCTTCCTCCGACTCGAGGTTCAGGATCCTATCATTTTCCTCCTCCGATGACGCCATTGATCGCCTGTTTCCTCTCGAGACCAGATCGAGTCGCCGGCGGCCTCCGATCGACGCGCTCGCCAGTCACCCGTCGCCGCCCCGTCGCACGTGCACAAGACAAGGGAATACGCAAGGAGGAGAGCGGCAGTCCCGGCCCGCAGCTATATATATGGGCCCCGCAGCCTGGCAGCTCTAAAAATGCTAACCATAAAGCCCAACTCGTTTACTAGGTTGGCCTTTTTAGCTCTCACGATGTCCCGTGAGGCCTAAGGGGAAGTAACTGGACTTGGGCCTAACCGGAAATAGTGTTTCTAAAAAAAATATATATACCTACTTTTGTAGTGGAGTTCCCCTTAAGATTTCTTTCATTTTCGAAATACTTTCCTTGTCAGATATGATTGTCTCTCTGAATCGGTTAGCATGTGGTCGTAGTAAGACCTTTTGTTAGATTCAGCAGGTTGCAGTTATAAACAATAATCTGCAAGCCTAATCATACAGAGGAATAGAGGACACTAGCTTCTAGTTCTAGTGGTGACTTGAGCCTGAAGATGTGCGGAAAGAAAGCATGATCTAAACAGCTCAATCTGTGAATTATCTGCCACTTCGATCATCTGAATGGACCATTACGTGAAGCTGTTGCCCTGTTGAATCAGTGAATGAGCTTTCGGTCCCTGTATAGGTTGTAGCTTTGCTTACAAGATATGCTCCAATTTGTACCAAACCCTTGGCTTACTCTTTTTTTTTTTTTTAATAATCCCGTGCCCTGTCCTATCTCTCTCTGCAAGACAGAATGTGTGATTGCCCTTTTGCTTTCAACAAGGAGTTGCATTCAGAGAAAAGGATTGTCGATGGATCTTGCCAGAATTTTCAATGGTTTTTGCCTTTTTTCCCCTTATTGACAAGGAGCTTTTTTTAATTATTCTTGCTGCAAAAGGTACTTTTTGTAGGATTAAAACGTTGAGTCTTCATTTTCAACAACATGCTGGTTCAGATTAAATATCAGTACGTTTCTTTTCCACAAATAGACCCACTTGTTGCTGCATTTTCCCAATCGAGATTAGAACACGTACTTGTTGCTGTAATCTTTCAATTTTTTTTTTAAAAAAAACTCAAGCTAGATGGGTAACCTGATCTGATCTCTGTTTATAATGCCTGCTGAAAAATACAACGAACGCATGCAACCGCGTGAAATGACCAAATCAGCCATAAACAAGAACGACAAGGCAAAGGTCTCATTGAGTTACTATTATTTTTGGTATCTATCTTCTGTATCTGGTGCCAGTTGCATTAATATTGTACTTTATGTCAGTTTGGCAGTCGCCTTCGACAGTCGACTCCTCGTTCGTGCGTTCAGCAATCAGCTCGTTCCGTTTGCTGTCTTGAACTCTATCTGCGACGACACACCATCCACACTGATGTCTCTCTCTTTTCAGTGTTTGTTGTTAACGTTTTCACTTGTTGACGTGATTTTTTTAATTGTTTTTGCTGCAAAAGATCCTTTTCCCAAGGTTAAAAAGGTTGGGTCTTCATTTTCAGCAACATGCTATTTCTGATTAAATATTATATGTTCCTTTCCTATATAGGCTCTTATTGCTGCATTTTCCCAATCGAGATTTGAACACTTGTTGCCATGCTGCGCAAGTGAAAAAAATCAATGATTGAGAATGTTTGAAAACTTGACAATTCTCAATTCTCAATATCAAGGCTATCGGCAACGGACAGTGATGTATGAGCTTGTGTCAGGGTTTACATGCTCTGTGCACGTGCACGGGAGCATGCGACACATAAGAAGGCAGGTGGATTACTTGATCTCAGTTTATACCTGCTCAAAAGTACAACCAACCCAGGCAACCACGTGAAACGACCAAATCAGCCATAAACAAGAACCATAAGGCAAAGGTCTTGTTGAATAAGAATGTTTCGTATCTAGTGGCAGTTGTGTTAGACTGTCTTTGCGGCACTCTACTACAGAAAGTTTGATCATCGTCGAAACTTTCACCGCCACTTCATAGAAGGGTGACTTACTGGCGGTAATGTTCAGCATATGATCCGGTGGTGAATATCGTGCAAGTTTTCACCGCCATATCGTACGCTGAACATTTATTACCGCTCGTTAAGCTAGTTTCACCGCCGGTTTGAAGATGGAAGGACGCAACCTCCCTCCCTCTAGTGGAACAAACTAGCACACGTCAGTTCACTAAATGATTTGACGGTGTAAGTTGCAACAATTCAAAACACTGATCGTCCACCGAGCCGGCGGGCAGCGGTGATCAGAAGTTTCAGTGTCGGTTTCTTTGGACACTAAATTCTATATGCTGTGCTCCAGCTGTCAAAAACAGATATCACCGTCGGCTTTTCGTTTAAACTAGCAGTGGTAAACGGCCAGAAGAGAACCCCATCCCTCCTCTTCTTCACCCAATTAACTTCTTTAGCCTCGGTTCCTCCCACCATTTTTTATGGTTGTTTGCCCGTGAAGGCTATCAATTTTCAAAGAATGTTCTAACGTTGGTAACTAACAACACTTTTTGTAGCTAGCTTGTTCTTGTGATTAAATTGTGACTAAAAATCATCCTTCTTGACATTAAAAAAAAATCATCCTTCTTCCTTTTAGGGTGCTTAGTGATTCTGGACGTGGCTTCTCATTCTTGATTGTTGGGCGCACACCAAATTACCCTATCGTCAGTATGCATCCTATAGTTTAATTGTATTGAAGTGAATAACACATAAGTTAGTTGACCTACGTCACAAAAGTATGTTGTTCACAGATGGATCATGGATAGATGTACTTTGGAAACTATGCCTGCCACGTTTCTTGAAGGCATTGACTCTTTTTGTGAAGGCCGATATGGTGTATGTGGCAAATAATGTGTGGAGTAAAGGATACATACAATGCTCATGTGTTGATTGCGATAAAAATGAAAAGAAATTTAAGAACATCAAGCAGATACGATTTCATCTGCCAAGTAGGGCCAAAGCAACCTAGAAATGATATTGATGTGTATCTAGAACCCTTGGTGGATAATCTAATAGAAGTATGGTCAAAAGGTGTCAAGGTGTGGGAAGCACAAGCAAGAATCCTTCACTCTTAAAGTGTTGCTAGTCGTAACAATCATTGACCTACATACTAAGCATTGGTTGTAAGTTACGAAAGCCGAAACTAAATGGATGAGCAACAGTAGCAAGATGGTGTATATGGGTCATCATTGGTTCCTACCCATGGGTCATCCATACCGCAGGAACAAGAAATCCTTTGATGGCACATTTGATGATCACCTAGTTCCTTAGCTTCAAAATGAGGGAAGTTGATCTTTAAAATAGTAAGCAAACTTAGAGTCATCCTTGGATAGGGTGAAGGAAGCATACCAGCACTGAATAGCTGTTTGTGGAAAAACAAATTGGTGTTCTAGAAACTGTCATATTTGGCAGTTCATGATTGTTCACCACGCATGCACATAACTAAAGTTGTGGTCAAAAGCATGCTCGACACTTTTGGTGCAAGCGACCTCCAGTGTGTCGGTTACATCGATGCGGCCAGGAGAGTTCAATCTTCTTTGTGTTTGGCTGTCAGATGGATTTGATTTCGATCCGATTTGGGAGCCGCTGCTACAGATCATTGGTGTTAGCCTCCAAAAGTGAGTCCAACCTTCCCTCTCTGCCTCCCTAATGGAATCGCCTGTTTTTCCTGACGTGCTGGAGCTCAGGTCAGCAGCACACATGGCCAATGATCCTTTGTCCTCTCATCTGTTTTTCACATTTGCAAATAAAGGTTGGTCAAACCGATTTAAAATTAATCTTACTAACAAAGTTATCTGGGAACACACTATTAATTTGCCAAGAAAAAAAAAATCCTTCAGGTTATATTACATTTGTTTATCAAGAAGCGCATATGCCTTATCCAATTGTAAACAAATTTAGCTCTTGCATGGCTGTGACAGTACCTCTGAAAAATAATAGATGGTTCATGGAATCGTTGCAGTACTGTCTTTATCTGAAAAAGAAGAGATGGCTTTGCTATTTATTCAATTGCTTTTCAGAATAGAAGTCTAGAATGTATTGCAGGGTCTCCCATTCGATCTATTAATGTTTGGTCCTAATATTTGACATACAGAGGATACTTCATTCCCAGTTAAAAACAAGGGTCTCTATATTGCATCAAATATTTTTAGCTTCTCGATACTTGCGCAACATAATGAATTTTTTACCACTTTTATTTAATATCGGCTGCATTGCCCAAACATATTGTAATTATGTTTGCACACTGTTAAGCACCCTTATATGATACAGCCTCATTTGCCCAACCAAAGGGTATGAGATGAACACCACGAACTAGTGGATTTGTGTTGCCTCTTTTGCCTTATCTTACAATATATATGTCTACCATAATCATGCCAACAATTTCCTAGAAAAAAAAAAGCACTAAACTTGTCCTCTCATATACCTCTGCATGTACATAATCTTAAATCGTACACATCTCAGTAAGAGACAATCTTAAATGGCTCTAAGAGAATGCCTTACTGACCAGTTTTCCATGCCTAATCTTTTGACAACTACTTCAGCTTATTTTTTCCTTCAGAAGATAACAGTGTTTTAACTGTTGTCTCCAGTATGACCGGAGCACTGACCTCAGACCTGTACGACCTGTATGCTTGAGTCCTGCTTCAATGCTTCGGCCAAGGGACTCTTCTTTTTTTAGATAATGAAGGGACTCTTCTTATCCATGCTTCTGAGCCAATCATAGAACATTAAAAACCGTATTTTAGTATTATGCTTTGATTCTCTTTCCAATCACACTCGCAGTTTGTACCTTTCTATTATTCTCCCTAATCAGACTGCCGCCCCCGGTTGTAATAATAAATTTCTTAAACTGCTATTTGTGGTTCAAATTAAATGTTGCTCCTTGAAACTCTATTAATCCCAGTGAACAACTTTGCCAAGCATTGCCATTTCTTACACCATGGCAACATGAATCTACAGTGTAACTAACTTAACTAACCTTTTCCTTGCATGTATAGTCATATAACATGCTCTATCTCTGGCCTCCTACCCCATGCGAAGCACGGGGGTACCAGCTAGTTTTACATAGTGGTAGCATTTTTTAGCTTTAAATACTTTTGTCTAGAACCATCGTTACAGAATAATCCGCACTGAGGTAAAAGATCCCTCCCTCATTTCACATCTCAAACTCAATTTGACCTCTGGGCGACAGAAATGGATATAAACAATTGAGGAAGATTATCAAGGACAATTAGAGAGTCGGCGGTCATGGAGGTGGGGTGTGATTAGCAACTGGTAGCAGAGGTAGCAGTGTGGATGGCAGGCGCCTGAGGCTGTGCCACCTTCAAGTTCATCATTGCCAAAATCGAACCCCCTTATGCTTTAGTCTGAAGTTGAACTGTTGTGGGTCTGTGAGGTAGTGCAGGTTAGACATTTTGGTGGAGTTGACTGTTGGTATAGCTTTTGACTTGTGTGGCAACAGTAGTATCAATGTGGGGAGCAGAGAAAAAAGAATGTGTGGGTGGGTGGGGTATGTGGGTTTGATGATTTTTCTTCTTTTTTTTTCTGGTGCGGTCGTCCCACACAACACACATACTGTAGACTTCTCGAGGCATTAATTGAACCTATAACCAAATTCTGGTTGTGTTGTGCCGGCCACACTAGTCGTCTGTCATCACACCTCCGCTGGAGTTAGGGGATGCTTTCTCCCTTGACCCTAGCTATAAGAAGAACCCTGACAGCAGGATGACCGGCCTATTATTGTTGGATATCACTAATTTGTATACACGTCACCACATCCAAACTTATCATATCAGATCCTTATATAGTATAGCTGGCCGGATCAATAAAAGATCTATGCATAAAATGTTAGAAACGTGTGCTTTGGAGCACTAGATAATTACCAATTAAGAAGTAAGAACTGAGAACTGACAGGGTGCCAATACAATTGACAAACAGCATGAAACGAACCAAACATACAGAGACAGAACAGCTTGTGGCTGGGTTGTGGTGTGAAAAAAAATAGAGAGATTAGGAATCTCGACGAATCAGCAAAATTGCGAGTCAATTGCACACAAGACATCCATCAATTCTACTACGATTGCAAAACTAACTAACAATTTCTATCGACAGCACGAAAAATATGCAAACATATAGGGAATGAACAACCAGATACCAGATGATAACACAAAGTTTATGATTATCTTTTTCTATGTTGATAAGAGCTAGCAAGTTCGAAACTATTGTTGACGATACTCTTAAGGTTTTAGGTGGATCCACACAAGGGAGGAGGATCTTGCAGAACGGCACACAGACTGGGCTCCTTGTAAGTTATTGTCTTATTGATGACCCCCGCCAAGCCTTTTGATTGCTGCCTGTAGCTAGCTAGTTAGTTCTTCATGGCCGTGTTCATCATCTTCGTCGTCGGTGAGCTCCGTTTCGTCAACCGCGTAGCCAAATTTGTCGTACTGGTCGACGAGGGCCTGATGGTAGTCACGCATCTTCATGTTGACGCTCATCTTTTCGCGGTAGTAGTCTTGGAAGTCCTGGGGTTCATAGGCCAGATCGTCTTCAGAGAAGACATTGACCACACGAGAGGTCACCGGGCAGGGCATTGCCTTGATAAGGGCGATATGCTCCGGCGGCACCAGCACCTTGACCACCACCTTCTTCTTCGTCTTCATCTTCTTGGACGTTGGCTTCCACATAGCCATAAGATCAGGAGGAATGTGCATGGAAACCCTCTCCAGTGCCTTGTCGCTTGCCTCCATAAACTCCTTGAGCTTCAGAATCTTGCCCTCCTCCGACTTGAACTTCATCAGGATCTCACGATCCTCCTCCGACTCGGGCAACAGGATCCTAATCTGAGGATGATCCTCGAGCGTCTCCTCTGATCTTCTGAGATCCTGTTCAAGCGTCTCCTCCGACTCGTGATCAGTGACTCCAGCTTCAGGCACATCTTACCCTCTGACTCGATCCTCAGAATCCTATTATCCTCCGATGACGACGACGCCATCATTGCCTGTTTCCTCTCGAGCCCAGGCCTCCTTCGAACCCTAAAACCGCTCCTCCTCTCGGACGTTAGGCGGAGCTCTAGAAGGGAAGCGAAGGCGCCGCAAATCCCTTTTTTAGGAGCAGCAGAACCGACCGCGGATATGCATCGTGTATGCAAACGGGAAGCAACTGGACTTGGGGAAACGCGATGGAACGGTGTTTGTTCGTTTGATCCTTATTACAGTTACAACTCCCTCCGTCCCTTCATCACTTTTTCAAGAGTCAAATAATTTTAAATTTCAACAAACCTATATAAAATGTTTTAAGTTTCTATGACACGCGAATAAGTATCAACTATTAATTGTAGAATATGTTTTTTCTATAATACACTTATTTAGAGATATAAAATATTAATATAATACTATTTTTTACAGATTCAGTCAAATTTTATTAAATTTGACTCCTAAAACCTAGAATTACGTTATGTTTAAATCAAAGATCAGTAGACATACATGCATGTATCAATAAAAAAATCATACAGAATGATAACAACAATCTTTAACAGTGCAATTTTCAAAGAAATCCTCATCACGTCCTGTTGGAGCTTATGGTGCATTAGAAACAAGATCATCTTTGACAATGGCAACCGAAGTGTTGACGCATGGAAAGCACGCTTCATGAATGAAATTGGGTTGGTTTGTATCAAATCAAAGCCCACCGAAAGTCGGCTGATTAGTTCCTGGAGAGATAGCTTCATATAATTGTTTTAGTCTTTTTTGCTTTCGGACAATGGCCTTGTAAACCTGCTGTAAATATGTAAACCATTCATTCATTCAATTGAAAAAAATAGGCCGGGGCCTCCCCGACCGATTCTGTCAAAATTCCTAAAAAAAACTATTTTAATGCATACAAGTCAGGTTCTCAGGGTGTGTTTAGTAGGGATCCAGATTCTCGTATAAACATTTTGGATCTAGATTATCTCAAGAAACTTTTCTGATGATGAATTAGAATCACTTTGTAGAAACGTTTGGTCGTGAGCTCTTTTAATTCAATAATATAAAAAATGTTTTTGCATAAAAAATATATAAAATATATTTTTAGAAAATATCAAAATCTTTTGTGTGTGTAGAATAAGATCATCTCCAACAGTTTAGTAAATAAGGTTGCTATCCTTAAATGAGGTTTGTCAAATGAGATTGGTATTTTTAACAGCTTGGCGCGCGTATCCTACTCCGTATCGTGCTCCCGCACGGCGCTGCCTTCCCTCCCGCGCGCGCGTGGAAATATCCCCGACGCCTTCCTGCTCGAGGCAACCCAGCCGACATATACGCCGATCAATCCCCGCGACGATCTGTTTCTGGCCGTGACCTTCATCCTCGCGTGAAGAGGATACCCCCGCTCACGATCAGTTCCTCGCAGCGCCGTCGGTCCTCCTCGCGTGACGAGGAAACCCCGTGCGAGGGCCGTCCGCGCCTAGGCCATCGCCGCCATCCCGATCAGGTACCTCCTCTCCCTCGATCTGTTTCCCTCGATCTCATGTGTATGTACTGATAGTTCGAGCGATGGTGCCGGCAGATGGGAGCAGAGAACGTGCCGATGGTGTTGGTGGCCTACAAATCCTGCCGATGGTGTTGGGTGATGATTGGAGCAAGATCCTTGTCGCCGGCAGCGCTGATGGATTGGACATAAAAATTTTGATCCTGTCGCTTGGCACATTCAGCGCAGATGGATGGGACAGACCTGCAGCTCGCTGATCCGTGTTTGCATGGTCCTGTAGCATGCTTGGACGATGCAGAATATCGAACGCAATACTGCTTCTGGACAAAGATGATCGCGGTGGCGTTGCCCTTCACGAACGCGAGAAGGAGCGCAGCGCCCTTCGACGCACGCATGCGAGGAGCCGAGGAGACTCGGTAGTTGGATCTGGTATAAATATGGGCCTCTTTTTTTAATTTTGCCAAGTCAAAATAGCAAACTATATTAGAGAGAATTTATTTTTTCACTTGCCATACCTTTTAGAAAGTTATCAAATCATAAAATTTATCAAGTGAAATTTGACAAAATGTTAGAAATGCTCTAATAAATATGACCTATTTTAACTTGTTGTACTTTAAAACGGTTAGCCACAAAAATGTGATTGTTGAGCATAGAGGAAAATCACGTCAAAATAGGTTCTGGCGTTTCACCTGCGTTTGGTAAAACAGGTGAACCGGTTATTCTACCGTGTTTCAAGTGAGAAACTGTAACGCTCCACACATCCAAACGCACCCTAAGCATATCTAAGTCTTTCTGCATATTGCATAATTCGACCAAATTAAAGGTTAAGTAAATGCTTGCACATAAAAAAAATATGATTCAATAGCACATATAAGACATTGACTGCAAAATTAACTAGCAATTTTTATTAAAAGCATGAAAATCGATCAGCAGTAGCATGCAAACATATAGGGGAACAACCAGTGGCAAATAAGATACCAGACAAAAACACAAAGATTACAAATGATTATCACACCAGGGAGACAACACGGCTGCAACTTAACTTAGGCTATCAGTATTAGACGGAGGACGATCCTGCAGATCGACACAGAGAGCTGGCTTTGCTACCGTGTTGTCCTCGCCTTCGTCTTCGTCATCGTCAGCCAAGTTTTAAATAGCCGGCTATAGCCTCAGCCATCTTCAGCTATAACTGCTAGGAAGGGCAGCCGCGATGGCATTTAGCCTACTATAGCCGATTATAGCCCGCTAAATATCAGCTATAGCCCGACTAAATACCGTAACGGCAGTCCTGCAGGTAAATGCCTTAGCCGGCAATTTAAAACAAGGGTCGTCAGTGAGCTGCGTTTCGACCGCAAAGCCAAATTTGTCGTACTGGTCGACAAGGACCTGATGGTAGTCACGCATCTCCATGTTGATAAGTTTGAAGGTTCCACTGATGTACAAGTCCTCCTTGCTTTCATAGTAGCTGTCAGGTACATAGAACTCAGGAGTGGTAACCGGGCAAGGCATTGCCTTGATGAAGGCGATATGCGCCGGCGGCACCAGAGTCTTCACCACCACCTTCTTCGTCATCTTTTTCCCGGCCGGCTCCGGCTCGGCTGGCTTCAAGGTAGGCGCGATGTAACTGGAAACCGCCGCCAGTGCCACCTCGGTCGCCGCCCCGTACTCCTTCTTGAGCTTGAGGATCTTTCCCTCCTCCGACTTGACCTTCATCAGGATCTTACGATCCTCCTCCGAGTCCGGCATCAGGATCTATCCCTGACGATGCTCGAGATTCAGGATCTTTGCCTCCAACGACGACGACGACTCGTGCTTCAGGATGTTACCCTCCTCTGACGCCGCCACCTGTTTCGCCTTGCCCTTGAATGCAGAGAGGACAGAGTCGGCCGCCTGTTCCCCCATCGCCGGCGATCGCCCGTGGCCGAACCCTGACCTCCTTTCCTCTCGAAACGGACGTCGAGAAGGGAACGCACCGCAATATCCTCTTCTATAGATCAGCAGAACCGCAGATATGCCCTGCATGCAGCCAGGCAAGCCGGATGCAATTGCAAATGGACCAGGCCTGACCACGAGGCGAACTCATTTACCCAGTTCGGCCATTTAGCTCTTTTGATTTTGACACCTTGGGCCTTTAACGGGAAGCAACTTGACTTGAGAGAAACCTTTTTTTTTCTGCCGTGATATGGTAAATGCGATGGAATGTTGGTTTGTTTGATAACTACGACTCCCTCCGTCCCACCATTAATAAAATTTGAACAAACTTATATAAGAAAGTACTATACCGATAAGTATCATATTAATTGTATAATATATTTTCACAATAAATTTCTTTAGAGATATATGAATATTTAATAATATGTATTACAAACTTAGTAGAATTTAACAAAATTTTATTTTAACAAAATTACATTATTTTTAAATTACATTATTTTTAGGATGAAGAGATCATTAGACATTCATGCATGTATATATAAAATAGATATATATACATAACAAAGAATAAGAATCTACATGTTGGGATGAATATCGATTCCTTAAAATATTTTCATGCATACTACATTTGGTCCATGAGGACACGATAATATACACAACCACAATTTAAATCTATCACGGTTCCATTTACAAAACCCGCTTCTCTATCCATTCTTTTCAAGTAGGGAGATGCCCTTCTAGCTAGATCTCCATACTCAAACTTCTAGCCTTCCAAAAGGCAACTGAAAGAAAAAGACTATAGAAAAATAATATGATGAGTATCATATAATATTGAAAATAGAAATGTGCGCCGCTATGGTCCACCTGTAGCCCACACGGATAGTTCCCCAATGTTAACAAATTTGTATATATATTTGGTTAAGCTTAAGATAGTTTGACTTAGAATGAAATAAAAAACACGCGTTTTTTAGGGGGACAGAGAGAGTAAACCTTAAAAGTTTTCCAACAAAAAATGCAGCAATGGAGAGTCAGTGATAATTTGTATATCATGCATGATAACTTATGGGAATGTCAGATCAATCATTATGGTATAATAGAATCAATAAAAGACTTACGCACAAAACACTAGAAAACTGTGCTGGGCTAAGAACAAGGAATTGACTGGTGCCAACATAATTGTCAAACAGCATAAAAACAAACAGAAGATCGATACAAGGTAGGTACCAACGTTGTTGTTCACGAGCACAAAACACATCCAAACTACTAGCAATTTTTTTTATTTATAGCATAGCATAATGAGCATCAGCAGTAGCATCAGGATGGTAAAGCAACACAGGGAAGAACAACCAGTAGCAAATAATTAAGGTACGAGACATATAAGGCCAGTCTCAGTGGCTAATGTCATTGCACGGTGTACAAAACTAAAACGTCATCGAGACTCAAATGAAATCATCCACGAAACAACCCAAACAATGCAGCATTTCACTTTGATGTTTCCAAGGCTAAGAAAAGCATTTAATTGCTGCAGTTTGTTGGGATCATATGCACCATGGTAATCGTGTGGCCATTTCTATTCATTAAACAGCAACAACCATCAGTTACAAAGCAAAAAAAAAAAAAAAATTCAGGCCGGCAGCAACAGCCATGACTGAGACATTGTACAAAAATGACACAGATTCAATCGGAAGCACACACAAGCACCAGGTGACCAAATTAAAACAGTCGACTGAAAAAAGAACAGGCCATCAGTGCACACAAGCATCACGTCTCAAGTGCACCAAATTACTGGAACTCCATTGACAAAGCAAAGCTTAACAAAGTGCAGTACATACTGAATTTATATACAGCAGTTCAGATAGGCTTCAGCATTCGCATAGAGCAGTTCAGCATGCACTGGAACTAAAGATAGTAAACTAAGAGCATCTCCAAGAGACTAGCCAAATCATTTTGCAAGCTAAATATAGCTAGTATTAGAAAAAAAAAACATCTCCAAGAGACTAGGCAAATGACTATCTAAATTTAGAAGACCACTATTCCACCCCCTTCGCTCTCCATCCTTGGAGAGCCTCCACCGCTCGCCATCACTCTCTCTTCACACACGTTGGCCATGTTCTCGCGGGATGTGCCCGCAACCACGCCCCCTTCCCTCTCCCTCCCACTTCCAGCTGCTGCATGCCGTGTACGCTGCCTTGCCGAACCAAAAAAAAAATGTTGACATGGCACTTTCAAATATAGAGAGTTCAAGTTTTAACGAGTCTGCTGGAGTTGTTTGACATTTGTTTATCAGATACATTTTACAAAACACCAAAATCACTAAATTTAGCTAGTCTTTTTAGCTAATCTCTTGAAGATGCTCTAAGATAGATAGGCCTTGAAGCATGCACTGGAACTAAAGATAGTAAACTAAGAAGTTGCCACAGCAGGGGGCGGGCGATGGGGAAGAAGATGGCATGGCCGGAGAGAGGGAAGAAGCTGGAGGGGCCGGTGACGCACGGAGGGAAGTCGAAGGCGTTGGCGGGGAAGATGAAGATGCTGGAGGGACGGGCGGCGCACGGAGGGAAGTCGACGTCGTCTTCATTCCAAGGCGGCTGCTCCCACGCCCTTTCCCTCCTTTGTCGCATGAACCGGAGCTCTGACGGCTGACATCCATGGCGCTAGGTCTACGCGAGCTCCAAGCCCGGCTATTTGTGGAATGGTGCATGCGGGACGGAGGAAGAAGAATGCGCGGGAGGAATGGCGCGCGCGGGAAGGAGGAAGAAGAAAGTGCGGGAGGAATGGCGCGCGCGGCGGCAGGAATTGGAGCGCGAGGACTTGGTGTCGTGCGGTTGCCAAGGACTTGGTAACTGTGCATGCGAGTGTCGTGGCCACGGCACTGTCTCCTTCTCTCTCCTGCCTGTTTCACGTAAAGATTCTATTTTTTTCTGATGTGTCATGTAATTAATGTGCATGATGTCTCTATGAAATCTGCATTAAGACTAGCCTAACACCAAGATTATGATTATTACACATCGAATGTCTATATGGGATATTGATAGGCACTAGTAAGGGTACTTATTAAGTCTGCAATTATTTTGACTAGATGGAAGATTACAGACACACAGGTTGGCTCCTTACAATTTATTGATCCCAGCCCTTACAGCCTTAAGCTTGTTCTCGTCATCTTTGTCTTTGTCGTCGGTGACCTCTGTCTTGGATTCGTCCACGGCGTAGACATATTCTGAGTACTGGTCGATGAGAGCCTGATGGTAGTCACGCAGTTTCTTAGCAATGTTCATCTCCTCATGGTACTAGTCCTGGAAACTCTTGGGATGCTCGGCCAGTTGTTCTTCACTCATATGATTAGCAGCGATCGGGCAGGGCATTGCCAACAGAAAGTCGATCTCCTCCTACGCCATCATCCTCTTGACCAGCACCTTCTTCGTCCACTTTTTCTTCCCGGCCAGTTCGGACTCCGCCTCATTCACCATAGGCATGTAAAGGGAAAGCTCCTCCCTTGTGGCTTTGCTCATCTCCTCGTTCGCCGCCCTAGCCTTCTTCTTGAGCTTCAGGATCTTACCCTCCTCCGACTGGACCATCATCAGGATCTTGCGATCCTCCTTTGACTCCATCTTCAGGATCCTATTACCTGAAGCCTCCGACGCGCCCGCCATCGCACGCGATCGCCCAATCACACGCGACCGAACCCTAACCTCTAAAACCTCTCTCCCTCTTGAAAGTCGAAACAAATGGAGAAGTGACGGAAGTCAATGGAGATGCAGATATGTATGCCCCGATGGCTCGGAGCCAGTCAACCTAGACACGGATGCGAATGGGCTAGGCATAACTATAGGCCCAACTCATTTACTCGGTTCGACGTTTTTAACTCTGATGGCAAAACACCTTGGGCCTAACAGAGGAAGTAAATTGGACTTGGCCATGGTTCGTTTGATCCTTCCCTACTCTACAACTAAAACATACGGAATGTCAACGTTTACCTGGTAGCACTAAAACCACCTTGCGGTCTACGACGACACAGCACACAAAAGGAAATTCTCGCAAAGGAAACAATCAGCCTGGGCTTGGTGAAGTTGCACATTTAAAATTCCCACCCGGCCTCCTGAAATCACGCCAGCTCCGGCTCCACCTTCTAAAAATAGTGTGGTCAAAACAAAACCGCCTCCTCAAATCTCATCTCTCTAGAGTAAACAAAACTGCCTTTTGCCCCGACGGCCACACGCGAAGCCACCGAGAACTGCACGGCGCCGCACGCGACGCCTGCTGCCGCGCAGCCACCGAGCCCTGCACTGCCCTGCACGTGACGCACTGGCGCTATTTCCGTTGCCAAGCCACCGCCGCCGCAACGCGGACTCCCAGCACCGAACCACGGGTGAGGTCCTGGGGAGGAGCAGCTTGCCAGTCTTCCTCTCGCAGATCAGAGCAGGCACCAATGCTGATTTCGGAGCATCGTAGCGCCTCCGTTCCACATCCTCGACCGGCACACGTTGCCGCCGTTGGACAGCCTGCTGCCGAACGCGACGCCGCCGACTCCTGTGCCCGCGACCGCGAAGTCGCCAAACGACCTTGCGAAGCCGCCTCTGTGGTGATGTGGCGAGGGGCTGGCCAGCCTCTATGCGGCTGCGGAAAGCACGACGAAGGAGAAGGCGGGCGCACGGTGGACATGGACAGCGACCAGCCGCCGGGTGTGCAAACGACGAACTGGGCGGTGCCGGGTCGGAGCAAAGGTTACCTTTTGTTTCCTATCTCTTCTCGTGTGGTTATTGTTTCAATTGCAGTTTAATAAAAGTAATTTTGGTATACGGTGAATTTCGATCCTGGTAGCCGCTAGCCCTCTCCTGCTTCTTGGCAATTTGTCATGCATCATGAGCTGGACGCGTCCCCTCCCTCATTGGGCTTTAGGTCATGTAGCCTGACGTCACCAACTAGATCCTACAAAATTTCAGAGATGAGCACCCTCATGTGCTGAATGAAACTATAGGTATTTGTACAGAGGAGGCCAATATTAGAGCAATAAAAATGATAGATTAAGATTAGCTAACCACCTTTCTTATTGTCCGCATCTGCTACATCTTCAAGCTTTATATATTCTGCAGCCAACATTGATCGAGCAAAGAAAACCGGCTCCGTGGTACAAACAACACCATCATTAACAGACAAATTATATAAATAACTTTGTATCTTTCCTTTATAATATACAAGGTAGTGAGCTGTTTGTTTCAATATTCATACCTTCTCAAAAACAATTTTCCTTATTGCGAACGGATCTGAGATGAGGATTCAAATCTAAGGTTAAAATTTGTTTCACTTAAGGTTTTGGTCCAACATTGTGGTATTGTAGTCTAGCACAAAAACAAGAAGCGATTAAATAAATTTAGAATAATGGGCGTGCATACTACTGGCATTTTAGACCAAGGTGCATTCTATTTCCATTGACCATACTAATAAGTAATAACTATACTGACTCTCCAAAAAATCAGTGTAGCAACTTTCATGTTCATAATAATTCTGATAACGATGCAAATGCAAGCCAAGAGACTAAGGGAGCCTCTCCAAAAAAATAGTTAGTACAACAACTTTCATGTTTCCAGCTCTGTTGAAGTGACAGTGGTGCAAATGCAAACTTGAGGGAAGTGATAGTTCACAATGATTGTTAACAAGGCGCAGGGACATACTATCTCTACCGTCGGGGTATACTTGCCAACCAGTGTTCTCAAATGGCTAATTGTATGTAGCGTTATCAAGAGCCGCTGCAAGATCAAACATTAGGATTCTAGCAGTGCCACCTGCTAAGAAGGACGTGAGCGAAGGAAAGGGGAAAAAGAAATCGGCAAAGGATATTTTCATGAGGAATATCGTATATAAAGAAGTTCTAACTCCATGAAAGAGTTAATGCATCGATACATTTTTTTAAGATATTAATAGTTTTTTAGCTTATAAATTAATGAACGATTTTTATATGTAGAATACTTCCAACTATAATTTTAACCATCTGCATACTTTAGCTGCAAGGAGTCAAATGCCGCATCTTAGACTTGAAATTTAGAGTTATATTTAATTATTGTTCTTGAGATTTATGTAATATTATTATTCTAAACAACACAATTACAATGTCTTTTTAATTAATGATACAACACACACTCATACATATATGTTACCGTGGTATTATATTTTCCGTTGCAACGCATGGGCATTTGCCTAGTATTACTAATAAAAAGGAAAAAGGGTGAACCAATCAACCTGGAAAAAGAAGGGTAAGGATGACAGTTTTTTAGTCAGCATTCTTTTTTTTTGAGAATTAGTCAACATTCTTAAGGACACCAAGAAAAACTGGAATATTAGTGATTAGGGTCAAAATTTTTATGGTGGTTGATTAGGATCAATTTTTCATGGTGGTTCCTACCAGTACTACAGAAACCATGCTTTATAAGGATGCCACCTTTTGCGAATTACACAAGACTAGTCTATCAAGATCTGCCTTTACAACTGGTTTCTAAAGTGGACCATCTTTAAAACTCTTTTCTAGAGGTGGCTCATCTTAGAATCCATTTTATTAGGCAGTTTGGCTTTTAGACGCCTCTAAGAGTGGAGGCATTTGCAGCTAGAATTTATAGCCACCTCTAAAAATATGTGTGTCTTGGTAAAAACATATATTGTTTTTTAAATAAGTCATATGACATTTCACAAAAAAAAAGCCAGAGGACGACACAATTTATATCCAGATGTAGTACTTGAAGAGATATACAATTTTATAGTTGACAATATTTTTTATTTAATATTATTATGACCCAAAAATGTTATTTAAAGGTTTCACAATTTTATTTTTTAAGATAAAAGATATAAACTAAAGTTTTAGTTCTTCACGAGATCTATAGCTTTTTAGTTCGAACTTTGTTCGTTTAAATATAATATGTTTAGGGTCTCAATTCATTACAATATTCGTTAAAACTGAATAGAGTATGATTATATCGGCATCTTAGCTAGTCACAAGTGACTAAGAGGTTGTGAGTTTGATCCCATGTGGCCAAGTGTGGTTAAAAATCGTGTGACTTGTTGTGGGCTCTCTCCTAGGATTTTTCTTTTCTATCTTTTGACCCAATTTGCAAATTTGGTAATACAGTTTCTAGAAGAAACTCGATTTTGGTACACCTCCTGGAATCAATCTTTAGAGATGGCTAGATTTCAGCTCATCTCTTGTTATTTCTAGAGACACAAGTAGAGGTGGACCAAGCGCCTCTACGAACCCATTTTGATCATTTCTAAGGATGCTTTATTTAACACAGTCGCCATTGGAGTGGAGGTCTCGGAGTTCAGCCACTTGGTTGTGGTGTTCTTAGTAAACCACAACGAGAAACTGAAGTTTACCAATGGGGCGCCCAACTACCACGAGAAGACGTGAGCATTGCCAGTTTGCCTTATATTTTGGTGCTTTGTAATAGCTAGCGCTTTGTACGCTTAGCACCAACAAAATCCGAAAGTGTATCTTCAATATATCATCCAGGTGGGGATTCTCTCCCCCCGTCGACTTATAAAAAAAATAAAGGAATCAGTGAATCAGCAGTAGAAGCAAATAAGATTACTCCAAGATTATATGAGTACTTATATTACACAAAAAATAACTACGGTCTTGACACGGATCCTACTAACTCACAGGCTTAATATACCTAAAAAATATTATGACCCCAGCCCTTAGGTTACTGTTACCTTTTAATTAGCTAGTTCTCCACCGTTCCGTCGCCCTCATCTTCGTCGTCGGTGACCTCGGCCTCCAATTCGTCCACCGCGTAGCCAAATTTTTCGTTCTGATCGGCGAGGGCCTCAAAGTAGGCAAGCCTTTTGTTCCTGATATTCATACTTCTGCGGTAGATGTCCTGGGAAATCTGATCACGCATGGCCAGCTGGTCCTCGGTGATGTTCATGGTCGGGCAGGGATGCACGGCCATTGCCCTAACAAAGTCGATCTGCGCCTGCGTCATCGTCATCAACCTCTTGACCTGCACCTTCCTCGTCTTCTTCTTCCGGGCTGGCTGGGCCGTCTCCGCCGTGGGAGCCATGGTAGGGGAAACCACATCATCCAGTAGTCCTGCCTCGCATGCCGCCATGTACTCCTTGAGCTTCAGGATCTTGCCCTCCTCCGAGTTGACATTCATCAGGATCTCACGATCCACCTCCGACGACTCGAGCTTCAGGACACTTTTAGGCATATCGTCCTCCTCCGACGACGCCATCGCTTCCGACGCGCTCGCCCCCTTCCTCTTGCGTCCCATCACCGCCTTCCTCTCGAAACAGAATGGATTGGAGCTCTGCAGATGGAAGGGATTGGGGACCTACGCAGGTAAGGAGAATCGCTGTTTTTTTTTTAAAAAAAATATCAGTATGCCCCGCAGGCGAGCCCAACTCGTTTACCCGGTTCGGCCTTTTCAGCTCTAGAATAATGGCACTGTGGGCCTAACAGGAAGTAACTGGACTTGGGCCGGGGAAAACGATTTATACTTATTTGGTGCCATATAAATATTATTATAAATATTGATATTTTTTATTTACAGCTAGTCAAACTCAAGATACTTTAACATGCTAATAGAATTGCATTTATTCGTGGATGGATGGAGAGGGGGTAGCATTTAAGTAAAGATGGAGACTTGTTTCATGACATTGGTTGTAAGTTGCAACACTGGTAACATATACTGCAATCAGTTTCCAGTTCATTTTATTTGGACGAGAACATACCTCCATGAACTTCCGCGCCACTAATCCAGTCCTACCTTGCCAACAAAAGAAATTATAGTACTCCTACAGCAAGACAGGATGAAGAACATGGATGACAAACTGGCCTGAAGGGGATGACAGACCTCATGGAGTTGATCTGACGTGAGTATATATGGTAGAAGAGGCAGCCTCCTCCCTCACAGCTGTAACTGAAACATGTGAACAGCACAAAGCAAAAGCGCAATGGGAGCATGTTGAGAGAATAATGGCCATGTACAATACAAGAGGTATATATATGAACTGGAAATGCAACGAAATGAAGCGATGTGTATGGCCATTTGTCAAGAAGAACCAAGGGAAAGTGACTAGAGCAGAAGCAATTTAAGATACAGCAACAACACAATATCCGCACGGAGCAAGCAATTAATTCCTAATGTCATTGCACAGAAAAAAAAAGTAAAGGTCAGATGAGGTGAGTCGCTGATTACAACCTTAAAAAGGTTTCCGACAAAATATGCAGCAATGGAATTTTCAGTTTGTATACACGTTATCACATCCAAACTTGTAAGGAACATCAGATCAATTTTTATAGTATAGTCAGCGTAGTCAATAAAAGATTTATGCACAAATTAAAGCACTTACTTTGCTGATGGAGCACCGGATAACTCAGTCGTCTGACTGAAAGCCAAGATGATTACAAGCTGGGCTAATAACTGAGAATTGAAAGGTGCCAATAAAATCGACTAACATGAAACTAATCAAACATACAGAAACAGAACTGCTTGTGGCAAAAGCAGGTACTGATGTATGTAAAGACTATAGAGAGATTAGGAATCGTAAGAGTGAGCAACAATTGCGATTCACTAGCACAAAAGACATCCATGGACTAAACTAAAATGGACTAAATTTTAATCTCTTTAGACTAAAAACCCAAACAAAAGGACTAAAATGAGACTAAAATGCATTAGTCATACTAGTCCACCAGGAGCTCCTAAAGTGGACTAAAATCCAATCTTTACATGCAATAGGGGTAATTTTTGCATGCAATAGGGGCAAATCAGTCTTTATTTAAGTACTTTACTGATGTTTAGTTACTTTTAGTCCTAGAAATCAAACATGGATAACTAAAATTTAGTCATTAGTTTTAGATACTTTAATTTAGTCCTGTGAAACCAAACAGTCCTTGACATAGCAAAAATAGAGTAGCAGTAGCATGCAAGGTGCGATAATAAGCATCAGGATGGTGGTTGGTCATTAGGAAAACCAGTAGCAAGGTCGAACGGATTACACTGAATGTGTACATAATAACGAGAAGACACTTGGTAGGTGGTTTACAAAGGGACACGACAGAGCTCCAACTAGACTTAGAGTAGCCTGCATCTTGCGCACTCACACACACAAGTTTCCATCTTTTTGGTTCCCGACTTCAGTAATTCTCCATCATATCGTCTCCTTCGTCGTCGGTGACCTCGTCCTCCGATTCATCCACCGCGTAGCCAAATTTCTCTTGCTGGTCGTTGAGGGCGTCCAGGTAGGCAAGCTTTGCGTTCCTGACAATAATATCTTGGCGGTAGTCGTATTGGAAATTCTTGGAACGCTGGGCCAGCTGGTCTTCAGTGAGGTGGTTCCTGGTCGGGCAGGGAAGTGTGGCCATTGTCCTGATAAAGTCGATCTGTGCCTTGGTCATCGTCGTCAACCTCTTGACCAGCACCTTCTTTGTCTTCTTTCCGGCCGGCTGGCCCGGCTTGTATTCAACACCTTCGTCGTCGTCGTATGGGTGCAGTCGTGCCTTGCTCGCCGCCACGAGCTCCTTCTTGAGCTTCAGGATCTTGCCCTCCTCCGACTTGACCTTCATCAGGATCTTGCGATCCTCCTCCGACTCGAGGTTCAGGATCCTATCACCCACCTTTGAAGACGAAGCCATCAATCTCCTGTTTCCTCTCGAGACCAGATCGAGTCGCCGGCGGCCTCCGATCGACGCGCTCGCCAGTCGCCGCCTTCCTCTTTCGCCGCCACGTCGCACGTGCACAAGAGAAGGGAACGCAACACACGAGGAAGCAGGAGAGGTAAGCCGCAGGCCTGGCCCGCAGATATATATGGGCCCCGCAGCCTGGCAACTCTAACAGGCCTAACCATAAAACCCAACTCGTTTACCAGGTTCGGCGTTTTAAGCTCTGATTATCAGTGGGCCTAACGAGAAGTAACTGGACTAACCACCATACCTCTCTTTGTATGTAATAAAAATTAATTCTAAAAAAAAGAAATCTCACCATAAATTCTCAAAAAAATGTAATACAAATAAATATTTATATATTCCAAAAAAATTAATTACCTGTTACCTTCATCACCATCATATATATACTTTCCTTGTCAGATATGTTTGTCTAGTACGTGGCATGGCATCTCAAGCTCACATGACTCGGCACTTTTTGTTAGGTTCAGCAGGTTTTTTTTCCCCTCTAAACAACACTTTGTTGATGCGGATCTAACAAAATTAGATTGTTCTATAATTTACTATAATTTTTAAAGATTCAGCCAAAATAAATAAAAAGACAAAGACAAGACCGCCTTTAAAACCGGTCTAGGGAGGGAAAGTGTAATGTTTGAAAAGTTGAGGGAGGTGGTGAGCCCGGTTTTACGGTTGAGCGAGAAAAAAAAACGAACTTTCGCAAAAATAAGGGGAGAAAAAAAGGACTTTTACCTTATTTTTAGTATCTTTTGTATATTGGGTGACAGTTTCGTGGTCGTCTTCGACAGTCGACTCCTCGTTCGTATGTATGTTCAGCAATCGGCTGTCTTTCTGAACTCTGTTCGTGACCACACACCTTCCAGCTTCCACGTTAAAATTCCAAATGTCTCCCTCTCTTCCCTATTTTCCTCACATATTTCTCAGATTCTCTGAGTCGTTGGATACATTTTGCAAGAAAAACGACATTTTTAGGCAAACCCAAGTTTCAAATTTACCTACTATCTATGTTTGTCGAGCCAACTGCATTGTCGCCATTGGTCAGTCGTCATTTGTGCAGATAGGCCTGAATGAAGCTCCAGCTGCCAACGCGCTGCATCTTCAAATCCATTTTATTATTACCAACACGCTTACACGCAACCGCATCAGCCGATGATGCAGTCGCATTGATCGAGAACAGCTAGGATTACACGTGCTCTTGGGGGCCTGAGAAGCAAGAACTTATGGAGATGGTTGCATCCATGCTGGTCCATGATCCAGGATCATGGAATGTTCCCTTGTGCATCTTATGCTCTCCAACATTTGCACTTGTGTGGGATTTTATGTTTCTAAATCTGTAGAATGCCCGTGAACCCTTCCCCTCTACTAAAATGTTCCCGATTCAAAATGCAGAGTAATGAAAACAAATTGTGGTTCACTTAAAAAACAAGAAGAGGAAGAGAGAAAAAAAGAAAAGAAAGAAAATGACAGCCTCACGCTCAGCTGACGACAACACGTTGTGGAACTTTCCTGCGCCCGTTTGTACAGGTCACGGCCGCCCACTTCACCTCTAACACCAAACGGTTCCCGTCGTGTACATCATCATCCAAAGCCCACCGAATTTGGTTTAAAAAAAGCACTAAAATTAACTAACTACCACAAAAAACTAGCCAAGGAAACCATTTCTTCAAAATTAAGCAACACGAACAGAAAAGGTTGTTAGTTACTGCCAGTACAACTCTAAACAGCCTCCAGCTCCCAATCAGCAAACCATTAATCACATAAAATAATCACTACCATTTAACCATCTCCTAATCGCTTTTTTTTTTGCGAAACTATCTCCTAATCGCTTTGACTAGTTACCGAGCCAAAAAGACCCAAGCCCAACAAGAAGGCCGTCAAAACTTCCACCACCACAAGAAAACATATAAAGTGCGGCTCTCGTGCGTGACCCCACCTTCCTTCCGACGAATTCCGTTCCTCGCGTCGATTGCTTCCACAGCTCGCTTCCTCTTCGTCTTCCTTCCCCTTTCTTCGCTTCCCGGTAACCGCCGCAGCCGCCAAAGAACCTGGCTTCTTCGCCTTCTCCCGCGGCGGCGCGGCCCGCCGGAGCTGCTGCGCCGGCTCCTGAGATGGAGGATTGCGGCGGCGGCGTCGCGGCCGGAGGCGGCGGCAGCAAGAAGCCGTTCCAGCTGACGCGGTCGCTGACGTACCACCACCACCAGGGTCACCGGTCATCGGCGGCGAGGTGGCGGCGGCAGCAGCTCGCGGACGAGCCACGGGCGCATCGGCCGCAGGCGGTGGTACTGTACACGACGTCGCTGCGCGGGGTGCGGCGCACGTTCGCGGACTGCACGGCGGTGCGCGCCATCCTGCGCGGCTTCCGCGTCGCCGTGGACGAGCGGGACGTGTCCATGGACGCCGCGCTGCGGCGGGAGCTGCAGGCGCTGCTGGCCTCGCGGGGCCGCGCCTTCGCGCTCCCGCAGCTCTTCATCGGCGGCCGCCTCGTCGGCGGCGCGGACGAGGTGCGGCAGCTCAACGAGACCGGGCAGCTCCGCCGGCTCCTCGACGGCGCGGCGGGGCAGGACCCGGCCTTCGTCTGCGACGCCTGCGGCGGCGTCCGGTTCGTCCCCTGCACCGGCTGCGGCGGCGGACGCAAGGTGTTCGTCGAGGAGGAGGACCGCGTCGTCCGATGCGGCGACTGCAACGAGAACGGATTGGTACGCTGTGTTAACTGCTGTTCTTGATCGGCGACGCGCAACGTTAACTGCTGTTAACTGCCGTTCCATTCGTGCTGCTAATTGGAGTGATAGAGGTTGTAGTAGAGATTATCAACAAGAAAAGAAGAGGGCCTTCGGTTTCCCGGCGTGGGATGATTCGTGTGCGCGCGATCCGATTATTTGGAGGATCGGATTTGCTACTTGGTGGAGAAGAACAGATTGTTCTTGACTCCTTGCTGCAAAATTGCCATTTGGTGATGGCGATTGGAGAATAAGAAATGGGCTTGTTTGTATACGCATCTCATCATGTATTAAAGATTGACTCTGCTACTAGTTCAACTAATGTAAATACTTAAGTTTGGGGTGATGAATTGCTTCATGTCCTGTCCAGTTCGTAGACTTACTCTTGTCTTTCTTGATAAACTAGTTAGAGATCTGACGCAACAAAAATAAATCATTCTTTAGTAAAAAGAAAGTTCTGGCCACTGCGATCGGTTGCACGGTTTTACAAATTGTCAGTTCATATGCTAATTACATTGGAAGAGATAAGACATTTTCATTCTGAAATCTGAGTATTAGGTGAGCTCACAGCTCACACACACTGATTTTGAAATGATGTAGCTCTATTTTTTCGGCATAAAGGAACTGATCACTATTACTAAATGAAGGCTCCTTTTTCTTTAGCGATTATAGATAACATAAAGCTCCTCAACTGTTATCATGTTGTCCTTCAACTCTCTATATAACTTCAGGCCAGCTTTTCGGTTCTTTATGCTAGGACACTAATCTTGAATGCAGCTTTGCGGCTGCAGCTCCCAAATGAAGTGAAGTCATCAGGATTCTTTCATAATAATATTTTTATTGATACAACTGGAAGTGTGCTATTCTTTGTTTTATGATTCTTAGGTGTGGTAGCAATATTCAGTGAAGAAGGTGGTTTGCTAAGATGTTATTTCATTTGCTTATATATGATAACAAGCATTGAAGAGAACAGGTAACAATGGAAATGGTTGGCATAACATCAGTTACCTCTAGCAAAGAAGGCGGTTTGCTAAGATGACATTTCATTTGCTTATGATAACAGGCATGGAAGAGAACATGTAACAAGAAAAATGGTTATCAGCTACCTCTACTTGGTTATATTTTCGAGTGCTATAGATTTGTATGTTTCCTGAATTGCTAGTCTGTCCATTGGGAGTTGGGACTGAGAAAGGATAAGACCCCGTTACTCTGTTTTCCTTTCAGTGTATGCAAGCAGGGGAACATTTGTTGTTACAGATCCAGTTTGCAAATGCAAAGCCATGAGATAATCATGGGGTTCGTGTCCATTGATATATACTAATTTGTAAACTTCGTCGGTCCCAAAAATAGGAGTACTTTGCATTTTAGATCACTATCAGTCAATCTCGGCGATGGGTCAATACAAGCAGGGGTTGTCAACTGATTCCAGGGTCAGAGACGGTTGCTGACTTGCTGTCCTGATACGCACGCGTGTCCAGATGAGACAGTAGTGGAGTCGTGCTAAGTCATTTGACCGGTTGACCAGTGCAGGTTGGTTACCTTTAGTTTCCCGGGAGTCACCGAATCACTGTGCTAGCACCGTTGAATGATGTAGTATTTCGTTTGTATTTGGTAAAAATTATTTAAATTTTAATTAATTAGACTTAAAATGTTCATCTCGCAAAGTACAATAAAACTGTGTAATTAGTTTTTAATTTTATCTATATTTAATACTTCATGTATGTGCCGATATTTTGATATGACAAGAAATAGGAATTCTACGTAATAAAATTTAAGAGTGAATTTGAGAAACTAAAAGTGCCTGGGCAGTTTTGTGCCACCGAGAACCACGGCCCTGTCCTGCAGACACGGCACGGCACGCTCCGTTTGAGATGAGAGGTCAAATATAGCGTGCACATCCATGCTGCCGTTGTAGTTGCAAATACGGAGTATATGTTTCGGAACACCAACAGAGGAAAGCAGCATTTCAACTGGGAGCAAATTGGGCTCCTGCACACTCTTCTGATTGGGTGTACGGATGGAGCAGGCATGCAGATTGGAAGGATGATTGCCAATGCCGTCAGTTTTTGTTTTTTTTTTCTCATGATTCGGTTTCCCTTCGGTTTCATGTTTGTTTTTCAGGTTTCCTGTTCAACAAAATAAACAGGCTTAGGGTTTCATTGGAGCTGGAACAGAGTGGTTGGAGCTAGTACTCATTGGTCAAACTCAGAAACAATGGTGGTCCGCCGCCGTCCAATATAGAGCGAGTCTGATCCACAGACAAAGTGAGCCGGGATGCATCATTTACATTTCAATGGAGTCCACAGCCATACCATCAAGGCCTGCCATGGCCAACTCTCGAGAGGTGCAAAGCAAAGGAGAGATTTGCCTCCGGTTCAACGACACAAGAACAAGAACCACCCAACGACACAAGAACCACCCACGACTCAAAGATTCCAACTACAAGCTACACCCTACAAGGTTCCTGGATTCCATGCTTCATGTCATGGTACACCGGAGGAAAGGAGCACACGCAACACATGCCTGCATGCCGGCGACTTACTGCTCCTTCCAGATCCTCCCGGTGACCCGCAGCTTGAGCTCCTTCCTGTCGCCGCCAGAGAAGAAGAGTGCCATGTTGCGCTGGATGATGAGCCCGTCGTAGCTGTCCCGGACCTTCCGGTGGCTGTCCCTGATGCTCCGAGGCACGCCCTGCCATGTCATCTTGCGCCCGCTGCCCCCGACCTCCAGGCTGTAGCTGTAGTTCTTGGCCTCGGCGTCGTCGCCCATGAACCGGAGGAAGGCGATGTACACAGGCGCCATGCCCAGCTGGAAAGCCTCGAAGTGCAAGCAGAAGTACTGGCCGAAGCAGCAGAAAACCTGGAGGAGGATGGATTAGCTACTGCATATTAGTTCCCATGGAAACGAAAACCAAAACACAGGCTTCAAAAGGTGGCTAACGTCCCTTTCTAAAAAGAATGTAGTACTATAACACATTCTGCATCTGCCCAGAGAAGAAAAACGGTAGACCTTATGATAGCAAGCAATCTTTGTATCTGTAGTGAGTATCATGACAGAGCTGATGATGGCAAGAGTGCATCTTTTTAGCAGTATGTACCAAGGCTAGTATGATGATACTTGTGCACTTGTTTAGCAATTAGGGAAAAAAACATGAACTCAATGCTAAGATCCAGATCAATCAAATCTACATATACAAAATTGTCCTAGGGATTGAAGTCAATCAGAATACCATGTTTGTATAGGAAAGAATCACATCCTAGAGCCACAAACTTATACTGAGAATTTAGATCCAGATCAACACCAAAAAAAAAATGTAATACCATTCTACAGTACAGAAGTCGATGAGCATTACCGTGAGCATCCAGGTGGCATTCTCAACTTCATGAGGATTTGACTTGACATAACGATGGTTGAAGGTGCTTCCATTGTGCATGTCAACCTTATGGTCATCTTTCAAGTGATTTACTAGATATGCAATATCACCAGCAACTGTGCATTCAGATCCAGCATATGGACAAGTATAGGGTCTGTATTGGCACTGTGATTCATGTTTCAGCTTGCAATAGTAAGGGTATATGCCCAAGCATCCAAAATTCTGGTACTTGCATGGAAGCTCTAGTGATGCAGCCACCTTTTCCAGGGCAAGACATCTTATGTTACCAAGTTCATGCCTGCATGTTGGACAGCGATTATGAACCCTTGGCTTGCATCCAGAACACAGAGTATGTCCGTTGGAACACTGCACCAACACATGCAAAAAAAAAAATGTTAAAGAAAAGTGTGCTTTCTTTAAAAAAAAAGTTAAGCATGCTAAATTCAACTTGCTTTGTAGGGGAATATGCAGTTATGTTCAACATAATAAACCATAGCAAATGTAAAGAATCACTCCAGAAAGAATATGGGGTGCCACAGACAATGCAGAAAATGAAAAGAAATAAATTGTCGTTTGTCAGTATGTGCATTCAAACATTGACTTGCAATTGCTATCTGCAAAAACTCAACTGCATATATGCAGCCTAAACTAGAGCTCTATTCAAAATTCCCAACATTCGGCATATTAAAAGGTTAGAATAAGAACAGAATAACACAAGTATATGCTTCAGCTGAATCTAATTGAGATTCAGTGTCAAGCAGTACCTGATGAATTGGAGGATACATGGCACTCAAACAGACAGGGCATTCCAGTAGCTCACGCACGTTGCCATAGCTTGCCACATTTGGTTTTGGTGAATGCTGAATATGATCACCGACAAGTTCAGTGACATCCAGCATTTCCTCATTCTTTGGAGGATCAATAACCTCGGCATGGCTATCATCAATATAAGTAACAGATGCCATGGGGAACCAAAAATCCTATTTAGAGGAAAATGAGAACAGTGGAAACATATCAGACATACAAGTTAGCTAGAAAAGACTCAAAAAACAAAGAGAGAAGCAATTTTTATCATCAATAAATCACTGAAGATATTAAAGAATAAAAGCATCTTATAATTCAGAAAGAAAAAGAAAAAACAATGCCTTATCAAACAGTCTCATTTTTCTTTAGGAAGGATAAATATTTATTTCATTTGCTGAACCCCAAGGTAATCAGACATATCTTTTTAAGCGAAATCATAACCTAATTGGACAAACTTGAAGGGTTTTGTACGAGCAAAGCCCTAAAGGCAGCAATAATACAGTTGGGCCACACATAAAGGCTTTGTAAGAGAAATTTTCATTTTCATTAATGAAATGAAAATCATGAGCAACCTTGCATGACGCTTTGGAGGTTTGACCCAATAAGACAATGTTTTGAAAGCAGGATTGCAGGAATTTCAAAAGAGACAGCTCAAGCGGGAAATATCCACACACTCCAAATAGGACATAAGAACGCCTGTCATATGCGCAAGACTTTTAAAGTAAACATTCAAAGCAAAAAAAAAAAAAAAAAAAAAAAAAAAAAAAAAAAA